>PVIW01002948.1:0-190191 GCA_004026585.1 Noctilio leporinus
TTGAGGAGGATAGGAGTTAGTTCTTCTTTAAATGTTTGGTAAAATTCACCTGTGTAGCCATCTGGTCCAGGGCTTTTGTGCTTTGGGAGATTTTGGATTACTTCTTGAATTTCACTAGTTGTTATTGGCCTATTGAGGCTTTCTGCTTCTTCTGGGTTCAGTTTTGGTAGATTATACCTTTCCAGAAATGTGTCCATTTTATCCAGGTTATCATATTTTTTGTCATAGAGTTGTTTGTAGTAATTTCTTACAATCTTTTGTATTTCTGAGGTATCAGTTGTGATTTCCCCTCTTTCAGTTCTGATTTTGTTTATTTGGGTCCTCTCTCTCTCTTTCTTGACGAGTCTGGATAAGGGCTTGTCAATTTTGTTTATTTTTTCAAGGAACCAGCTCCTGGACCTGTTGATTCTTCGAATTGTAGTTTGAATCTCTGCGTTATTTAGTTCTGCTCTGATCTTGATGATTTTGATATTCTTAAATGATGCTCAAATTGATGTGACGGAATTTATTGACATGAGAATTGATAACTGACATGCATTTTGCTTTTGGAATTTTCTGCCAATCTTCTGCCCTCTACCTCCAGACCCCAAAATCATGTTAGATTGCTTTTCTAGGCAGCTTTCCAGCAGGCTGGCCTAGAACTTAGGGTTCAGACAGGTCTTCTGAATGTATCTTTAATAGGACTGAAATTGCGTGATGTGAAAGCAGCTAGTAAGAGACCAAGAAACCTTGTCATGAGGCTTCCCTCTCTGGAGGTGGGTCACATATTAAGCAAACAATGAATGGCCATTAAAATCAGGTGGGAGGAATAAAGTGTAGAAGGAATGTCTGGCTGTTTATGGTGCCTTTAGAAGAAAAAGAAATTAAAGGGCAAACATAAAAAATAGAAGTCCAGGTTGCCAGATCACTGCTGCTTCTGTAATTTGTACAAACTACTTTAGCTTTAGGAGCCAAAGAGGACAGATTGGTTTGTGTGTAGGAATGTAATTAATAAATACATAATTTGTAGATAGTTTTATTTCTGCCACTCAGTTAATACATGTGCTTATAATTTAGGGGTTGATTCTTGTCTATTTGTGAATGACCATTATAATTGACTTCCTGAGATGTTGGCTGACTGTGCTTTCTGTATGTGGATGGGATGTGTGTGTCTGCCCCCTTCTCCACCCCCAAACAGTGTTCAAGGTACTGTAGGATTTGGAAAAGAGACTTGCTCTTGATCATCTATAAGCACATTGAATATTGATACAAGTAAAAAAGCAGTTATTGTACAATACGTAACTATTTTTTTTCCACATAGGCTTTTCAGTATTATGAAGTCACATACATGCATATAGTAGTAAATTATATTAAAGAACTAGCTTTTGATTTAAAATTTAATAATACATAATTGCTTTAGGTAATGAAATGGTTTACTAACATTCTTTAGTGGGTTAAATCAAATGTAAAAACCAGCTCAGAATCAGCTTTTTGTAGCTGATTTATAAATAAGTACTGAAAATCTCAGGCTTAAAATTAAATGTTTTAAAGGAGCTGAAGTTTTTGGCACATCTAAGTAACAACTTAGATGTTTATTAAGCATGATTATAAACCTACTGATACACACTTGTCCATTATTTAGAGGAGCTGAAATGTGTATTCACATTTAAAATGGAAAAGGTAAAAGGTATTAGAAACATAACAGTTGAGTATGCCCCATTCTACATTTAAAACAATCTTCTTTATTTTTCTTTGTATTATCATTGGATATCTCTATTTTAAATACTTGACATCTTTATCCCTGTCTCCTCAGTGGTCTTATATTATCATCAGTTGGCCTGGTCACACTGAGCATCTTTCTTCTCATCTGTTCTATTAATTTCATATTATATGAAATTGAAATTATGTAAAAACTGATATTTTCATTCTCTTTTTCTTTCAAACTCTGTTATTCTGATTTCTTTTTTCCTCCCTTTCTCTTCAATCTAGCCACAGAGGGTGATGAAATCACAGTAGTCACAAACTAAATCAGTATTCATGGAGGAGCCATCCATTTTTCATTGTACTGCTAGGCACCAGTGGCTATCCAGAAGGGACCAAACAAAGAAGCAATATGTGCATGTGACTGTGGTCCTTGCCTCATGGTTCCTTCATAAATATGGCATGCTTACTTTCAGCAAAATTTGCTACAAAAATGTTTGCTTTTAATTTTTACATCTTTATTCCCTCAGCATGTTGTCCTCTTCCTCAGTCCTTATTTCCTCTCCTTTGCTTCCCAAAGACATGACATCTTGAAGACATCTCCTTAGTTTTATTCTTTATTCAGTCAGATTGGAGTTTATTTTAGATGGTAACAATATAGATAACTGCATATGTAATCAATAATGATTTTAGTATATATTTTTATTCTGTGGTTTAAGGAGTTTAAGGAGTTAATATGAAACAGCAATTCTGTTTCAAAAATAATTTTTATCTATTTATATATTTATTAAATTGATTGGAGTAACAGTTAACAGTATTTTTTATATAACAGAAAAGTTTTATTCTGCTAGTGTTTTTTTAAGGTAATTGTTCTGTGGTTGCTTGAATTTCTTTCCTTTCATTGTTGGCTAGATATAATTAGGTACTTCTGTGTTATTTCCTACTTTGTCTTTAGTGTACTCTATTTTTCAGTCTTTTTAAAAAAACAGACACTATTGTTAGGTCTGCCACTCTTTAATGAATCACTGGATTGGAAAATAACTCATTATATCATCAGGCAGAGATATGTTCCTTTATTTGCATGTAGATAGTGAAGATGAATAATTTATCAAATGTTATTAGTGCAGGCTGCGTATTACTGAAGTCTCAGCAGGATATAATGAAATTTGTCTCATGCTAGTATGAAAATAACATGCTTTTGCATAGTCATTATTGAACTTTTGGCTTTTCTCAGACAACTATTATGTTATCATGCTGATCTTGCTCACCTCTTCATTAACCGGACTTTTGATTGAAGAGTTCAACTTATCTTAAAAATCTGTGAAGTCTGTTATGCCAAATGCTTGCTTGACTTGAGCTATATTTCTACATTAGAGCTAGAGTTTTCAGAATGGATGAAGTATGTAATATTTTTTATTAAAATGATTAGCGCAAAAATCATGACTAATGGTTTTATTACTCCTGGTCATGTAAAGCTGTCTGTATAAGAGATATTTAAGCAATATGTGTCCCCGTTTTAAAAAAAAATTTTTAGATGGGGTTTTTTTTTTTTTTTTTTTTTTAAAAGATTTTACTATTTTTAAAGAGAGGGGAAGGGAAAGAGGCAGAGAGGGAGAGAGACATCAATGTATGGTTGCCTTTCACCTGCTTCCAGCTATGGACCTGGCTGGAGACCTGGCTTGCAACCTGGTTATGTGCCCTGACTGGGAATTGAACCAGTGACCTTTGCAGGACCTTATCCACTGTGCTACCAGCCATCATCTTGGAAATCAAATAAAAGTAGTCAACAAATTGAGAAGCATTTCTCTTAGAACAACCGAACTTTGAGTAGGAACAGTGTGAGGTTTTGTTTTTTGGGCTATTTTCATTTTCTTTCCTTAACCCTGTGGGCAAGGGTGTCCAACAGGGCAGAGCAGGCTATGAAAACCAGCACTTTACTGATGCCCCCAAGACAGTCTAGCTGATTTGGAGAACTAACTGTCAAAGTGGGCATTTTGATGACAAGTGACAGGGAGGGCCGTGGTTTGCTCCTCGGAAGTTGTAGGCCTGCGGGGCACAGAGTAGACAGGCACGCAACAGGGACTTCCAGGCGTGAGCCAGTGATAGGAAGCATGACGTAATCTGTACAGACTGGAAGTTGCCTGGAGGTGGTGCACGTGCGCAGCAGAGATCCGGGAGGTACAGGGTGCTGGCACGCACTTGCCTGCTGGAGCCTGCACACACATCCAGGGGAGATGGGCGAGGACCCAGGAAAGCCCAGGAGAAAGTAGACGCTGGGGCAGACTTTAAAATGGCCCTAGCTTTGAGGGCCTTTACCAGCTCATGCAGAGATTCATTGTCAGATAGGAGAAATCTTCCTGATGAAGGTGTTTGAACAGATGTTTGAGAGTTGACCTTAAGAAATCGTACTTGGAGGAAAAAACTAAAAACAAAAGGAAGAAGGAACATCAACGATCATTCATATTATAGAGCAGTAAGCTTCATAGACCTAGTCCAGGTAAGCTACTAAATTAAAAAAAGACAGCCTTTGGGTAGGTGGGGATATCTGAATTGAGAGTTGCAACCCTATATTAACTAAAATGTCTCGTATTCAACAAAGTGGTGTGATACATGCAAAGAAACCAAGTATATAGCCATATTTAGGAAAAAATGCAGCCAGTTCAAACTGACTTTGAGTAGCCAAGATTGTTGGATTCAGGAAAGATTTCTAAGCTCCAAGTGAAACATATTTAGTCATTTAACAAAAGGATTTTGATAGTGACGTAGTACAAAATTACAGAAAGATAGAAATTGTAAAAAAGAACCAGCAGAAATCTAGAGTTAAAAAGTATAGTAACTGAAATGAAACAGTTGTGGAGGGGCTCAGTTGCATATTTGAGCTGGCAGAAGAAATAAATCAGTACATTTGAGGACAGGCCAGTTGAAAAGTAACCAATCTGAAAAACAGAAGAACCTGAACAGGACCTCAGAGACCTACAGGACAACATTTAGCACATTAATAATTGTGTCATGGGAGTCACAGAAGAAGAGGACACAGAAGAAGTGCCCCCCGCCCCCCAAAAAATAGTGGATTAAAACTTCCCAAACTTTATGAAAAGCATTATGGATGCAAAACTCCACGAATTGCATGTAGGAAAATCACAGAGATCTACACCTACACATATCATAGTCAAACTGTTGAAAGACAGATAAAATTTTGGAAGCATAAGAAAGAAGTGATACTTTATATGCTGGGGAACAACATAAATATTAATAATTGGCTTCTCATCAAAAGCAAGAGAGGTGAAAGGCAGGAGAATGCCAGATATATTCAGTGCTCAAAGGAAAACTCAACTAACAATTCTATATGTAGTGCAGGTATCCTTCACAAATGAAGCAAAATAAGAACATTCCCAAATAAACAATTTATTGCTATAAGATTTCCTGTACAAGAAATACTAAAAGTTCTTCAAGCAAGAAGAAGTGGTACCAAATGGTAACTAGAATTCTTAGGAGGAATGGAGAGTGCTAGAAATGGTAATTATGGGGTAAATATTAATTACCCTATAAATATTTATTTTCATATCTTTTCTTTAGAAGCACAGTTGTATAAAATAATTGTAGTAATATATTTTTGGATTTATACCAGTATATATTATACTAATAGGTGTAAAAACATGTAGCACAAAGGAAGAAGAGAAAAAAGGAATGGTACTTGGACTTGACTATCCATGTGGAAAAAAAGAATTAAACTTTTACCATACACAAAAAGTAGCAAAAAGGATCCTAGACCTAAACATAAAACTGAAACAGGAACTCTTCTAAAAGAAAATGTAGCAGTAGTCTTTGTGCCCTTGGGCTTGGCAAAGAGTTGTTAGAGGTAATAGCATACACATGAGCTGTAAAAGACAAGATTGATAACTTGGACTTCATTTAACTGAAAAACTTACTTTTCAAAAGACATTATTGTGAAAGTGACACTTTAAGTCATAGATTGAGAGAAAATATTTTCAAATCATACCTAATTTTTTGTAAGCAGAATATATAAAGAATTTTTATAGCTCGGTAATAAGATAAATACTCCAGTTAAAATACTGGCAAAATACTGGAGCAGACATTTTTATGAGTGAGGAACAGAACCAATTGTGTGTGCATGTGTGTTTATATAAAGAGCTGAGTTATAAGAAATTGGCTCGCACTGTTATAGAAGCTGTGAATTACCCAAGGTCTGAATTCAACAAGCTGAAGACGTGGGAGAGCTGATGCTTAGTTTCAGTCTTGAGTTCAAAAACCAGAGAAAGAATCAGGAGAGCTGATGGTGTTAGCTCTAGTCTGTAATGGGCAGGCACAAGAACTAGGAAGAGCTGGCATTTCAGTATGAGCCCGAAGGCTGGAGGAGACCAATGACCCTGCTCTAAGGTTAGGCAGGAGCAGTTCCCTCCTGCTCAGTCGTTTTGCTCTATTCAGATCGTCCGTGGATTGGGTAAAGCCCACCAGGGTTAGGGAGAGTACTTTGTTTTACTTAGCATACTGATTCAAATGTTACTTTCACCCAGAAACTCCATTACAGATCCACCCGGAGTAACATTTGGCTAAAGGTCTGGGTACATAAAATTAACTATCACAAAATTTTGCCAAACAGGACATTACAGTTGGCTAATAATCACATGAAAAGGTACCCAACATCATCAGTTATTATGCATATTCATTCAAACTGCAATAATGTACCACAACATACCCATGAGCATGTCCATTGTCAAAAAAATTACATTATGAGATCTTGGCAACATTGGAAACCCTTCATGTATTGTTGCTGTGATATAAAATGGTATCACCGGTTTGGAAAACAGTTTGTTTTTCCCTAAACTGTTCCATATAAATTTACCACATGACCCAGAGATTCCATTTGTAGGAATCAGAAAAGGGAAAATATACATCCACATGAAGAATTGCATTTATTATTATAATAGGTATTAATTGGGAACCATCCAAATGTTATCTGGTCAGTGGATTAATAAAGTGTGGTATATTTGGAATGAGAGGAGAGATGGGCTGTAAAGAAGCTTGAGGGAATTGGGGGCGACTGAAATGTTCTAAAACTTTTGTGGTGATTGCACAACTGTATAACTTTATTTAAATAATTGTTTATTCACGGCAGGTAAATTTTATAGGATGTACCTTAGTAAAGTTATAAAAATATGCATGCAAATAATGAGCAAATGACAAAGTCAACATAGAAAATAATAATTGGGAACTCTAAAGGGGATGGAATTCTTTGTACTGTTTTGGCATCTTTTCTGCAACTTATAGTTTAAAGTCTCAAAGCGATAAAAAGTGTGATGGCTTTAGAAATGGTCTAATTTTCTTTTGTAATTAAAGAAGTTTCAATATATTTGTTTTAAAACACTGAGTCCTAAAGTGTTTTTTGAAGTTTATTATATTTTTTTTACTTAAAAAAAAATACTTTGTCACTTAATGATTATGTTAACATTCAGAAATTACTCTTATTGACAGCATTCCATTGAAAATGTGTTACCCAGAAGTAAATGAAGTACAAGTAGTACAATCAATGCAATTAAAGTCTTTTGGATTTAGTGAACTCTGGCTGATTTAAGAAAAATGAAAATCAGTTGTAGGGATACAAAGAACGAAGAAACCTAGGTGGCTCCAGAAAACAAGGCAGTAGGGATCGGCATGTTTTCTGCAGTTGTCATTAGAATAACCCATCTTCTTGAGTCCCTTGGCTCAATATTCAATTTCAAAGACTGGTGGGCCTATCTGCATTCATGTGCCCTTCCCCTTAGTTCTGTGTAGCAGGTAAGCAAAGCTCTTTGAAAGAAATTGCCATTGAGATAATTAGTAAAGGTCTTACCACTGAAGTGTATTGTTAATAAAGAAGAAAGAAATGGTAACCAGGTGCAAACAACCAGTGCCTGAATTAGCAGACCCATGGCCTTTCAGTCTTGCTGCCTGTGACTGGAACCTAAATCCGCTTGGCCTTCTGAGCAGGCCCAGCTGTCTTCAGATCCACAAAAGGTTGAAGAATGCTGCTTTCACTTCAGACACAAGCTGGGTTTTTTAATCATTCAATAACTGGGTAAAATTCTGATTTCTACCAGCATTGTACAAGTAAGAATACTAAGGAAACAGACATTTGAGAGACAAATGCATAAATACATGTATGCATAGAGGTTGATCATCTAGTTGGCAGAGAATGATGATTTTGTTACTGTTTGTGCTCGTTGGTATTTTCTAAATCATTCTTAATAGTTATGTATGTTCTAATTTTAATATAATGTGGCATAGGAAAGGATTCCCTAATTAAATAACTTAACTAAAATATATATATATCACATAGTATTCTCAGAGATGTTAATAGGTATAAAATAAAAAAAGGATTCCTTCATTAAAATACAATACGTTGCTTATTCTAACACCTTTCTGGAAATCCACAATTTAACTTTTCATGTTTAAAAAATTTTTTAATTTTTAATTTTTATCATTTATGTTGTTACAGTTGTTCCTTCCTTTTCTCCCCTTCCCCACCTTCACCTGGACCCACCCTCTCCTCACCCCTAGCCAATCCCCCTATTGTTGTCCATGTCCATGAATTGTGCAGAAATGTTCTTCGGTTAACCTCTTCACCATCTTTCATCCCACCCCCACCTTTCTGGCATCTGTCAGTCTGTTTTATGTATCAAAGCTTCTGTTACTATTTTGTACACTAGTTTATCATATTCATTAGATTCTACATTTAAATTAGATCATGTGGTATTTTCCTCTCACTGACTGGCTTAATTCACTTAGCATAATTTTCTCCAGGTCCATCCATGCTGCTGCTAAATGTAGGAGTGTCTTCTCTTCTACTGCTGCATGGTATTCCATTGTGTGAATGTACCACAGGTTTTCTCCCCCACTTATCTACCGATGGCCACTTAGGGCATTTTCAAATCTTGGCTGTTGTAAATGGTGCAGCTATAAACATAGGGGTGCGTATATATTTTTCGTGTTAGTGTTTTGGGAGTATAATCTCAGTGGTGGAATCAGTGGGTGATAGGGAGTTCCATTTTTAATTTTTAAAGGATGTTCTATATCGTTTTCCACAGCAGCTGCACCATACTGTATTCCCACTAACAGTGCATTAGTTTTCCTTTTTCCTCATCCTCCCTAACACTTGTTTGTTGATTTATTGACGGTAGTCATTCTGACAGGTGTAAGGTGATAATCTCCTTGATACATATTTTTAAAGATTTTATTATTTTTAGAGAGAGGCAGAGAGGGAGAGAAACATCAGTGTATGGTTGCCTTTCACCTGCCTCCAGCTATAGACCTGGCTGGAGACCAGGATTGCAACCTGGTTATATGTGTCCTGGCTGGGAATCAAACCAGCGACCTTTGGGTTGGCAGGCTGGTGCCTTATACACTGTGCCACCAGCCAGGGCTTAATATTTTAATTCGCATTTTTCTGATAATCAATGATGTTGAGCATTTTTTCTTTTGTCTGTGGGCCCTCTGTACATCCTTTTTGGAGAAGTGTCTATTGAGATCTTTTTCTCACTTCTTAATTGGGTTGTTTGCCCTCCTGGCATTGAGTTGTTTTAGTTCCTTTGTATATTTTGGAGATTAAAGTCTTGTCAGATGTTTCATTGGTGAAAATGTTCTCTCATCCAGTGGGTTCCCTATTCATTTTGCTAATTGTTTCTTTAGCTGTACTGAAGCTTTTTTTCTTTAATTTCCACTTGTTTATTCTTCTTCAATTTACTGTTTACTTTGAGCAGGTAATCTGCTTTTGCATTTTTTCCCCTATAGTGCAAAATTGACCAACAGGCCTAGTGCCCAAGTGAACCCTTCCTGCTGCATATATATACATATATATCTGGTCTATGCTAGTGAGCATTTATACTTTGTGGAAAGACATTCTGAGGGTATTTCTGTTTCTCTCACCTGTGCAGCAATGTGACAATATTATAAGCAAAGCATTTATAACCATAGTACACAAACACAGTTGTCTTTCCCTTTGGCAGTATTTCTTAGGTTCAGTGATCACATCTTCTCTAGTTTTTTTTTTCCCCATGAAAGAAAAAGTTAATGCAAATATTAACACATTTGTTGAGAGTAGTAAATTAAAGTGAAATTGTGTGACTCACACTAATGTATGTTTATATGCTTTATTTGAAGGTCACTCTGTGAGACTGCTGGGTCAGAAAAAGGATAATGGAAAGCGGTTGGGGGGAGCACCGTTGGATTTGCCAAAGATTAGGAAGAATCCACTGATAGAAATCATTTCCATCAATACTGGGTAAGCTGCTCTCACACTTACTTATAAAATATTCAGTATACTTCATGAATTCAGTGTTTTGGTTTTCTTTCTAGACATGTGACATAGAGAATTAGTTGTACATTTTCATGGGAAAGAAAAATGAAAAAGCTGTGAAGCAAGCACATGATTATAGTTCCTTCTGAAATATTCCCTGTATACAAATTACACTTACATTTGTAGCAGTTTTATATCTTTGATTAATATTATTTTAAGTTATTTTTGGTAATAAACATGTATTTCATTTTCCAGCTATACCCTTGATTAAAACCTTAAAAAAAAAGTATTTTATTGTGGAGAATGGTTTAATGTGTTCATTATTTTGGACTATTTTTTCAATAGGATTATAGTAAATATTGCCCAAGATACAAGCTATGTTTTGATTATTACCTGAAGTATATATTTGAAAATGTTCCTCTTGCAGTTATGAAGGTCAGAAGTCTTAACACCTGTCTTACTATGCTAAAATCAAGGCCATTGGGGAGAAATGTGTTTACTTGCCTTTTTCAGCATGTGTAGGCCATTTGTGACTCATGTTTATGATCTCCTTCCATCCTCAGAGCCAGCAACATTGTATTTCTCCATGTCTTTCATAGTCACATCTCTCTCTGATTCTGACTTTGTTTCTTGTACAGATTATATTGTGATTCATTGGGGGCACCTGAATATATGCTACAGGATACTCCCCCTATTTTAATGTCAGTGGATTTGCAATCTTAATATCACTTGCAACCTTGATTTCCTTTGGCATGCAGACTCTAAGAATTGGGATAGGTATGGGAGAAGATTATAGGTGGAGAAAAGAAGCAACAAAGGCACACAAGTAGATCAGATAGTTGTTAGGAGGGTTATTCTGTGGCCAGTTTGTAGTGCATCAGAGCCAGGAAGGAGCGAGGGAGGGCCTGAGGGGTGGCTGAGGGACTGAGAAGTAAGGACAGCAGCGAGTTGGGGGAATAGTTAATGTTACTGGCTCTGGCCCACTCTGATGAAGTTATTTGTAACTATGGATTTGGATGTTCCAGAGAATGGTTGGGGATAGGAGTACAAGGTAGAAAAGAAGCTTTAATTGAAGGGGTGAGAGTGAATACAGTCATGGAAGGTCAGTGATCAGTGGCTATGTTTGGGAAATAGGAGGAGACAGAGGAATTGTCTCTGACACAGTAGTTAAAGATGAAGGTTTTATCACTATGGAATGTAATATTGTCAATTGCTTCAAATCCCTTCAGGAGAAACAACACTGGGATAGGTGAAACATTTCAGCAGGAAGGGAAAGTTAGAAACCAGGTTAGAAATGAGTAAGTTTTGTTAGAGGAAGATTATTGTCTTGTAGAGTTGGACTATAAATTAAGAGGGATAGCCTTTAGATTTTTATTTTTTAAAATCTGAGCTTGTTTAGAGACAGAGGGGTAAGGATTAGAAATATATTGATGGGGAGACTAAAAAGGATTATGTATACAGACAGGTAAGTCTTAGAAAGGATGAAGGACACTTCTCTGCTTCCTTTGATGTATGAGTAAAGGATTTGAGGACATTTATGTGCAGAACTTATTTTTCTTAGTTCTTGACCACTTTAATGCAGAGAAAGTGGTTCAGTTTCTTCACGCTGTCAGGTAAAGCAGAAGGCGTGCTTCACTGCTGTGTCTCTTTATGCTTTAGCTAATACCCCACCGTGTTTTTGATGACACTGGCTGGAGCTGGGGCCAGTTCTTCACCGGATTACAGCCTATCCCTGTCAAGGATTGTATTATTTCCCTCCCTTTCTCCCTTTGGTTCATTTGTTACACTACCTTTGTATTTTCTTTCCTATTTTCCCAGTCACTGAAAGGGCCCTGGGGTTTAGGCTGAAGGCTGTCCTGCTTCCCTGTGGTGTGGGTTGTTGGCGTGGCCGCATATGGTCCTGCAGCAATGGACAGTGCAGGGGTGTGGATGGGTGTGTCCCTTGCGGCAGATCACCTTGTGGCAGTTGTACACCTGGGTGAGCTGGTGGAAGGAGGGGCTCGGTGATGCCACCCAACAGATGAAACCCCGAGTGCAGGGTGGATTCTCCCAATGTAGTCTGAGAGAGTGCGCCATCCTCCAGCTGTTTGTCTGCAAAAATCAGGTGCTGCTGCTCAGGCAGGGCAACCTTGTTATTTTGATTTTAGCTTTGACACTCTTAGTGGTGTCATTGGGCTCAACCTTGAGGGTGATGTGATGGTCCTGCCAGTCAGGGCCAAACAGAGACCTCCGTTGTCTGGGGAGGCCGCTTCCCACCTCCTTGAAGAGAAAGAGCTACCCTAAGTATTCCCTATAAAGTGGAAGATACATCATGCTAGAGTCTTATTAAATATCTGGCTAAGGTATGTCATGTTAAAGTCTAAATATTTGGCCAAAAATAATACTTTCTGTGATAAAGATACAAAATTTGAAGATTTGTGCCAGTGCTCCATTCTACAGATTAAATTGGTAAGGTCTTAGTTCTAGTGTACATGAGAGGATAGGTGTGGATATTTGCGTAGAGAGGTGTACACCAAGTGCTGCGGTCAAGATGGCAGGGAGCCAACACGCACAAGAACAAGAGAAGTGAGCTGAGGTTAGAAAACTCAGTTTTTGTCAGGGTAACCCATTTGTATAATTTCCTTATATTTCCTAGCATTGCAAAAGGAGGCTGGAGATAGAAGGTAATGTAGGGCACAAAATAAAAAAATCAGAAATGGGCCATAAAGAAAATCTTTGCTTTATTATGCTTTCTCTGTCACTATTAAAGCCATCATTTTTGTCAAAACTGTGGCAACTTTTGTTCTTCCAAAGACAAGAGTTGAATTCTGATATAAGTCACATCATTTTGAGGTACTACTATCAGATTATCTGTAGTTTGAAGGATAATCCTCCTCTGGGCTAAACACATCTTAGAAAAGTACTGTCTAACCCTGTAATATTTTATTGATACATTTTCTTTTGAAATTTATCTTGCAGTTTTTGTTGTTTGCTCTCTGTCAGACATAAAAGGTGGTTTATGGGAACCCTTAAGGTTCCCATAAAATCTAATTTTCTTTGATATTACATACTTAAACTTATTAATATTTTTAAAAGTGTCTGTTACTTTTTCTTCCCTTTAACATCTTATCTTTTAGAAAACAAACGTTCATGTTTTCACTTTCTTTCTGTAATGTCCAGAATTTATCAGTCCCTATTCCAGTGCTAGATACACAGGTGCTCTCTAAATACTTGAGCAAATGAATTAACAAGAATTCACTTATTTTAAATTTATTTTCTATAAGTAAAGTTGTTTTTAGAGGAATATTATTAATAATATTTTGTTATCTTTCTGGATCTAATTATTAAACCATGAAATAGTTATTAACTACATATAATTATAATATATTTGAAATTTTAATTATTTTGTGCTTACCATGTTATCAGGTGTTAGATATGATGATATATACAAAGATAAACATTTCCCAGATCAACAAGCAACTAACATGGACTGAGTCCAACTGGTGGCCAAGAACAGAGTTAATTGTAGCTCCTATGTGGGGGAGATTTGGATCTCATTTTATTCCATACTCAGGGCAGTGCTGTTAGGCTCCAGCAGGGCTTTCTTTCTAGGCAGTGACTCTCCTGACCTCTGAACTTGAGAGCTTTGAGATGTGGAGGCACCCTGTCACTGCCCCTGCAGGAGGTGTAGTGGCAGCAGTGCCGTAAAAGGGCCTTCTACTGTTATTGCCAGTGCACAGTGGAAAATATGAGTCTCAAATGCTGTCTTTTTATGTTACTTTTAAATTACAGCTTTTCAGAAAATTACATTCTATTAAATAAAAAATGTTTTTGAAGTATTTAACTAGAAGTGCACTTAAAAGGAATTAAGTTTCCAAAGAGATCCTGTTGGAAGTTTGAATATATGTGGGACCAACCTTACACTAAGGTGAATCATTTTAATATTTTGGGAAGCTAAAATTTGAGCTATTTTATATTCTAATCTCTTTGAAATGATTAGATATTACTACTATATTAATACTGATTCTTGAGTCCTTCTGTCTTAACACAGTGTCAAGAAATAAGATACTCCTATTTTTTCAGTGCACGCTATACTGTTGTTCACATATCCTGATTATATAAGAATAAACCATGGTCCTATTCTGAATCTGCTCTCTTGAGAATAGTTTCTTTGCCTTGGTGCCATCCTCAGAGACAGCTATTAGAAGAACATAACACCTCTCTCCAAGAGGCACTATCTCAAGATAAAACATTTTCTTAAAATAATTCACCACACTTTAGTCACACAGTCACTTTACTTATTTATATAAAGATTTAATTTTATTTATTTAGAAATAGGGTTGTGAGTTAGGACAAGTTTTTCAACATATTTTTTGAAAAAAGGACTTTATTTATTATTTTTAGAGAGAGGAAAAGGTAGAGAGGCAGAGAGGGAGAGAAACACCAATGGATGCTTTTCACCTGCATCCAGCTATGGACCTGGCTGGAGACCTGGCTTGCAACCCGGTTATGTGCCCTGACTAGGAATCAAACCAGTGACCTTTGGGATTTGCAGGCCAGCGCCTATCCACTAAGCCACTAGCCAGGGCTCTATTCATTATTTATAGAGAGAGGGTAAGGAAGGGAGGCAGAATGGGAGAGAAACATCAATGTATGGTTGCCTTTCACCTGCCTCCAGCTGGGAACCTGGCTGGAGACCTGGCTTGCAACCTGGGTCAGTGCCCTGGCTGGGAATCAAACCATCAACACTTGGGTTTGCAGGCCAAGACACAGCTATTTTAAAATTATAGCTCAATATTACTTTATAAATTAGCCTAGGCCAATTTTGACATGTATAGCTTGTAGGTTTTGTTTTTTTTTAAATAGAGGATAATAGGTACCAGTGAGCATAAGTTGCTTCCCTATAACCCAGCTGTCAGATTATAATGAAAGCAAGACTTGGTCCAAAATGTGCAATAAGAATTTATTAAGCGAGGTGGCTAGTCCAGCTGTTTTTGTAAGTTTAGTGAAGACCCAATTCTCTCCATTAGGTGATTAAATCAAATCGTGCGTGAAAGTTTCACTTTAGCCAGATAAGACAATATTGTCAGCTTCAGGCAACCAGTATCTGCTACACAATGTCTAGCATGAGGGTAGGTTAGGGACCAAGCCAGAATAATCTTAATGGTTCAAGCCAGTGCTATGCAACTGTTGTCCTGTGGACTAGTGCTGTGTCATTAACTATTGATGGCTGGTCTGTGATAAGTATAGAAATTGAGACCAACATTTTACAAACTTTTAAGGCAGTTTAACATTACTGCAGTGTCTTGTAATTTGTTTTCATTGTATTTTAAAAAAAAAAAAAAAAAAAAAAAGAGATTGGTTTACAAGAAGTTGGAAACAAAAATCCTGGTCTATCACTCTAGATAATTTGAGACATAATGGTCTTGGCCAATGTGATGTTGTGAAGTTCTTTACCCTATTTTGGAAAGTATTTTAGCCAACCCACTTTACTTCAGTGCTGCTGATTTCACTAATGAAATATCATGTCTACTATCTTTTATGGTATTAGTTAACCACTTGTGGTTAGTAGTTAATTACTACTTTCGAAGTGAAAACCTATTTCTGTTATTTATTATGCTAATTTGCAAAGCCTCTGTTTTTGACTAAAGATAAAAGATAGCTAAAACTTAAGTAGTAATTTCTGGAAGGTAGACTTTCTGATTAAATACTAGCAAAGAGATTGTTCTTAAATTGCAGCTTGAATCTGTTCTTTTGGCACACCCCTAAGTTGAGTAGAGACCTATTCTTATTCTGTAAGCTTATGGAGGCCAGAATCTCCTCTCTTAGTCAGGAGCCTGGAGTGTGTCACCACCCTACTCTGGAAAAGGAACTAGAGTCCATGGTATGTCGGAGGGAGTTCTGTGCTTGGGGTTTGGAGGCAGAGTCACTTATTTTCTAGCTGTGTGACATAGTAAATTAGATAATCTCTTACAGGTGACCTCCTTTCTAACATGGACGCATGCTAAGATTTTGTTTAAAATACCAAGCTGAAAATTTCAGAATAACTAGCTTTTGGATAAAAGTAAAAATGTAACAAGTTCAAAATGTGAATGGCCTAACACATTATGGGTGCTTTAATAAGTATTTTTCTTAGAATGTTGATGTTGTTGTATTCCATACTCTGCCAAAAATTTCCAAGATTGCATCATTTCTTTTTAGCCCTTGTACTATTTTAGGCAAGAAAGTTGAATTTACATTTAGTAGTTTATCTAATTTATTACCAACTCATCAGTCTTCTACTTGTTCAGTTTTAAGTGAATTCCAAATATACTTAAAAATTAATCTAGTCTCACCCATAATTTTTAGTACAATGTCTTGCTACAGTATTCACTCCATAAATATTTTAGTATTTCAGTGACAGCAGTGTTACTTAAATACAGAAAGATTTTTTTCTGGCTAAGCTGGAATGTAATTGTAATTACTGCTCTTTTGCTATAGATGATTGTTTTGTAGAAAAAAAGAATATGTTAATTTGGACTATGAATGAAGTCAAACTTGTCTCAAACAATTAAATGTGTGAAGTTGAAGTATTTGTGGCAATTTTGAACTTGTTACATTTTTACTTTTATCCAAAAGCTAGTTATTCTGAAATTTTCAGCTTTTTTGGTATTTTAAACAAAAACTCCAAATACCTTATTTTCACTGAAATACTGTACAAATGAAATTTTAAAGTAATCTTATTTTTAGCGCATTATAAAAACTATACTTGGGGAAATCATTCATAAGAACAGTGGATGGCACTATTGGATCATAGCTGTGAAGTAATTATTGTTAAGTTGCAAAAGTTTCAAATGCTGCTCTAATATATGCCTTTAAATTAGTGGCCCAGTTAAAAAGTTTAGGCAGTATTATAGTGGGGGACTTATCTTAAATTTTGTAAATTCTTTTCAATGTAATCATGTTATATAAACCTTGAACTGAGTACATAACATTCTTAAACTTTTTTTTAAAAGAAGTATTATTTTTTTAAAGATTCTATTCACCATTTTCAGAGACAAGGGCAGGGAGGGAGGAAAGAAGGAAGGAAGAGAAGCATCCATGTATGGTTGCCTTTCACCTGCCTCCAGCTAGGACCTGGCTGGAGATCTGGCTTACAACCTGGTTATGTCCCCTGACTGGGGAATCCAACCATCGACCTTGGGTTTGCAGGCCAGCATCTTATCCACTGAGCCACCAGCCAGGGCTGAATACGTAACATTCTTAATAAATATATATAAAGAAATGGCTGGTTTTCAAAAATAATTTCAAATTCTGGCAAATTGTGCTAACTTAAAAGTACATCTTGCTTACCACTTTTCTAAACAAAATTACTTAGTTTAGGGAAGGAAAAATAACTTTGAATTTGGACAAAAAAGCAAAATTGAAAGATACTCAAATTTAAGCACACAATTAAATAAACCTTAGATCAAGTTAATTGAGTAGGATGGTTAATACTTTCTTCAGGTTAGCTCATAGATTATATAGTAAGGATATACAAGTGGTAATAGATGCCTTTAAAGTTTTGAAAGTTTATTTTATTTCATGTGTTTGCCTTTTAAGAAAACTTAACAGCCCTGTTTCATTTATTCAACAAATGTGGTTGAGCATGCACTTGTTAAGTGTGGAGGATAGAAAGATGGCATTCGCATGGTGTCTGCCCAGGATAGAGAGTGCAACAAGCACAAAGCAATTGAATTATAACATTGTAAGTACGATAGTGCAGAGTAAACACAGTTATCCGAGGACCATGATGGCTTGTTTGAAGGAGTTAGGGAGAACTCTTATAGAAAGTAGGTATCTTGGCCATGTTTCATGTTTATCTCAGAGGTGTGTTCAAAGGCAGTTTAAGCATGGGTAAATTTCACTCCCTCACGAATAGTAGTATTGAATTGTGAAAGGCCATGTCTTATATGAGAATGAGTGTGGGTCAGTGTGGCCATGTATTGATAATGGAGTAGTAGGAGAAATGTTAGAATGAGGTAGCATTAGAACAAGGTAGCTTGAGATTACTTGAGTTCAAATTGAGCCTCATCATTACATCATTTCCTGTGTGACTTTGTAAAGATCTCAATTTTCTCATCTATAAATGGGGATGTATTAGTGTTGTGAGAATTAAAAGAGGTCATCTGTTTAATTAACATAGTACCTGGCTCAGAGTATCTGTTCAAAGTAATTACTATTAAGTTTATTGCCATCCCAGTTCTGCAGAAGACAAACCTTAGGCTTAGTTGCATTGTAGTTTGCTTAAGTCCATGGAGCAGTAAGTGGCAGAGTTATGACTTGGATCACATTGTCCAAGCAGTTCTTTTTCCAATAAAACACAAGTGGCTTCTAGTTCAGTTTGCTATCCTTGCATTGGAATTGTAGTTGAAACGAATGCCAGGCAGAAGTAAAATTTGACACTATGTAGAAAACAGCCTACTACACTTGAGAAAGATGCTGTGGACCCTAGATTTTTTATAAAGAGAATGGAAAATGGGGTGGATTAGGAGAGTTTGTACTTTATACTTTTTTTTTTTTTTTTTTAAAGATTTTATTTAGTTTTAGAAGGAGGGGAAGGGAGAAAGAAAGGGAGAGAAACATTGATCAGTTGTCTCTCACATGTGCTCCAACTGGCTTGCAACCAGGGCATGTACCCTGACCAGGAATTGAACTGGCCAACTTTCACTTTGCAGGACAGTGCTCAACCAGCTGACCCACGCTGGCCAGGGCCTTTTGGTATTTTTATTGTACTGTATTAGATCCCCCTTGAGATTCATTACTAATTCAATGGAATGGCATTTGAGTTTCCCTATATCAGGTTTGAAGGATGGGGCTGCTAAATCATTTGGATTTAGAGATAGATGACTATTACACCCTCCTGTTTTATCTTTTTTTTAAACCAGTACTTGAGTTGGGTGCGTGAAGATGAGTTGCACTTGGAAAGCACTGTGGGCGTAAATGGCTTTACGTATCCAAAGAGATATCATCTGTCAATTTTTCTGTTGCTTCAAGAAAACTTATTTTCTAGCCCCATCAGGAAGGAAAAGAAAATTCCAAAACTGTCAGTTTTTTCAAAACAAAAATAATAACAGGTCTCATTTATTTTTTAAACTACTTTGCTCTTATTTTACTAGATCTCAGCATGGTACAGCAGTTGTTTTATTTTTTCTAACCCTGACAAAGCAGAATGTTCTATTTGGATTTTTAAAAAGGCAATAGTGCATGTAGTTAAGACCTCATTTACTTTATCTGATAAAGAAGTCTCTGAAGAATGTCTATTTTCTTGTAAATCCACTAAGAAAACTGGGTTAAAGCAAGGTCATTCTGTAAAATCCTTGTATCTGTTTTTAAATAACGTGTAAAACTTTGTGATTTGTAATGTATAGTACAAGGTCTGTCCAGAAAGTATCCAGTCATGTACTATGAAAACTAGAGACATTTATTGAAGAAGATACAAGACACAAGAAACCTAGTACATAGGAAAATAATACCTCAGTCCCCTCCCTTCAAAGTAGTCACCTTGGATCTTCTGTAGTTGTCCTAATTGCCGTCAGCTATCCCATTCTAGTTTCCTGAATCTCACTGATGGTTTGAAATCTCTTCCCTTTCAAAGGTGATTTAAGTTTTGGGAAAAACCAGAAGTCACAGGGTGCCAAATCTGGGTTATATATGGCTGAGTCACCTGGGTGATTTGAATTTTCACCAAAACACTCTGTACAAGACATGATGCATGAGTGGGAGTGTTGTGATGAAGCTGCTAGTCACCAGTTGCCCATAGCTCCCATCTTCCCATCATCTGACTAGTTTCTGTGAAGGACTGTTCAGGCTTCATGCAAAGTTTGATGCAGATTTGTTGCTCTACTTGCTCAGTCATTTTGAATGTGATGGTCACACAGTACACATGCTCACTCAATGGTGTCTACCACCTCTGCTGACTAGTGCAGTGAAGCCATCGTTGGTCACACATGCACATTGCAGTCTATTCTCCTTGGACTGCCATGTTATATCAATATCATGCAAGGTGTTCTCGTTATATTAACAATGGTTGGACTTTTGCAAGACAGACCTTGGATTTTGTGGTTCTTCGTAGGTTATCCTTAAAATATGTGTTAATTGTGAGAAATAATTATGGGTTTAGGGAAATCTTTCTACCTTTAAGATAACTTTTATGTATTTTTTGAATACTGTTCTTGAGAAAAACACAAACTGTCTAAAATGGGATTTCTAGCTTAGTGTCCTTCTCTACTTCCCTCATGTCTGTTTTCCTTTTTTCCTCTGCCCACATCTATAAAAATTTATGAGAGCAGGGTATATAAGGATGGATTTAATAAAATTTTTTATTAATTGATTTTAGAGAGGAAGGGAAGAGAGAGACAGAGAGGAAGAGAGATATTGCTTCATTGTTAACTTACTTAAGCATTCATTGGTTGTTTCATTTATGTGCCTTACCAGAGATTGAACCCACAATTTTGGCTTATCAGATGACACTCCAACCAACTGAGCTACCTGGCCAGGAGCTAGATTTATATATTTAGGGCTATGCAGAGCCCTTTGAGACAGGACCACAAATCAAGATTGGTGGTCTAATTTTTTCAGTGGTTTGTTCACACATTCATTTGTGTATTCTTTGTACTCATTCATTTATTCAGTGAACATTTGGGCATATTTGTATGTAACAGATACTCTACCTAGTGCAATAAAAGAAACAGGCCTTACCTATTTTAATACTGCTGCGAGTCTCACAGTCTTGTGTAGTTTAGTTCATTGGCAAATAGTTCTGTTTTGGTCTTCATAGATGATAATAATCGTTTGTTCTTTTTATATGTGTAAGACTTTATACGTGTACCTAGAAATGACCACAAATGTGGAGAAAGAATAAAATAAAAATAAAACTTATATAAAATAAAACTTGTATATCATGTACAATATGTTAGCTAGTGGGATCCTCTTTGGTAAGTGACTACTGATTACTACTGTCACACATTGACACTCTGGGTTTCAGGTGACCCATGATCCTTTGAATGTTGATACCATGCTTACTCTGTTAAGTGAAACACCTTTGATTTCATTTCCAAAGAATGGAATTCTAAGATTTCTTTGTGCCACTCTAGCTTCTTTCTCATTTTTATTTCTACTATTAGGATTTTTTGTTTGTTTGTTTTGTGTTGTTTTCATATTCTTATCTTAATTCTCAATTACATGCAAAGCAATAAAAATTAAGACAAGTTGTCAGTAGCAGCACTGATGTTAACACATTGAACAGCTTTTCAAAAAAGAGGTATTTTTGTGTGTGTCAGATGCCTGTACGCCTGTGAGGAGAGAGTGGGGGTTGAGGTTCTATGGCTGCTGAAAGCAAATTTTAGTGAGTGTGGTGGTTACGTTGTGGTTGGCGTCATGGGAGTGTCCTGTGTAACCCATTTGTAACATATTTTGCTTTTTAGAGTTACATATCAGATGACTGATTAAGAACATTGTATTGTGGCTTCATTTTCCAAATAGTCTATTTGGGAAAAAGCTGTGGTATATTTATACAGTGGAATACTGCTCAGCCATCAAAAAGAAAGAAATTTATCTTTTGCCATAGCATGGATAGAGCCAAGAATGTTGTGCTAAGTGAAATAAGTCAGTCAGAAAAAGACAAATGCCATATGGTTTCACTTATATGTGGAATCTAATGACCAAAATAAAAAAAGAAACAAAATAAAAACAGACTAATAGATACAGAGAACAGATTGACAGCTATCAGGTGGGAAGGAGACTAGGGTCTTGATGAAGGGATTAAACAGAAATAAATACATAAATAAAAACAATCTCATAGACGCAGACAGCAGTATGGTGATTATCCAAAGAAAAGAGAGGTAGTGGGAGGTAAAAGAAACAGAGGAGATAAATGGTGATGCAAGGAGTGTGAGTTGGGGTAATTGAACACAATACAATATACAGATGACGTATTATAGAAGATTACACTTGAAACCTATATAATTTTTAAAAAAATTATTTATAGACTGAGGGGAAGGGAGGGAGAAAGACAGGGAGAGAAACATTGATGAGGGAAGCATCTACAAGTTGCCTTGTCCGTGCCTCCTACTGGAGACCCAGTCTGCAACCCAGGCATGTGCCCCGACTGGGAATCGGACTGGTGACCTTTTGCCTTGCAGGACTGTGCCCAGCCACTGAGCCACACTGGTCAGGGCTGAAACCTATATAATTTTATTAAAGAATATCACCCCAATAATTTCAATAAAAATTAAAGAGAAAAGATTGTTTAAAAAAAGAAAAAATGTTCCATTAACTTTAAACTCTTGTGGTAGATTTTAAAGGATGAATAATGGAGGAAAGAATAATGTAGGTGTTTGAGGATTTTCTGTATTGATTTTTAACTGGATTATCCTATTTTTGCATACCCAAAATCAGAATCCAGCTGTGACTAGGATGCCTACAGAGAATATTTTCCTGATGTACATCACAAATTCCTATTTGTAGCAGCCTTAGTATAGCTTGTTTGATTTTTTTGCTTTTTTTTTTTGTTGTTGTTTTATTTTTAATTTTTTTTGAAGATTTTATTTATTATTTCTAGAGAGATGGGAAGGGAAAGAGGCAGAAAGGGGGAGAAACATCAATGTATAGTTGTCTTTCACCTGCCTCCAGCTGAGGACCCTGCTTGAGACCTGGCTTGCAACCTGGTTATGTGCCTTGGCTGGAGGATTGAACCAGCGACCTTTGGGTTCACAGTCTGGCACATTATCCATTGTGCTACCAGCCAGAGCTGATTTTTTTGGTTTATATTGTTTGTTTTGTTTTGTTTGTTTTGACGCCAGTACTGCTTTTCTTTTACCTTAATATTCCTAAATAGCATAAACTAACTGATCCTGTGATACTTGTATTTTTTTATTTCTCCTATCTTATAGTCTCTTTGTTAAATTATTGTTTTGTTTTTTTCCCATTCTTTCATCTTCTGTCTCTCCTGGCTTTTCCTGAAGTGCCATTATTGTCAGGATACTTAGATTACTAGAACAGTTTGTCTTCAAAACCACCAATGTATTGTTCTCCTCTGTATTTGATAGGGAATCATTAGTTTTCTAAGAGTGGAGCCTTTTTCCTTAATTGAGATATATTGACAACAGCCAAAAATGAACTTTTATGATATTCTTTTCAGAATACAGTACTTTATAAATTTATCTTTGCCTTTTTATATTTCAGTTTTGATGGCCTTAAGTGCAGTTAATTTTGCCATGTCTAACATGTACTATATATTAAAAGGCATAGATTTTTCAAATTATTTCATTAGGATGTATTCACAGAAGTAGAATTATTATGTCAAGATTAAGAACCTTTTTATGAATACAAACTCAAATTGCTTTCCAAAACATTGCCATTGATAATGCTACCAATTAAAGAGAATACACATTTTATTCCCCTATAAGACCCCATTATTATCCCCATTTTATGGAAACTGAGGTTTAAGAAGTTAAATAATGTACCCAGAGCCACCATCTTAGTATAAATGTAGCTACCATTACAGTAGAAATTAGCTGTAATTTATTACCTCATTTATTGAATGTGAGAGGCCCCGTGTAAAGAGTATATAATTTTGGAGCCAAACTGCTTGGGTCAAAATCCTGGCTCCAGTGCTTACTTGGTAACTCTGGGCAGGTTTCTCTGTACATAAGTTTTCTCATCTCTATAATGGGAATGATAATAATAGCCATTTCATTGGGTCGTTGTGAAGGTTAAGTACATCTATGTATAGTTTAGACTAGGATCTAGCAAATAAGTTACTATATGGGATTGCTGTCATAATTATTTATTTGTATTCTCTTTTTATCTACACAGAATGTTTATTCTTTCTAAAACAACATAGGCATTTTGGGTAATCAAATTACCAAACCATTTAAACATTTGAGTGAATAAATGAAAGGAAAATAAGGAAATGAAAAGAAAGGAGCAAACCTGGAACAGACATTTTTCACTTTTATATAATTATACTGTTCTATTGAAAGCCATCTGGTTTTGGGTGGTAGATAAGAAAGAACTAGTTGAACTTAAATGTATCGATTACAAATTTATGGAATTGTCATTTATAGTATTTCTTTGACAAATGTTTGGATGGATAGAGTAATATGATAGTTTATGTAGTGAGAAACAGTTTGATTTAAGCTGCTTATTAATGGGTTATATTACCTAAGATCTTATGCCAACTCATGAGGATGGAATGAGACCTTTTTTATGAGGGACAGAAAAAAAACCTTTTAGTTAGGAATAGACTTAGGAAAATATTTCATAAATTCCTTTATTATTCATAGCCCTATGGCCAAATAGGAACTGCCCACACACCTTCTTAATACTACTCAATTTTTTCATAATTAAAAATCCTTTTGAAAGATTTATACATTCAGAAACTGTTATAACTGGAAAAGATTTTAGAGACTTAAGATCTTTTTATAGGTGGTGAAACTGAAGCCCACTGGGCCCTACCACCCAAAATTGGATGAGCTGAATGTTGCACTTAACTTGTAGGAAGATTCGGTTCATGACAGAGGCTGTTCTGGCAGGTGGTACACCTTTATCTTTAGGATTTTATTTTATTTTATTTTATTTTATTTTTTTCATGTTTCAAAAGAGTATTACTTTATTCCATTTATAATGGTTTCAAGTATTGGCACTTAATTTGGTTCATCTGTAAGAAAGAACTGTGTTAATTTTTCTTTTTTAATTTTATTGTTGTTGTATTACATCCATCCCCTTTTTGCTCCCCTCTGTCCCCCTCCCCACCCACCCATTCCCCCCAAAGTCAATCCCACCTGTTGTCCATGTCCATGGTTCCTTTATACTAGGTTCTTGTCTAAACTGCTCCCCTTTCTTGCCTCTGCCTCCCCCTCCCCCCAACCCCTGTCCCCCTGACCACTGAAGGCTTATTCACTGTATTCATATATTTGGTTCTGTTTTGCTTGTTGTTAGTTTTGTTCATTATTGTCCCGTAATGGGTGAGATCATAGGATTTTAGAAGTTGTTGGAAGAATTAAGCTTTTGTCATCATGAAGATACCATAAAAATTGTATTTTGTGTTGAAGTATATATATAGATCAAAATCCAAAAAAGGTATTACTTTGGCCAATGTGTGATGAGCTAACAATGGAAAACAGTGAAATTATCTTTATATTAAGTAAATTGGATTACATCAGGTAAGGAGGCTACTGAGACAGAAGACTTCTCTTCATATGTGTGATAATTTTCACAAAATTTCTCATTTCACATCTCTTTGTATTCTTTTATTCACTCATTATCTGTCTTTTCCATTTGTCTTTCTAGTTCTATTCTATACTTTTCTCTTCTTCCTACAGGTTTATGTGTTTGTACCCTTGCACCTAATAGTGACCAGCAAATGGAAGCTCTCAATAAAAAAGGTTTTATGATTGAAGTTTCTCAGTTCATGTTCTCCGAGAGAATTAAGCCTAAACTTACACCTGAATTTTTTCAGGCATTCATTGTATATAATAAATAAACTCTTCTAGATATTTAGATTGGTAATAGGTTGTACCATTTTGGGGAGAGCTGAGAAAATAATCACTGAGATTCTATTTCCTGTAGTACTTAATTATTTTGGAACACTGGTTGAGAAAGGCTGATATTTTTACTTCATTAGACCTCCTAATATCCTTCTTAAAGCTGACTTTCATAAGGAACACCACCATTGATTGATTGACTTCATTCTGATGCCAGTTGTTTTTTCACTCCACATTTCCTTATGTTGTATTTATGTTGTGTATACTTAATTTTTACTATGGCTTGTTGCCAAGTTTACATTATGCTAAAAAAGTTACAGTAAATTTGGCTTATTTTTTATAAAGAAAAATAAGTAATAAACATGTATTAGAATTTTCATATTTTTATATTTTCTCATGTAAAGCATAGCCTACTTGATGGCCAAACTGGTCAATTCCAGATGGGTTTGTATATGAGACATGCTAGGACCATGACAACGTAAGCTCCAAGGGCAAAGGAAGGTGACTTGAACTAGTAGGTTGAGCACAGTTATCACTGATTCGGCCAGTACACCTGACCCTTGAGAGCCACATATGGGAGGCAACTGATCAATGTCTGTCTGTCTGTCTGTCTCTCGTCACAGACACATACATATCAGTAGAAACTTATCCTTGGGTGACAATTAAAAAACACTTTGGCCTTGGTAAAAAACACGTTGGCCTTGGTATTCTCACATAAATATTCATAATGCAAGTACAGTAACCCCCTGATTTCTAAGGAAGTGTTAGGAAATATTCAGTATTTGCTATGGTCAGAAAAACACTGTAAACCAGTCCATTCCCCCCCACCCCCCACCCCCCGGTGTCTCTCCATGGAGTGATGGAAATGATAGATTACTTTGCCAGTTTTGTGCCTTACACAACATACTTAGTAAAGTAATATTTTCTTTAGAGCTGTTTTCTTTACTACTGCAGCACTTGCTTTTAACTCTTAACAAATATGTTATTTTTCTTTAGCATATAATAATCTTCTTTACTTTATTGCTAAAAGACTGATAAAGCATATTTATGACATATACATGGTATCCCGTATATCCTAAAACAAAGAGAAAATGAAAAAGAAATATTTCCCGAAAAATTCTCATGAGGGAGATAGGAGATAATTTTATATTTAGGGGATATAGCTAGTGGAAAAAGAGAAACCAAAGGAGAAGCAAGGCTATTTGGTAGAGTAAGATTCTGGTTCATGTGGGACCTAGAACATCAAGTGGAAGACTTAGAATAATGTATTCCCTCCACCTCAAAGGTAGGAAGGTACTAGATGAAGGTGAAAGAATTAAAAATTCTAATCTTATTTAGGAAAAGTAAAATGTGATATTTAGATCATTTGTAGAAATTCTTCCAAGATTATATTTTTATTATTTTCCATTCTATTTATATCTCTTATTCTGTTAAGTCTTTGGATATAACTACATCGTATCATTTTACAGTGACCACATATTTGGAAAATTCCCATAAAGGTTTAGGAATTGCACTGTAGTTATTCAGTATAGAATATGTTGGCTGCATACGACATGCCAGCTACAGTGCTTGATATAAGGATACATTGATGAATAAAGAAGCATTTATGAGTGAATTGTAATAATTTAGAAAAGAAGTATGCTTGCGTGAACTCAGGGAGATAGAATAAAAGGAGAGAGGCAAGAGTCCTTGGGATTTAGAGTTCAGGGGTTGGTTAGTTCAGGGGTTGGAAAACCTCAGACTGCAGGCTAATCTGGCCGTTGCCTTTATTGTCCAGCTGTGCTCCGAGGAATAGCTGGGGAAAACAATCAGGAGAAGAATAATATTTTGTGACACATGAAAATTGTATGCAATTCAGATATCAATACCATAAATAAAGTTTCACTGGGAAAGAGCCATACTCGTTTTTTAAATTGTCTATGACTGTATTTCATGCTACGGTGGTGGAGTTGAGCACTGAGGACAGACTGCATGTGGTGCTGAGCAGGACAGAGTTATGTCGTGTCCAGGGTTGCCATCTTTAGAATGGCCTGGATGGGCTGGGTTATGGAGAGTAGGGTTGACCCTTTTCTGGTGTCTGCAAACCTGACTTTAGAATTTTACTGGTGTTCAGAAGAATGCTTTATGTGCCTGGGGTACTTAATACTTGTTCTTTCCCTTCCGGAAGTCTGTAAGTTTTGATAGTTGTGAGTAATTATTGTCCCTCTGTGACCAGTCCAGAATAAAAGCTCTGCAGTCTGAGTCTCAGTGGGCTGTCCTAGGCTGAAATGACATGCATGTGTGCTAACTACACTTCACTCCTGGAGAAAGGAGTGCATTCTGTCCGGCCCATCCTGCTAGGGAAGAACTTAGGAAGCCTGTGAATGGTTCCTTCAGTCTGCACCTGGGTATGTTCTTTTCTCTTGATGATTGCGCCAATAAGCTATAGCTCTGAGTGCAAAAGTCTCCCGACTACTGGGAGTCCTGGTGAATCACCAGATATGTGGGTGACCTTGGGGAACAGGTGATTGCTGTGATTGCATTTCTGCTCAGCATATTGCAAGGTACAGTTATAACTAACCCAACGTGTTTGGAGTGGATGTGTGTTGCTATTTTCATTTTGCTTTATTTTTTATTTCCAGGGCATAACCATCATTGCAAAACATAAGACAAAAATATATTTTGAATGTTTCCATTTTAAGGCACAGGGGAGTGTTGATTATTTTGTTACAAATCAGATGGCAAGGCATTGTGTTTACTGTGCAATGACACGAAAAGATGCTAAAAGAGTACAGAATGTCCTGACATTCCAGGCTATGTGTTCCTCACAATATCCCCAATTCACAGGAAAGCAGCAGTCAAAAATCAGGCAATTTAAAATAGAATTTTTGTTAACAGCAGAATGTCTTTACAAAAGTAGAAAACAAAAATACGGTCGCAAATTGAGGTTCTGATTGGCACTTTTGTTTTTCAAGCAAGGAAAGCCACTTATCAATAGTGACTTAATTAAATCTTGTTATGATTGCACCAGCTGAAGAAGCGCCCAGAGAAAGTAAAGTTCTTTATTAGATATTAGGTGAGCACAGTTGCTCAAAGACTTGAGGGGATGGGGAGCAACGTTAGTGGTTAGTTTAAAAAAATGAGGCATTATTTTAAGTGGTTTTCTCTGGTTCTTGATCAGTGAGCAGATGTTTCTAATATTGCTCATTTAGGAGTCAGTGATGAATTTGGAGTGGTGGAAGAATGAGCCTCTCTGAGTAGCCTGTGTGGCACAATTAAAGATGACAATATTTACAAAGGAACTAAGAAAACACTAATTCAGTACAAGCTGAAGTGGAATCTGCTAAGATGTGTTAAAACTGATGATAAAAATTTGTGTAAGACAGAAAAAGTGTTAGATAAATTTACAAACTGGGAAAATATATGATATTTAAATTTATAGTTATTCATTGTATTACCTATCAGCAGATACATTGAAGAAAATATTTGAAGATGTAATATTTTATTGAAACAGTAGTGTCATTGGTGAACTTCATTTTCTCACAGACTTGTGCTGTCAGTTCCATGAATTTTTGTCAGTAACTAAAGCCAAGTGTCAGTTTACCTTATTTATAGCAGTTTATGATTTAGCAGTGTCAAAATTTTTTTCTTCTTTTTTAAAGGTTAGGGCTTAGAATTGAAATCTTTCAAAGTGAGAAGAATTACTGTAACTACTACTACTGAGCACTGAATGGCTTTGGAAGTTAGGGTTTGCTAAAGATTTGACAATATTAATGAAATTAAAATAAAATGATAATATGGAATTTATATCTAAAACTCATGTTGCAGTGAAGTTATTTTGATAGCAACTGATGTTTGTTTCACAAGTAATGTCTGCTTACTCTCTGCACTTCATGTGCTGTCAGATTTTATTTGAACCAAGTAGCAACCTCTTCATTCTCATCTGGATTTGTAGCAGATAAATTTTCTGAGCTCAAACCAGTTCTAGCAGTATTGTTTTAGACCTCAATGCTAGAGCAAAGGAAATTTTCATACTGCAAAACCCAAGTGTGCAATGATGAACTCCCCCCACCTAATCTTCATTGGAAGTGTTGAGTCTGCATTGTAACTGCATGCTGAAGTCACATAATCCAGAGCAGAATTCTGGATTATTCATCCCAAAATATGAATATGCTCAGTTGAAATCACATGCCGGTGTGTTGCCATCAGTGTTTGCCACTACCCATCTGTGTGAAAAGACAGTTTCAAAGAAGAAATAAGTAAAAGCTCTTCGTATCTCAGTATTAATAGATGAATATTTATAACTGATACTGGTGATGGGGGGGACATTAACTTTAAACCCAAATTAAATAAAATATTATTCTCATTAATAGACTTGTATTACAAACACAATAATACTCTGATACTATATTTTGAATTTTGTCAATAAGAAGCTTAGGAAATTTGTTTTCTTTCATTATATGAACACCTACATAATAACTTTGGTATTGCCTTTTGGCTGGAAAGCCTGGCCTGGAAAGATATTTCCCACTTAGCCCTTTACAGAAAAAATTTGCCACACCTGTTAAGTTGACTGAATGGAGAAAGGTGTGTGGCAGGAACGAGGAGAAATGATGCCCACAGTTTCAGGCTAGGACTCTGTGGCACTGTTCTTAGAGATAGGGAGTTCAGGGAGAAGAGAGTTGGTGGAAAGGCGAAGGTGAGTAGTTGAATTTCGGGCTTGTGTTTGAGATGCCTGTGGGAGATTTTCAGCAGCCAGTTGAAATTTGATTCTGGCTTTCAGGAGAGCAACTGAGGCTAGATATGCCGTCGTTAACTTGAGATAGTAACAGAAACCATGGGTGTGATTTTTAGTGCATTCTGTATTCCTTTAGAAAATAAATAAATGCATTTTTTTCTACTACGTTTTCTGTTATGAAACAAAGCCACTTTTTCACAGAGTTCCTGAAATACAGACACTGGTCACTAGTAACTACTGTTCTTTGATTTTATTATACTAAAGGGGTTATTTCACCTTCTCTTCTTGACTACATGATGTAAATTCTCTCTCACTGAGTATCACTTTAATTTTCAGCTACAATACTTGAAGTAGAATTTAGAAGGTCTGTTTTGAAGGCAAAAAACATACATGCACTTTGGCTCCATCAATGTTGCTTCTAGAAACCACAGTGTTTTTATCAGGGGGAAAGCAAAAACTTGTTTACAGTGGAAAGCATAACAAAATCTGTGATCTTTTTGCCTGAGGACTCTTTCCAAAACCACTTACTGAAATAGACGTGGAAGGTCAGTATTTCCTAATTAAGACTATTCAGAAGGCGCTTCCAGTCCCAGCCATCACTCAGGGCCATTCCTTCACTCTCTCTCTCTCCCACACTCATGTACTCACATACACTCATGCGTGCACACACACACACTCCTCCTTCTTTAATAGTGTATATTTCAAGTTATTAGTCAGCATAAGGAGACCTTTTTTTAGCTTAAAATAACATGATAGAGATATTTTACTTTATGTCACTAATGAGGTTCACTTTTTTTCAAACTTTTTTTTGAAACCACCTTTAGAAATCCAACATGCCGATTAGGTGTATCACTTTGTTAGTCAACCATGAGCAAAGCATTTGTGTTTTATATTTTAGTATATTAGGAATAATTTTTACATTGAGTGCGTAGGAATGAAGCACTGGACTGAAGAGGCAACATACCTCTCTTCTCTCTGTCTTTGGTTGTTCTCATAAGAATGCTTCATTCTCGTGAGTACTCAATAAATATTTGTTCAGTGGAACTCAGTAAAGTCAGCAAAATAAGTTATCAATTGCAGAATAAATAAATTTAGAAAGGACAGCCTATCAGATGAGTTTTTATACTTGAAGAATATATAACATGACAAAAAACTAGGGATTGGTTTAACTCATCCATACTTAAGAAAAAAATCTTAGCTGATTTGTTTTTCTCTTTCTCTGCTTGAAGAAAGATATTTTTACTTTGAGGTTTCATGCATAGGAATTATTCAGAAATATTTAGTGTGTTGAATATTCCAATTTTGTAATATAAAAAGCTTAATAAACAATAAGATCGAAAGGGAAGCAGCAAGCCAATTTAAAGATGTATCTAAACTTATGAATGGATATCTTTGTAGGTTGATAGGTTGATAGTCATCCTTTATTTTGTATTTTATTTTTCTACCCTTTACTGTCCCACATTTCTTTTATGTTTTTTAATTTAATTTTATCATTGTTGTATTATATTCATCTCATTTTACACTGTCTGCTCTCCCCTTCCCCTCCCTCCCTATTTGCCCCCCTTTAATGTTTTTTAATTATGGAAAACTTCAAACACCAAAAAAAGAGAGGGTAATGTAATGAATCCCAAAGTCCTCAGGCTGCAATAATTATCAACCAATGGGCTGTCTATCCTATTTCATCTGTCTTTACCATCTTCTGCCCCTTTCTTGCCACAGCACGACTGGATTGTTTTGAAGGAAATAATCAGATTCTGGATTATTTATTTGGTAATTACATGAGTTACGATATCTCTACAGAGAAGGTCATGGCTTTTTGTTTTTTGTTTTTTCCTTGAGAGGGAGAGACCCAATATTATTGTCATACTTAAAATTAAATGAGTAGATTTGCTTAGTGTCAACAAATACCTAGTCAGCCTCAAAACTTTCACAGTTGATATTCTTGTTCATTTTCCTTCTCCCTCTCCTTCTTCTACCACTATCTTTACAATTGGTTCTTTTGAATAAGGACCCAAAGAGATTCTCACTTTGCTTTTGGTTAATGTGTATACCACCACAGCACTGGTTTATGTGTCCAAGTTGGTCTTCAGATTCACAAGACTGCTTTTATTTTGATTCATAGAAGGACCAAGGGCAAGAAAAATGGCAAGTACAGCATCTTCATCTTATCAGGAAGCCTAGTCTGCCTACCCAAATGTACAGTTTTTGCCTTCACCTATGTTAAGGAAAAAGGGGATAGATGTAATACAACAACAATAAAATTAAATTAAAAAATAAATAATATAATAATTAGGAAAAAAAAAAAAAGAATGGTTGAGAGCCAAAGTGCATGAATGCACCTTGACCCAGTAAGGATCCAGCCTTGATTTTTCATTAAGTTTTTCTTACACCATTCAGTTCTGTAGGCCCAAGGCCTGCATACCATTAAACAATTTACTCAGTCCAAGGGCAGTTCTGCTATTTCCAAGGAAACAAGTGTGAGGAGAGGGACACTGAGGTCATTCATTCCCAGGGAAGTCTGCATCTCAGGCCATTGTTAACCCCTTACTCATATGGTCTCATAAGTATTTTCCCATCCGTTTGGGTTTTTCTCTTTCTTGTCTTATGGTTTATTTTAGGAAACTATTTGCTGTACATTTTCTCAAAGTCTGGATTTTGCCTATTGTATTTTCACAGTGTTATTTAATGTGTTCTTTGATTCTCAGTTTCTGCTCTAAATGAGAAATTAGATCTAGAGACCTGATTGGAGTTCAAAATTTTGGAAGAAAATACTTCATAGCAGGGGGTGTGTACTACTTACTGCATCATATTAGGAGACTCATGTCTAGTATCTTAACTTTTGTTAACCTGTGTTGTTTTATTTTGTTTTGGCTGCTATAACAAAACATCTACAGACTGCATAGTTTATTTATTGCTCACAGCTCACTGGCTAGGAAGTCCAAGATCAAGGTCACCTCTGGTGAGGACCTTCCCTCTGGTTTATAGCCATCACCTTCTTCTTACTGTGTGCTCACAGGCTAAAAGGGACAAGGTCTCTCCGGAGCCTCAAAATTGGAAGCAAACTAATCCCATTCGTGAGGGCTCTGCCCTCATTTCCTAGCTACCTCCCCAGGGCCCCATCACTTTTCGGGGTTAGATTAGTATTTCAACATAGAAATATTGGTGGGACAGACATTCAGACCATAATATGTGGAGTATGTGTTGATAACTTGGTCCAACCTTTATACAGTTTTATCAGTTTTTTAGTTAATGGCAAAAGAAAAAGAAAAAGCTGGACTGTTGGTTAGGTCAGGGGCAGACAAACATATGGGCCAGATAAATATTTTAGGCTTTGAGGGTCACATAAGAACTTTATCAAATAGTTTTTGTGTCACTTTTATATTTCTTTACCAATACAAATATAAGCCATTATTGGCTCCCTAGTCATATATAAACAACATGAGTCATATATAAACACAACACAAGTAGCTGTGATTTTTGGTGCCTGGCCTACATCCATCATTTTATGAAGGATTGCCAATAGATACAGTTTTAATAAAATTGCTTCTTTATCTTTCAGTTATAATTCCTTAGAAAATATATATTTTTTCCAATTACTTGATTACCATGATGTGTAGTTTCTCTTGAAAAAGTTGAATGATGCCTGGTTCTTCTTTAAGTCACTGTTATTGAAAAAAATAAGTTGGTTTCCTTGTTTTTTCCAAAGTTAATTATTAAGTTGCTTTGTTTTTAATTTTTGACCATGCATCATTATACACTTAAAGTATTTCTTAAAATATACTTTTGATGTATTTAAAACCTTTGTATATTGGCTAGTGGGGGCTGTTAAGTTGGCTTCTACATATTTTTGACATGCTTGAGTAGTCTTTCTAGTGCACTTAGAGTTTGACATATTTACACCTATGAGACCACCACCACAATCACAATAATATGCATTTTACCCTCTAAGTGTCTTCATGCTTCTTTATAATCCATTTTTTTCCTCCATGTCCACCTGCAGATAGCTGATCTACTTCTGTCACTGTAGTTTGTGTTTTTTTTTGAGTTTTTTATAAATTAAAATTGTATAGTGTTTTTGCACCAGTGCCACATTGTGTTGATCAGTGTTGCTTGAAGTCACAGTTTGTCTTCCAACTTTATTCTTGTTTTGAAAAATCAGTTATACTATTATAGATTAATTGCATATCAACATTTTAGAGCCACCTTTTCAGTTTTTACTGAAAAAGGCCTTCGTGATTTTTAATAAAATTGTATTGAATTTATAGACCATTTGGGAGAGAATTGACAACTTTATAATATGAACATATTATATTTCCTCATTTAATTAGATCTTTTAAAATGTTGATGGTGTTTTGTAGTTTTTGTTAACAGGTCTTAACACATATTTTGTTAAATTTACCTATAAGTATTTCTGTTTTCAGGATATTATTATAAGTGGTATTTAAAATTTTTTGAATTTTCAAATGTTCACTACTTTGTATATAGATGTATAATGGATCTTCGTATACATCCTACCACTATGCTAAAATTGTTAGGTGTAGTGTTATTTGTGGATTTCTTAGAATTTCCTACATAGATAATCATGTTGTCTGTGAATACTTTTTTACTTTTTTATTTATGATCTCTCTATTCCTTTAGATTCTTTTTGTTGCCTAGTTATTGCTCTGCCTAGGACCTCCATCCTAGAGTGGAATAGAAAGCTAAAATGCTATATGGCTTTCTTTCTTATATCAGGTAGAAAATACTGGTGTTTCACCAATTAGTATGATGTTAACTGTGGCCTTTATGTGATTGATAAAGTTTGATCCTCTTCCTAATTTACTAAGAATTTTAATCATAAATTAGTCTTGCCAAATACTTTTTCTTTAGTGAAGTGATCATATGTATCGTCTTCTTAGTCTGTTAATATGGCAGATTACATGGATAGATTTTTTTAAATGTTAGTTGATTCACTAGTCTAAATCTCACTTGATTTTGATCTATTATTTTATGCACTTTTTTCAATTTGCTAAAATTTTGCAAATAATTTAAAAATCTATGTTAATAGGAAATGTTAGTCTATAGTTTTCTTGAAAGTTTAGCTTTTGTATCAGGGAAATCCATGATCTCATCTTGTTATTGGAGTGTTTAGATCATTTATATTTTAAGTGCTTATTGGTGTGTTGGATTTAATTCTTGCATTTGTTGTTTTCTGTTCATCCCATGTGCTTTTGGGTTTTTTTTTAATTCTTTTTTATTTTGATTGACATGTGATTTTTAAAATTCTATTTTGGCCCAGGCTGGTAGCACAGTAGATAAGGCACTGGCCCATGAACCAAAAGGTCGCTGGTTCACTTCCCAACCAGGACAACATAACCAGGTCTCCAGCCAGGTCTCCAGCCAGGTCTTTAGCTGGAGGTAGGTGAAAGGCAACCATATATTGATTGCTGTCTCTCTCTCTCTCTCTCTCTCTCTCTGCCTCTCCCTTCCCCTCTCTCTGAAAAATAATAAAATCTTTTTAAAAATTCTATTTTGGTTCCATTTTCATAGTAGTTGCTCTACAGTTTATAATATTTATATTTAAGTTACTGCAATTTCCTTCCAAGTCATATCACTTTAGTTAGTTTCAGAACCTTGTGGCAGTATACTGTTATTACATTCCCCTTTCTTTCTAGACTCAATTGTTCTATATTTTTGTGCTTTATGTATTGTAAAGCACATGCTACATATTTCCTATCAGTTTATCCTGACCAGATGCAAAAGTCTTTTTGGTAGTGTTTTATTTATCACTTTTGCATTGGTATTTATTCCTGAGAATTGTTCTAGGATTCTTTGTGAGATTTAAGAATTACTGTTACATTTCTTTAATAAGAAAAGTATTGGATAATTTCCTTGTTATGCTATTTTTAGGAAGAGTTTGTATAGTAGTACCCATCTGATCTTAAAGGTTCAGTAGAGGAGGGAGTATTTTAGATTTCCTATTTTCTACTCTAGTAATTGGATATTTCTATCTTGCTGTCTTTTCTGGGATCAGTTAGTTAAGGTGTACTTTCCTAGAAAATTATCCACTGCATCTAGATTTCCAAAATCACTTATATAAGTTGGCATAAAATGGCCTTGTATTTTAAATGTTTTTGTTTTCATAGATATTTCTTCCTTGCCCTTTTAAATTTTGCATGTTTTTTCTTTATGTCTTGTGTCCTGATTAGTGTTTGTATAGTTTTTATAAAGTCATCTTCATTGGCTTTTTATTCTAACTTTAAAAGTATTCATGTTTATTTAAAAAATAACTTAGAAAATTTAGAAGAAGCACAAATAATAGGATAAAAATCAGCTAGAGTCTTACTCTGAAATAGCTATTGGTAGCAGTTTGGTAACTTTTCAATGTTGGTATGCATATAATTGCATGTCAATTTAACACAGTTGATACCAGTTTTCTGGGTCCACACTTGTATTAATTTCTTAGGGCTAGCCTAACAAATACCACAAACTGATGGCTTAAAATAACAATTTTTTCTCTCATAGTTCAAGAGTCCAGCAATCTAAAATTAAGGTGTAGGCAGGGCTATGCTCCCTCTGAACATAATTTGAATCCCTGTATTCATCTTCATGCGGCTTGCTTTCTTCTGTGTCTATGTCTGAATTTTCCTGTTCTTATACTAGCCATTGGATTAGGACCTATTGTAATCCAGGTTGACTTCATTTTTTTTTTTTAAGATTTTATTTATTGTTTCCAGAGAGAGAGAGGAAGAAGAGAGGGGAGAAACATCAATGTATGGTTGCCCTTCACCTGCCTCCAGCCACAGATGAGGCTGGAGACCTGGCTTGCACAGGTTGACTTCATTTTAACTTGATTATATAACAAAGGTCCTATTTCCAGATAAGATCACCTTCACAGGTTTTTGGTAGACACGTATTTGGAAGTACACTGTTTAACCTACTACTGTATTCTGTTATAATTTCTCCTTCTATTTTTTTATGGCCTTTTTGGTAGTTTTATTTCGGTTAATTAATTTTAGGGCCTACTGCTAGGCAAAATCACTACTAGACTATATCAGCATTGTAATGTACTAGCAGCTAGTTATGCTTAGTTTACCCATAAATACTAATTTCTGTCATTACCTAACAAAGCATCATTATAGAAAAAAGAAGCAGAGCTTATTAAATTTCCTTAGAGCCTAAAGCTCAGTTAATTTTAAAAGATGAGAATATTCTTTCTTACATCATTTTTGACAATTATTTAATTATATATCAATGAATTCAATGAAAGTGGTGTTTTCAAACCCAAATTAAAAATTATAGAAAAGCAAATGAAGTCAATCAAATCATATCATCAGAAAGCTTAAAAAATATGCAGATGGCTTGAGTGGTTCCTTTTTTAAAAGCAATTTAATCTTTATTGTATTTTTTCCCCATGACCATTTGGTCCCCTATACCTCCCTTCCCATAGCCGTCATCACACTGTTGCCATGTCCATGAGTCCTTTTCCTTTTTGCTCAGTCCCTCCACCCCCCTAACCTTGGCTTCTTAGCTGTCATCTTGTTCCCATTTTCCTTGTAAGTTCAGTTTGTTCATTAGATTCCATATATGAGTGAAATCATATGGCATTTATCTTTCTCTGACTGGTTTATTTCACTTAGCATAATGTTCTCTAGGTCCATTCATACTCTTGTTGTTTTTGGTTGCTTTGATTAACAAGCTGTTTCTGAACCTTTTTCATAACATCCCTCACATTCCTGTAGCATCTAGTCATCTATATTTCTTTAAGAAATAGTGATTTATCATCTCTTTTATATCTTAAGAATCAATTGTGATTTCTTACTATAATGAATTAGTAAGTATTTACTGTTTAATACTCAGCATTCATTAGTCTAGATCAGTGATTTTCAACCTTTTTTATCTCATGGCACATATAAATTCATTTCTTAAATTCTGAGGCATACCAAAAAATATGTTGTATTTTTGACAATCTGATTAAAAAATACATATAATTGTTATTTGTTCACATACTAGGCAGCTATTGTATTGGCTATTGTCATTTTAAAAAAATGACAGTCTAAGGGAAAAGAGGTCAGTGTCTCTGACTAAGTAGTCAGGTACTATATGTTTTAAAAATTCTTATGGCACACTAGTGTGTCACAGCCCACTGGCTGAAAATCACTATTCTAGAAAAAAGATTATAGAAGGCAGGATGTGGACAATGAATCAAAATTCTTTGAGGAGATCATGTGTAATGTACTGACTAGCATTACTTATGTTATTTTTCTTAATCCCTCAAACTTTCTGAAAGTAAGTATTATACTCATTTTAAATGTTGGAAAAAGGAAAACAAAATCATATCACTAGTTTTTACTATAATTGGATACCACAATTTAAGCCTCACTTTCCGAGATTCTGCTTATAGTACTAGTTCTTTTTATTTGCACATGTATATGCAGGCTTCAGTGCAAAGACAGGAGATTAGTATAAACATCCTCTATGAAGTCTTCCATAAGGCAGCCCAGTTTTAAGAGATGAAGTCAGATTCTTCCTAACAGTTTTAAAAAATTATTAGTCATACACTATCTTTTTACCATAATTACAGGTTTAAAAAGTTCTGTTCGTTAGAAGATCAGAGAAAGTAAATAAATGTCATGCTACTCCCAAATTTCTACTGATTTGTTTTATGTTATTAGATTAAATAATATGGGGACTTATAGGTGTTTAAAAAAACTATCTAAAAAGATTGACTAGTTATTGCCCTGACTGGTGTGGCTAAATTGGTTGGACATTGTCCCACAAAGTGAAATCTTTCTGGTTTGATTCCCAGTCAGGGCATATGCCTAGGTTGCAGGTTCAGTCCCTGGTAGGGGTGAGTATGAGAGAAAACTATTCAGTGTTTTTTCTTTATATTGTTGTTTCTCTCCTTCTCATTCTCATTCCCTCCCCCTGCCTCTAAAACATTAAATAAATATTTTTAAAAAGAATCGACTAGTTACTGTTGTTTGAAGGTTATAGTGCTATTAAGTTGCTCTCCATCTCTTGTAAGTGTACAGACACACCATTTCTCTAATCAGCTTGGTATGACCCATGAACGAAGTACTAGTAAGGGTTTTTATGGCTTATATCAACAAGGAACTTTATCATAGGATTTTTGTGAAAAACAAAACAAAACATAAAACCTCTTGACTGGCAGAATGCTTTGTGAAAATAACGGCAGACTGGCTGATGGCGAGTATAACCTGAAGCACCTGGCTCTCCAAGTAGCTTTCCTGTTCCTAAAGGAAAGGACTTTTTACTCTTTCCTGAGCTCTGCACCCCAACTGCTGCCCTACTCTTCATCAAGTAGTCATTTACATTATGATCGTGTCATGGTGTCAGCTTTTTCTAGGTGCTTGCCTCAGACAGTGAGTCATTTCTGTGATGGTGGCTTACTCCAGAGCTTTCACAGTCACTTGTATGGGCTTGTGGGGCCGCATGTTACACCGTCACCATCAACTGCAGATTATGATCTTTGATAACGTATCTCCAACTAGAGTAGAAATTTCTTCACCTGAGGAAGTGTTTCTGGATTGAATCCTATAAACTTCTATAATAGTAGGTCATGTGCCTCACATTTCTACCCATCATTACTCACATACTATAGAGAAATAAATGTATTATTATTATAAATTTATTATTTTAACATTATCAGATTACCAGCATTATAAAAACAATCCAGTATCAACCAGTTATTGTTTTTGTCTTTAAGCTGAGTGATAATGTTCTTATTAATTTGAGTTGATGTTACTTATCTGTCTCTTATAAGTGAAATTACTTAAAAAAATTGTAGCCCTTTATTATCACTGAAAATGAATGGGCATTTATGAGCTTGCCCATTCAGGGCATCAACTTTGTAAGACTTCATTCAAAATGACAGAGTAGGCTTTGTTAGAACAAATGCATTAAACTTACATAAACATTTTACAATTAATAGTAAAGTTCTTATAAATATGTTATGCTATACTAGTATGGTACATATATATTTACATATATTAAATTTTAAAATTAATTTTAGAGAGAGGAAGGGAAGGTGGAGTGGGAGGGTGAGAGAGAGAGAGAGAGAAACATTGATTCATTATTTCACTTACCTATGCATTTGTTGGTTGATTTTTGTATGTATCCTGACCAGGCTGCAAACCTACAGCCTTGGTGTATCAGGATGATGCTACCCAGCCAAGGCCTCAGTATGGGATATTTTTTGAAAGTGCCATGGTTGCTATGTAGTCACAGTGAGATCACATGGTGTCCCAGGGATCAGTGAGGCAGGTTCTTTGTTCACCCTCTTCTGATACATTCAGATTGTTGCATATATTTAGAATTTATAGAACTTTTATAGGATTTTTTAACATCTCTTTGATCTCTGAGTGTTATTGTTGATACAGATATATGTGTTTCTTCAGTTCATGGATGATGTAAGTGCTTTATATTAAAACAATAATTTGGTAGAACTAGAGTAATTTGTGTTTACAAGTTACTAATCTGGTTGTTGAGACCAGTTGTTGATAGTATCACTTTAATTTTTTTTTAAAGATTTTATTATTTCCAGAGAGAGGGGAAAAGAGAGAGAGGCAGAGAGGAAGAGAAATATCAATGTATGTTTCACCTGCCTCCAGCCACAGACCTGGCCAGAGACCTGGCTTGCAACCTGGTCATGTGCCCTGGCTGGGAATCGAACCAGCGACCTTTGGGTTTGCAGGCCAGTGCCTTATCCACTGTGCCACCAGCCAGGGCGATAGTGTCATTTTTAAATGGTGTTTTCTATTTTACTCCTTCCATGTGTAGCATACATTATTATAGAACTTTATATGCTTGCTGTTTTTTCCCATATTTTGTATGCTTAAATGTTTATCTAGAGTTTGTATTTTTTGCCTGTAATAATGAACAGTTTGGCCAAGGTGACAATCCAGTATGCTAGTTTAAAAAACCTGAGGTGGATTATAAGCAGACATCTCTTTCAATTTTATAGATAAAAGAATTAGAGTATAATTTTAAAGACTCTGATAGGTGTACTTTGTAGATTGTTTTCTGACCTAAACCTCTATGAATATCACAAGTTTCAATTTTTGAAAGAAGTGGCTCCATATTACTTGTCGGCAGATGTATACTTGTTTTTATACATTTAGGGCTCTGTCTTCTGTATTCCTGATAGTCAAACTAATACTACAACTTTGCTTCCTACTATGACAGAAAAGTCCAACTAGCTAGATATCCTAAGGTACACAAGCATGGAGTGATCTAAAAGTCATAGCACACATTCATCTTCTGCTATATTGAAAGCTTTGAGACTCTTAAACAAATGAAATTCTTTTATGAACTTAAAAATAAATGCAAAGTATGAAGATTTAAAAAATGTATATGAATATTTATATTCTGATATAAAATGGATTTTTTAAATTATAGGAACAGGAAGAGTAAATACCATGTCCAAAATAAAAAGGTTAATTATAATTTTTGTTCAGTATTTAAGAAGATATCCCTGGGCCACCCCCTCAGGTACAGGCCTCACCTGACCCTATCAGTGATTCCTCATGCAGACATGGTGGCTGCTGCCACCCCCAGCCACCCCTAGCTTCCTCCGCCTGGGTGATGCCACTTCCCATGGCCAGTGTCTGGTGGGCAGCCTAACAGAGGGGCCAGTGCATTCGCTCCAAGAGTTTCTACATGCTCCCTCTGGGTTCTCCCCCGAATGTCCAAAGGTAACCACAAGGTCAAAGGCATAAATATGTGCTCACAGCACTGTCACCTCTCCCATCTCTTCACAGAAGCTCTAGACTTCTGACTAATCACACCTCCTTTTTCTGCCTGTGGTTACATCAGTGTATTCAATCTAGTCAGAGTCAAGTTTTTATTACTGGAAGCTATTTGTCTGATATGATGATGATGATGATGATGATGATTGATAATGGTAGTGGAACTTGTGTGCAATATTGGTGGGATGTAAATTGGTACAGCCACTATAGAAAATAGTATGGAAGTTCCTAAAAATAGTTAAAAATACAACTACCATGTGATCCAGCAATCCCCCTTCTGGGTACTTATCTGAAAGTAAAGGAACACACTAACTCAGAAATATATCAGCACCCCCATATTCACTGCAACATTGCTCACAATAGTGAAGATAGGGAAACAACCTGTGTCCATTACTAGATGAATGAGTAAAGAAAATGTGGTGTTTATATTGAGTAGAATATTATTTAGTTGTAAGAAAGAATGAATCCTTGAAAATTGTGACATGGATGGACCTTTAGGTCAGGCAAGAAAGACAAACACTGTATGACCTTGCCCGTATGTGGAATCTATAAGAACTCTCTGTACCCATAGGTACAGAGAATAGAGTGGTGGTAGCCAGAAGCAATGGGGGAGGGGGAGGGGAAATGGGTGAAGGAGTTTACTTATTTATTTTTTATCCTCACCCAAGGACACTTTTTTTTTCCATTCTTTTTTAGAGAAGGGGGAGGGGAGAGAGAAGGAAAGATGAGAGAGAAAGATTGATTAGTTGCCTGTTTTACATAACCTGACTCGGTATCGAACTTGCATCCTGGACATGTGTCCTAACCCTAAATCTTGGTCAGCTGTACAACACTCCAGCCAACTAAGCCACACCAGCCAGGGCTATTTTAAAAACTTTTTAAGTAAAAAATAAAATAAGATAAGTAAATAAAATGTAATGGATACCTATGCTGTTCTAGGCCTTTTCTAAGTAAATTACAGATATGAACTTGTTCATTCTTCCCTCCAGTGTTATGAGGTAGGGACTCATTCTGAATTTGTAGATAGATGAGACAAAGAACAATTAAGTAATTTATTTGCTTAAGGTCACAAAGCTAGTAAAATACCAGGTTGGTGTTTCTGACCTTAAGGATAATTTGCCCTTGAAGTGATTTAGCACTCTCTCTATGTGTAGATTTATTACGGACTTCTGTATTTCACATGCCACGAGGACATGCCGTAAAGGGGCTGTTTTTGAGGAATGTTTTCTCTGGTTTCCAGCAATCTTAGGCTCAAGTCCTGGCTTAGCCACTCTTTTCACTGGACCTTTGGGAAAGTGGGTTCCTCTTTTGTGAAGTCATGCCACATGCATATATTCATTCTGCTTACTGATAGCCTGCTATATACCAGGCACTCTGAGGTGTTCGGGTGTCATGTTGGGGACAAAGTTCCTGCCTTCATGGAGTGTGGTTCCTAGTGAGCGACATAGAGAAACAGGTCAACAAAAAACTCTTCTTTTAGTGACAAATTATTTGTGATAAGTAATGAGGAAAATAAAGCAGGTTGAGGAGATGCAGAGTAACAGAGGAGGTTATTTTGGACAGAGAAATTTTCCAACAGCCTCTGAGGTGGTGATAACATATCTGACATAGGGAAAAAGTAAGAGAGAGAGCCAGGCTATTTGGCAAGAGGGTCTCAGGCAGAGGCAGGGGCCCGTGAACTGAAAGGGGTGTGACCAGGAACCACATGCAAGCCACTGTGGGCGGAGAGCAGAGACAGAGCATTAACGCTTGAGATGGGGTGATCTGGAACCAAACCATGCTTTGGGTTGATTTGCTGCATGCATTGGAGTCAGCAGTGTAGTGGACACATGAGAAGTATGGCTTGGCTTTTGTGTGGGGAAGCTCCTATAGTGGAGCCAGAACGGCAGAGCAGAGAACAGGAAGCTCCTGTCCTAGTGCAGGTGAAATGATGGAAGCGCATTCCTGATGCGACCTTCTCCTGCAGGAGGGGATCCAGAACACTCTTGATGCGGAAGTCCTCGGCCTACACTGACCACACTGCTTAAAATTGCCTGTTACATGTCTGGCGTCCCTGTGCCTGTTTTCGTTTGTTTGTTTGTTTGTTTGTTTGTCTGTGTTCCTTTTCTCTGTAGCATGTCTTATTTCTCATTTTCTAATATACTGTATCCTGTACTTGTTTTGTTAGGTTTATTATTTATTGACATTCACCACTTGTCAGAATGTAAGCTCCCCAAGGGCAGGGATTTTTCTCGGTTTTGCTCTCTAAACTTTCAAGGTGCCTTGGACAGACTCTGACTCAGGGTGTGAGCTTGGTAGAGTCACTAAATGGGTAGCTGACCTTATGTGAGTCTTCTTTCTCCTTTGTCAGAAGGGCCATGTTCTTCTGTCAATTGAGCATGTAAATAGATGGTCTGAAAAGTCTAAAGGCCCTGTATTAGTTATTTATTGCTGTATAGTTGGACTTGTATGTCCAAAAGTTTTGCTACTGTGGAGTCAACCAACCTCAGATTGACAAAGTCACATGTACTAACTACTATGTAGCTAGGACGATGATGGTTGCATCTGTACTGAACATGTACAGACTTTTTTTTCTTGTCTTTGCCCCTAAACAATACCTTATAACAACTATTAACTCTTACATTTTATTAGGCATTGTAAGTGATCTAGAGATGATTTACAGTATGCAGGACAAACTGAACTAACAAGGAAAATGGGGGATAGACCCATAGATGGAGAACATGATGACAGCTAGTGGTGAGGTTAGGGGTGGAGGGACTGAGCAAAAGGAAAAAGGACTCAGGGACATGGACAACAGTGTGGCGGCAGCTGGGGGCGTATAAGGGGACTAAATGGTAATGGAAAATGTGGAGAATGTGTATTAGTTATATATAAATACAGTGTCATTTTGTATAAGGAACTTGAGCATTTGTGCATTTTGGGATACTGAGGGATGGTTGTAAAACGTAGCACTGCAAACATATCCATTTAGAATAACATGCACTGATTATTTCACCGTGTTTGAAAATCAGGAGTCAGGAGTTAGGACACAGTTTCAAGTGCCCTGAAAACCTGTGATCAAGGTGTCTGAAGGGCTGAGTTTCCATCGGAAAGTTTGGCTGAAGAAGGAGCTTCCTCTAAGCTCACATCATTGTTGAGAGCATTGCTTTCCTTGCAGGCTTTGAGGGCCTCAGTTTCTAGCTGGCTGTTAGTCAGAGACCACCCTCAGTTCTTGCCATGTGTCCCCCTTCGTAGGGGAGTTTACAATGTGTCAGTTTTTGAAAAACCAGGAAGGAGTTTTCTTGCAAGATAGGCATTATACAGGGGTGGGCAAAAGTAGGTTTATCATTTTTGAGTCCTCAAAACAGAGTTTATTCTTGCATTATTAATTATAGTAGTATTTTCCATACGAACAACTGTAAACCTTATTAATGTAATTATGCAAGTGACACCTTACACTTTTGTTGTCTTTAATTCATTAGAAGCAAGTTGTTACAAATTCCACCAAACTTAAGGGGAAGAGCCGATACAAGGCCATGAGTACCAGGAGGCAGGGATTATGGGCCCAGTTTACAATCCGTTATCAAGAGGCTCATACATGCAAGTGTAATGCATTTTAATTGGAGACAGCCATTGAGAAGTGATATTTCTATTTTAAAATCTCTTGGTTATTAAAGTGTTGTGTTATTTGATAGTAAAGAAGGAAGCAAGATATATTAAGCCCTTCTAGGAAATAGATTGTAGTTAATTAGTAATTCTAGTTGAAATTTTTGTTATATTTCTGCCGTTTTCTGCCAGCTGCCTAGCAAGTAAGTAGGGTATGGAGAAGATGAATCAAATCTTGATGCCGTGATAGAACCTGAACTTGCCAATTGTTTCTTCCCTCTTTAATTTCCCTTTCCTTAGCTTCCAAACAGGTCCTCTTGAGGTTCTCCTTCCTATAACATTGTTCCTTGCTGTCTCCTGACCTGGATTGTTTTCTTTTTTATTATTGTAGTTGAATCACTTTTGTCCTCCACCTACCTTTTATATGCTCAGCGAGTCTGTACAATTCCGATAGTTTTGAACTTGGGTTAGTAAGCCAAAAGTTTTCAAACTGGGTTCTCATGAGACTAGTGTTCTTAGAGGTTATAAGTGAGAAACTGAACAGACAGAGCTAGAGCTCAGCATCAGTGCTGCTCAGAATGACCTGTGCTGTTTGTTAAGGATTTGTTACGGTCTGAGACAAGATACACACAGAAATAGAGAGTAAGTGCTTAGGGACTTTTGCCAGGTTTGTTTGTTTTGTTTTCAATTTTGGTACTTTAATTGTAAGTAATATTATATTGTGTCCTGCAGTACTTTTATGACAGCTCTCACAAACTTCTAAAGTATGGCTTGAGTCTTCTTGGCAATATTTGTGACGTGAAAACATATTCCTTAGTGGTAGGCTGTACTTACTGTAAGTACTTTAAAAACTGTTGCTTACAATAAAAGTAATTAATTTAAAAATGGTTCCAGTTTACTGATACTTACCCAAGTTGATTATTAGTTATAACTTAATGAAAAGAATTGCTAAATTCTAAATATGAGCAGGCTACATAGACAGACCCCTCCTTCTGGCGCCTGTAGTCTATTTTTATGGTATTTCTTTGTTGGGTTTATTATCTCCTCTCCGTTCTATTTTTCACATCATTTTTTTTTTGTGGGGGGGGGAGATCACTACATTACATTGCATTAAGTTTGTGGGGGGTTAACTACTTTATCTTATTCACAAATAGGACCTGAATTTGCTCCCAAAAGAGGTGGTCTTGCTACATGTAATATTTCATGTCCTCTTCAAATAGAATTCACATTTAAATAGATGTAGCAACCTTCTTTCTCTCCTTTCAGATAGAGACTGGAGTTTTGAGTATGAATTTCTATAAATGGAAGTGGTTTCCCATTTGAGCAGACTGAAGCCAGTCAGTCACCTTAAGGAGAGAGAGAGGTTGACCTCATGAAGTTTATGGAGGGGAAACCTGCTGAATGAATACAGTTAGTGTGACAAAAGCTATTCCTTTTTCCCTCCTAAACATAATTTCTTTCTGTAAGATACTTTATGCTCTTACTTACAAAGTTTCCTTTTTTGTTTTTCTCTCTTGGTTCTTTTGTGAAACTTGCTATTTTTTGAGGGGTAAAGAGTTATAAATGGAACTGTTTACTTTAGAGGAGGTCAGGTTTAAAAGTCATCCATCATCATGTGCCTATCTCACTCTTTTATTTTTAAACAGCACATGAGCGTCTGACTCGCACGTGGTATTTCTTGCTTGGCAGGCTAGTGTGAGACTCAGTGTCTTCTGTTTTTAAGAGATAGAAGTCTGGTGGTTTTAATTTTGCTGTAAAATACAAGTGAGTCATACCATCATGAACTAGGCCCTCCATCCAGCCCTCTTCATTGTTTTGGACAACTTGCCTGTACCTCAACATCTACAATCTGTGTTAAAATGTTCCTGTGTGTTAATAGAGGTTTGATTTTCATCTGTCATTTTCATTCCTTTATAGGTTAATAAAATTATGTCCTAGTTGAATAAACTACCAATCCTATAGGCATTTTGTTTTTATATATATATTGATTACAAATTTAGAAATAAGGTTAAAGAAAGACTGTAGCCCTCAATCTCTGACTTACTTTCTTCTTGGTCATGTATAGTACTAAAAATCTGGATTTTATTAACGTGTTTCAACCTGTGAATTACACTCTCAAGCAATGGCTCATTGTTTTGTATTTTTTTGTTTGTTTGTTTTTAAGTTTAAAAGGCAATCTTTTGATCAAAAAGACAGCTGAAACATTTTCTGTTACCAAAGAGCTAGTTATGCATTATCAAAAATCATATGCATTTCCCTAACATATTACAACCAGCAGTAAATAGTAAGTGTGGTGGCTAAGAGAATGGATGCGGGAACCCAACCATCTGGGTTTGTGTATTAATTCCACCACTTGGCCAACTGTGTGCTGTTTGTGAAATCACGTTATTTCTCCATGCCTCATTTTCCTCTCTGTAAAGTGGGGAGTAATAGTAGTACCTACCTCATAAAGTGGTTTCAGGATGAATTTGGTACATGTGGAGTCATCACAACAGTGCCTGGCCCTGCCCAGTAGGTGCATATAGGGCTAAGCCATCACTGGTCGTCCTTGAGGCTGTTCAGTTTGACAAATGGTTTGTTACTAACCACAAAATCTTATTAATAGTACATTAAAAGTATGTTCTAATGCCCTGGCCGGTGGCTCAGTGGATAGACACCAGCCTGGGAACCTAAAGATTTGATTCCCAGTCAGGACACATAACCAAGTTGCAAGCCAGGTCCATACTAGAGGCAGGTGAAAGGCAACCATACATTGATGACTCTCTCCCTCTCTGCCCCTCCCCCTCTCTTCCTCTTTCCCTTCCCCTTTCTCTAAAAATAATAAATAAAAATCTTAAAAAAGAAAAAAAGTGTGTTCTAGGGTTTAAGTATTTAAAGCTAAAAAAGTTACAGAAAGAAGCACTTTTTATGTATAATTTTAAAGAAATAAACAAAGCTAAACACTTTTCATTATTAAGAGCTATTACAAAGTAGTACTTTAATCATTAGAAACTAAAAAGAATTATTAAAAACTAAAACTAAAAAGTTATCCATGGAGTTGTGAAAATCTAAGTAATGTGGTTTCTGCCTTTTTCTCATTCTATGCTCTTTTAACATTTGCTAATAAGTTCCTATTTGAAGACATAAAGACAGCTGATTTTCAGCAAAGTAGCTTTTTTATGTTTTATGTCTAGAACTTAAGTTTTTTTTTTTAAATTACTACTTTTCTTGACTGTTGATATACTTCTACATTATTGTTTTAAATAGTCTTTTTATTATTATTTTTAATTGGGAACATTTCCTTGAACATTTACTTAGACTATCAAAAGAAGTTTTTGTTTGTGGTTGGAAAAAATGCCTTTAACCTGCCAACAGAACTTAAAATTGCATAAGAAAATGGGTGTTGATGCTGAGAAATGGTGTGTAGGCAGCAGCTCTCTCATTCTGTCTGAAAACAGTGATGAAATACAAACAACAAATGTTGAGTTACTGTTGCTCTATTTTAGTGTGGGAAAGGGAACTTCAGAGTGGGAGAAAATTTCTGCTTTTTAAAATAAACTTTTATTATATTTAGGTATGGGATTTTCTTGGCAATTATTTTAGGGATGACAGAAAGCTCATTTCTTTAAAATCACTGTTGTGCCCATTTTGTTATATTTGTGCTGAGATTTAGCAGGAGTTTATAGCTTGGAATTCATTGTTGAACTCCAGGTGATCTAAGAACTTTTGAAATTGTAGAATTTTACTTTCATTTTGAAACTTTTAAGATGCATCGTTATACTTAACCAATCTTTTTATTGTAGTAAAATACACATAACATAAAATGTATCTTTTAACATTGTTAAGTGGACAGTTTAGTGGCTTTAAGTACATTTGTATTTTTGTGGAACCATCACCACTATCCATCTCTAGAACTTTTTCAGCATCCCAACCTGAACTCTGTACACATTAAACAATTCGCCATTCCCATCCTCCCACCTCCAGCTCCTGGCAACCGGTGTTTTACATTCTGTTGTTATGGACTCTGGTACCTCATATAAGTGGAATATTACAATATTTAATCATACAGTTCATTCATGTTGTAGCATGTGTTGGAAATTCATTTTTAAAGTCTGAATAATGTTGCATGTATCTACCACATTTTATATTTCTTCATCAAGGGACATTGGGGTTATTTTTACTTTTAGGCTATTTTGAATATAATACAGAATACGATTATGAACATTGATCTACAAATATCTCTTTTAACCTCTGATTTCAGTCCTTTTGTGGATGTACCCAAAAGTGGGATCGTTGAATCCTATTATAATCCTATGTTTAATTTTTTTTTGAGGAGGTAGCATACTATTTTTTCACAGAGGCTAAACCATTTTATATTCCTACTGTCTATAGAGTTTTGTGTTGAATACATTTTTATTGAGATTTGGTCATTAGGTTTTATTAAAGCCTCAAAGTGATTCACTATTGTAGCATTTAGTTCTTAAGAGATTCATTTTAATTCCTGCATACTTAATACAATGAATATTGTATTACAGATATTAGTTATATTAGGCCTATACACCTGTTTCCTCATTCCACTGAAACTTCCTTGAGGAGATGAAATGCAAAGCACTATTCTTCAACTTTAGAAATATGGGTTAACATGAACATAATTAACCCTAGGATGCTTAGAGTCTTGTGTTCAGCAGTCTTGAGAGCCAGTGTTAATTTTCAGGTTTACCAAAAGACTGGGATGACAAAACACAAAAAGTGGCATCAAATGTTTTATCTCAGGTCCTTCTATACTGAGAGTATCAAGCAGGTTGGCATTAATGCTTCTTATTTCAGATGCATGAAAAGAAACTGTAGGTCAACAGACAATACTGTGTGCCTTTAGGTCCTTGGATAAACTATTTTCAGTGTGAATATGATAATGAATTATTTATGTAAATGGATTTTAACAGTGGGTTTGTTGTTTACTTTAAAATGGATTATTAGCCAATTACATTATTATGGTTGGAAGTGTTTCACCTTACTTTAGAATGATGATTAGCAAAAACAAATTAGTTAATTTAAAGTAAAGGTATGATTCCCTTTTCAGTTCAAACAAATAAAAGCAACCCAATGACAAAGTCCAACAGTATCTTTTATCCTATAACCCTATTGCACTCCAAAATTATTATATAAAGCTGATCATGATAATTTGAGATTCTATCCAAGATTCTGTTTATTATACTTTATTTCCTAAGGCAGAAAACTTGTGCCACAAAATTTTTTTCCCATCCCCACAAAATATTTTTTAATAAATGAATTTTGGAATCATGTATTTTGGGACCAAATTCTAAACTCCAAAACAAGCTCAAGGAAATTACATGCAACATCTAACATAGGCTCTAGTAAAAGGAGCTCCTTCCCCTAGATCAGTGGCAACAGTCTTCTGATCCATCTCTTTTCTCCTCTGCCTCACTCTACTTTTGCTCGCCACATTCCACCTCACCTCTGTTCTCCCACTCATGGTCTGTTGTTGCTGAGACTGGGGCACATCTCAGCATCACCTTGGGGCACAGAGCAGGTCTGAAGACAATCAGTACATAACTAATAAACTGTATTTTAGAAAATTTGGGCTTTGCTTCTTCAGGTTAATTAGCTGAAGCACTTGGTCTGCATTTCTTATTTGTAAAATTAGATGATTGAAAAATTGGATGTACTTTTTGAATTTCATTCTAATTTTGATTTTTTTGTGTGGAGGAAATAGGATTCTGGAATCTTAGCAAAACCCAAAATTCAGACATTTAACCAACAGTCTTTACAGGGTCTCTATAATACATCTTCCTTATAATTATTTAGTTTTAAGTCAGAAACAACCCCTCTTGTAAATCTCATATGTCCAAGTATGAGGTTGACCCATGGAAAGACTACAAATGTGAATAAGATTGTTCAGATTAAGGAAGATACAAAATTATTGTGGGACACATCATTTGATGGCTTCTTTGGAGCTCCTAATGGGTTTTGGTATATATATGTATATATATATAATTATTATTATTATATTAATTATATTAATATATTTCAACTCCATATCAGAAATAACCTAAATATAGTGAAATATAATGACTTGCATAACTCAGATTTAAGCAATGCACCTTAATCCAATAGCTTTATCTATATTCTTCTCTGGTTTGCTTTGTTATAGCTTCCTCTGGCTTTTAACCTGCATTTTATAATCCCTAAAACAAGGGGGCTGTATTTGAAGAACAAATCGATGTTTAACCAAAATTCTCATTACATTTTATTGATACAAATTTTATCCTTGTACATTTCTGAACTAATTCCAGTTTCCATGAGAATGCCATGTACTGACTGGCTTAGGTCTTAGTTCCTGAACTAAATATTTATTAGAAAAAGAAAAGGGACTTTCTTTTTATTAATTAAAATTCATGCTCCAGTTAGGTCCTCTTGATTTTTATGGATGGCATGAGAGTAGAGTAGATTTCTCAACAAAACCAGCGTTCTCTCAGGAAGGAAAATGAGAATAAGTCCAGGGCAGGAATCGAAGAACATGCTCTATAGTTCCCTTTTCATTCCCAAACAGCTTCACACACATTCTTAACTAAACTTGGCCTTTAAATGAAACACCCTTACCAGCCCCTACACCTCAAAGAGGGACAATTTCAAAATCTCATTTAGTTCCAAGTCCATGGTCTCTGGGAGGTTTACACATAGTCCTCTTTCTCAGTCCTGATGGAACTCCTCCTGCTCTTGCAACCTGTGGCCAAAGAGTAACTTATGTATGTCTATTCATAATGGTGGAGCAAGGGCAGAATGATTGCAATAAAAATTCTCTCTTTCAAAGGAGGGTAATTGAAAACTACAAATTGGCCACTCTTTCACAGTCCGGGAATAATGACTACTCCTGGTACTGGCAGGAAGTTAAGTTAATTTCTTAGTGTATTTGACAGAAAACAATTTTTAACACTGAGATTGTCTCCTTTTTCCTTACCTCCTGTGGCACAGCTGAGGTGGCCATTGTGAATGGCTGTCCATTTGGGAACCGTGACTTCTAGTACATCTCTCACAGTGAATATGAAATTGGGAGGGATGGGAGGGAGGGATCTTGGGTTGCCCCACAGCAGTAGTTTTCAGTGTGGTCCCAGGACCAGCAGCATTAGCATGACCTTGAAAACAAATTATTGGGCGTCACCCCAGATCTACTGAGTCTGAACAGGGGTGCCAGCAATCTCTCCTTTAACAATACCTCCCAAAGCATGAGATTCACTCTCTAGTTTAAGAACTGTTGAATTAGACATTTAGAGGGTTTTTGTGATTCGGCAAATCAGCTTCCTTGAAACTAAGTGCACTACTTATAGATTTATGGTCAATTCCATTTCCAGTCACTGTAGCCAGAGACTGCCTGGCCATCCTTCTGAGCCTGCTAGGGCAGGACGCCTCTGCTTCTACCACTGACCTCTATGAGTCTCTGCTTGGTTCTTTGCCTGTATGCTGCATGTCAGCTTCATTTTCACAATGATATACTTTGTCTTCTTGGTTAGGCAAGGGCATGCCTATTAGCAGGAGGTGCTTGGGAAAGGACACCTGTGGGGGTGAGGATTAGGTGTCTTCAGGGCTCTAGTCTCATCCACTGTGTAATCTCCAACTTCCTAGCCTGTTTTCATGAGCCTTAGCTTGGCTTCCACAACTTGGCTTTTTGTTTGTTGGTTTGTTGTTATTTTAACCCATATTACTAGACTTTTACCTTTGGGGGTTGTCGAGGCAGAGAGGGCCTCTTGTAACAAAGATCTACCCCCTCCCCCCATCTTTAATCAGTCTAGAAGAAGTAGGCAACATATTTCATCATTCTTAATTTGGTACCATTTAGGTTTCTTCTACCTGAAGCTGCCACAATAAATGCCTGGTGTAATCATGAAATTTGAAGTTACTAGCTCATGGGTTGAGAGTGCTGATGCTAAGCACTTCCAGTTGGGGTTAGAAACTTGGGTCACTTACAGGGACAGGAAGCAAATAAGAAAAAGTCAGTCCCTTCAAGGCATCATGGGGGACAGTTGGCAAAGTGTGGAGCCCATGGAATAGTACTCACAAGTAGATAGCACTACACTATCGATACAGTGCACAATGTGAGTGAAAGAAGTTGCACAAAAAGCCTAATTTATAGTGAGAGAACAGACAGTGGGTGCTGTTATGGGGAAGTGATGGAGCACCTGGAAAGATGACAAAGACTTGAGAAACTTTTGTGGTTGGTGGATATGTTCATTATCTTGATTGGAGTAATTGTTTCACAGATGTATTCGTATGTCAACACTTATCGAAATGCATACTTTAAATATGTGAAATTTATTATGTGTCAATTTTACTTCAATATAGCTATTAAGATTATTAAAATATTTATTCTTTAATATAATACATATTAAGCAATCAGGTACAATCCTTTGTGCTCCAGTAATCTCTTGAAGTTTCTTATAAGTAGAAAGTGCTGGGTTTAAACATTAGTCCTGACTGTTAGTCCTTGTCTTATAAACTCTTAATTTTTTTAAATTGCATTTTTTCATTACTATTTAGCCCCCTTACACCCTCTTCCTCTGGCAATCACCACTCTGTTGTCCATGTCCATGAGTCCTTTTTCCTTTTTGCTTGATCCCTCCACCTGCCCCCCACTTAGCCTTTTAGCTGTCACCTGGCTCTCTGTGAGTCAGTGTGCCCCCATTTTCTTTCTCAGTTCAGTTTGTTCAGTAGGTTCCACGTATGACTGAAATTATATGGTAGTTGTCTTTCTCCGAATGGTTTAATTCACTTAGGATAATGCTCTCCAGTTCCACCCATACTGTCACAAAGGGTAAAATTTTATGTTTTTTTTTGTGGCTGAGGAGTATTCCATTATGTAAATGTCCCATAGTTGTTTTATCCACTCATCTGCTGATGGATGTTTGGGCTGCTTCTATATTTTGGTGATTGTAAGTAACACTGTAATGAACATAGGGGTGCTTATGTTCTTTCAAATGAGTGTTTTGGGTTCCTTTGGAGATATTCCCAGAAGTGTGATTGCTCTTTCAACTTCAGTTTTCTTCTCAGAAGAAAACAGAGCTTCTATTACTGGCATCAAGAGTATCTCTTATAGAGGCTACGCATATCAAAATAACCTATGTGAGAGTGCTTCACATCCTTTTAAGTGCTCTTCCTTCTGCCGTCCTTTTTCCTGAGCGTCTGAAACATACCCCATGGGTTTCCACTCTGGCCTTTCTTTCCTCCCAAATGGATAGAAAGAGGAAGTGAGAGTATCCAATGGATAGGCCACCTGCATATTTTGGCAGTGAATTGGCTGAGTAACTGTTATCAATTTGGAGGTGCTCTCAAGAAATGGCAGTGAGAAAAAAAAAAAAAAAAGCCTGAAAGTAAATCAAATTGATGAGTTACAAATTCTGTTTGATTTGCTCAATTTCTGCCATTATGTTCTACAAAGATATTATAAAACATTTCTTCTTAATAAGGCAGCAGCCACTAAGGTAATCATATCTAGTATCTCAACTTAAACTGCAAATATTCTTTGGCATGTTGAATGGTGTTTCAGTTGAAAGAAATACATTGTCTTGTTCCCTGAGTAAATGTTGCACTAGAGTAGGTGCTCTGATGAACAGTGACTGTGGGGAGGTCTACAGCTGTTTCAAGTTAACTTTTTTTTTTTTTTTTTTGGTAGCTAACACGTCAGGGACAAAAAAAGGTTCTTTTTTCAGTAGTTTCTTTGAGAATTTACTATGTGTTATGTATGTTTTAGTTACTTTTAATGGTATATTTCTTTTATGATGGTAAAATTTAGATCAGTGGAATTGTGTATTAATCTAGAAAAGTTTAAGTTTTATATGTTGAAGTAGTATGACATAGGGCTTCTTAGAATCAAATCCCAGCCTCACCACTCATTACTGATCCTGAATACGTTACTTAGACTCACTCTGTTTCAGTTTATCTGGAAAAAAAAAAAAAAGGACAATAAAAACATGGAATTTATGAGGTTGCTGCAAGAATTAAAAGTGATTTAATGCGTGAAAAGTGCTTAAAATAGTGCCTTGCACACAGTAAGCATTGTGTAGCTGTTAGCTTGCCATTTATTATTACGCCAGCAAGAATGTTTTATTTTAAGAATCTGGACTTGGACAGATTGTTTTTTCATACATGATTTACAATTTGAGCATTTTAAAACTAAAATGTTTATTAGCTTGGAAATAGAGTTATTGGGGAAAGCATTGTGAGACTTTTAACACATGCCAGCAGATACTAATTGTTACTGTCATCGGCAATCTATGAGAGGCCCTGGAAATGGAATTATTAAACCAAATTGGAATAATTTTATCCTGATAAATCTTAAAACTTAACAATTTACTCAATTTAGAAAAAAAGAAGTCAGATAAAAACATGTTTGGAAACATAAGGAAGAATTTTTCAATAGGATCTGTTATAAAACAACAAAATAACATTTAAGTGTAAGAAGAGTCCACCCTAGGAAATGCTAATAAATAAGTAGCATTTCTTTTCATTTGTTTTGTACTATTTGGAAACTGTGGGCACTCAGGTACTTGGACTGATATTTGAAAATTTGATGTATTTTTACTGTATTACATCAGTTGATTCTTCTAAACAAAAGAAACTTTTCATACCTTGGTGTGTGCTGGTATGCCTGGCCTGAACCGGGAGCCAGAGGTGTCTTACAGTTCACTTTTGCCTCCAGCAAAAGGCAGTTCTTCCAGGGGTATTCTTTGTGGATGTTACCACCTCTTGGGAAAGAAGATCCCAACTGGTATATTGCTCACCTCTAAACATAATTGTTGTAGTATTCCTGTTTGAGTTCTTCAACTTACATATTTTCTCCATTTGTGATAACTTTTTATGTTTTTCATCCTAATGTTTCTGAAAATAGCGTGGTTCTTTATAAAGGATTGAATTCTATATTTAATGGGAATTTGTAGCTTTCATCACTGCCCCTCCACCCTGTCCCAATAATGAGCTATTATTGAATCAATAGGGATTCCTACAGTCAGTTCAGTAAGGAGGGTGTAATACGGTGCATAAAGGAGAAGACACAACTATGGTGCATCTGAGGCCTGAGTGGGAAAATATTTTCTCTAACGGAGGTTTAGGTAGTCAGCTTGATAGTGTTAAGGATGTGCTACTGCCCTCATTTTATCTCTGATAAATGGTCTTGTATCTCTTGGCCTTCTTTTAGGTAGTGATCTTCTAATGGTAAAGACAGGGTTGAATTTTATTTACATTATTAGAATCTTTTTTTTTTTTTAAAGATTTTATTCATTACTTTCAGAGAGAGGGGCGGAGAGAGAAGAAGAAAGGGAAAGAAACATCAATGAATGGTTGCCTTTCACCTGCCTCCAGCTACAGACCTGGCTGGAGACCTGGCTTGAGACCTGGCTTGCAATCAGGTTATGTGCCCTGGCTCGGGAATCGAACCAGTGACCCTTGGGTTCTCAGGCTAGCACCAAGCCACTGAGCAATACCAGCTAGGGCTTGGATTATTAGAATCTTAATTATAATTATAGCTCTCAAATTTGGAGAATTTGTTGAAATGAAAATGATGGATAATAGCATTAATGCTTAGGCACTACTTTTCCATTTCAATTAAAACACATCCTTTCTCTTCATTATGTAATTACACCATTATTCGACCCAAACAATTTATTTTCCCACACAGGTTAGAAAATTATCTGAATTTTGCTTTCTAGTTTCAACATAATTGAAATATAAGATTTTTTTTTCTTTTCCCAGGATGTTTTGTCCAGTGTTAGAACAATACCTCTTACCCCAGGCGCCAAAATAAGGTACCTGTTATGTGTTATAGAATTAGCTGTGGCCAGTGTTTCCTGTGTGATTTTACCCCAGCGGGCGGTAAAATCACACAGGATTAGTTAGTCTGCAGAACCAATGAGGAAGCCAAAACAATAGTTCTTCTCACTAAGACTCCTTTACTTCTAAACTACAGTCTGATTTTTTTGATAGATATATTTCTCCTGTGGTTAGACAAGCCTTTAGGAGATTAACCCTTAGGTAAGTCTTCCTTTAGTCTAATAGCAGATAAGTATAAGCTGTTAAGGCATAGAAAGTAAATAAATGTTATGGCTAATCTTACATAAATTTGGCTGGAATTCAGGCATATAGTAATAGCACCACATTTTTTTTTTTTTTAAAGATTTTATTTTATTATTTTTAGAAAGAGGGGAATAGAGAGAGGTGGAGGGAGAGAGACATCAATGTATGGTTGCTTTTCACCTGCCTCCAGCCACACACGACTGGAGACCTGGCTTGCAACCTAGTTATGTTGCCCTGGCTGGGAATTTTTTTTTTTTTTTTTAACAAATACATATGCCTTGGTTATGTTCTTACAAATTCTGATTCAGTAAGTTTGGTAAGGGAGTCAGATATCTGTACCTAAAATGGAAAATAAACACACAAACAAATGAAAAAGCAAACTTCAAGGTGTAGAGAACCTTTAGGAGAAGAAGTGTATACTTGTATAGATACAAATATTCATCTACTTTGTTATATTATTTTTGAAAGGGTATTTGTTACTGTCTTTTAAACTTTACAGTTTATTGTGAATATGCCTTACATGGCAGAATTATGGCAACATTATATTTTAAAAGGGTACATCATGTATATTTGTATACATATTTGTATACCACAGCAGAAGATATAGTTGCCTTCCGAATCCCTATTTCTTTTGTAGCTTGGATATTTATAAATTAATTCAAATCTATAGCACCAAGTCCTTTTGTGTGGGGTCTGCAGTTCTCATGGCCAATCAGGTATTTTTGTTTCAGCAACTATTATTTGGTGATTGTGTGAAGCTATTACCACTGCTATCTTTGAAAGGTATAAATAATAGGTTAGCCTTAAACTTTTTGTAACTCTGTCATTGTTTTAGAAAACTAAACATAGCAATGTAGGTGGAATAGTGCTTTATAGCAAACAGTTACATCATCTTTCACTGTGCTATTTTGGTAAACATTCAGAAACAGTTGTGGCTATGAAGCGTTTGGGACTTTGTCTCCCAGGGAGTAAACTACTAGCTACAAATGTTGTAGAACACTTTTAATATGTAACTGGAATTATTATTGTTACTTATGTATTATATTTCTTCTGTATCTATATAAATTGTATCTTACCTGATTTAGGCTAATATTCAGTTAAAGCTATTTTCTTTCCATTTTTACCGGTACATCTGCAATTCTAAAGCTTACAGAGAAGTGTGAGGAAACTTAGGTGGATATTAGAGAATCATCTGCAGCAGTATTTTCTATAAATTTGATGGATTTTTGCTGGTCTCTGGTGAAATGAGAAATATAAGAGAAATAGAGTGAGTTTTCCTGATGCTACGTGTGTGGTCCTTCATCACAGCACTTCTCCTGTTTTGCTGTTAAAAAAACAAAACAGAACAAAAACCAAACTGAAGCAATGACAGTACAGGCCATTTTTAAATATGTGCATTTTAAATTTATTGCTCTGTGACATCTCAGAGTCTGAGAACTATTGATAGAAAATGTATGGTTATTTGAAAAGGCATGTTCTTGGTGGATACTATGGTCCTTTGGTCTCTTGTTGGGTAGTCTGGTTGGCATGGTGTACACACAGATTGTGGTCATATCCTATATAGGGTCTCTGGCCTTACAGTTTTATGAGGTTCCTAGTTTTAGTTTTCTGTTCTCAGCTGCACGGCCTTGAAGACAAGAGTACAGATTTTTGCCCAGCAAATCCATATTATTGCCCTGTCCCTTCTCCATTCCTGACTTCCCTTTCCCTGCCGTATTTTATCTTACTGGATTTTTTCCCAGGAAGATACAATTATAGTTGCCAACCCATTTTTCTGCTTAGCACTGGTCTTGGATCTGTAACCAAGTATTGGCCTGACATCTGGTCTGGTCCATTATGAAACCACCTATAGCTTTGAGTGTTTAATGTTATTCTAATAGTATACAAAGCACTGTATTAGATGCTACAGCAGATAGCAAAATACATGCCTGTTCTCTAATTGTTATCTACTAAGAATATCAAACACCCAAATAATTGCAAATTCTTTTTCCCAATAATTAAAATTTTCATAAAACACACCTAACAAAAGTTGCCAACTTAATAATTTTGAAGTGTACAGTTTAGTGAGATTAAATACAGTGCATTTAAATTGTTGTACAACCATTACCAACATCCATTTGTATAAGTCTTTTCATCTTGTTAAACAGAAACTCTATACCCATTAAACAATACCTCCCTGTTCTCCCTTCCCCTGAGGGTGAGAGCCCCCGGCCCCCCCCACCCCCCACCCCCATTTTATTTTTGTCTCTGAATTGGACCACTCCAAATACCTCAAAGCATATTGCAGAATTTTCTTCATTTTAAAGGCTGAATGATATTCCATTGATTTTGCGTATCCTTTCATTTGTTGATACTCTTGGTTGATTCCACATCTCACCAGTTTTTTTATAATGCTACTGTTGCTATGAATATGACTGTACAAATATTTCTTTGAGACTCTGTTTTCAATTATTTTGGTTATATACCAAAAGTGAAATTGCAGGATTACATGGTGTTTCTATTTTTAATTTTTCAAGGGAGCACCATATTATTTTCTACAGCTGCTGTACCATTTTATATTCCCACCAGCAGTTCACAGCAATTCCATTTTTCTCCACATCTTCACCAACACTCGCTGTTTTCTGTATTTGTTGTTTTTTTCCTCTTTTTGATTTTCACCATCCTAATAGTTATGAGGTGCTATCTGACTGTAATTTTGATTTGTAGGTATTTCCTTAATTATTAGTGCTGTTGAGTATATTTTCCTCTGTTTATTGATTATTTATATGTCTTCTTTGGAGAAATATCTATTCAAGATTTGGGCCCATTTTTGAGTCTGGTTTTTATTTATCTTTATTTTTATTGGTGGGGTTTAGAGTCCTCTGTGTATTCTCAATATTATCCTTTAACAGATATATATAATTTGCAAATATTATCTCTTGATTTGGTGGGTTGCCTTTTAATTTTGTTTGATAATGTCTTTTTTTTTAAGATTTTATTTATTATTTTCAGAGAGAGGGGAAGGGAGAGAGGCAGAGAGGGAGAGAAACATCAACGTATGGTTGCCTTTCACCTGCCTCCAGCTACGGACCTGGCTGGAGACCTGGCTGGGAATTGAACCAGATGGTGTCTTTTGATGTAAAAATCTTAAAGCTTTTCCTGAAGTTAAATTTATCTGGTTTTGTTGTTGTTTGTTTGTTTCCTGTGTGTTTGGTGTTATATCCAAGAAATCATTGCTAAACCAAATGTGTTGAAAATTTTTGTCCTATCTTTTCTTCTAAGAGCTTTATTGTTTTAGATCTTAAATATAGATTCATGATCCATTTTCAGTTAATATATATGGTGTTAAATGTCTAATTCTATTCTTCTGCATGTGACTATACAGTTTTTCCAGTACCTTTAGTTGAAAAGACTCTCCTTATCTCCATCAATAATCTTGGCACCCTGGTCAAAAGTCACTTGGCCACTTGTGTGAGGGTTTATTTTAGTACTCTCCATTTTATTCCATCCAGTTGTATGTCTGTTTAGGCCATTACCACACTGTTTTTGATTAATATAGTGAATTTTCTGGTTTCCTTGAAACCAGGAAGTGCAAGTCCTTCATTCCCCCCTCCCCCAATATTATTTTGGCTATTTGAGGTCCCTTCAGATGTCATATGAATTTTAGGATAGCTTTTCTATTTCTGCAAGAAATATCATTGGAATTTTATAGGAATTACATTAAATCTGTAGATTACTCTGAGAAATACTGACATTTTAACAATATTAAGTCTTTCAATCATTGAATATTGAATATATTTCCATTTATTTATGTTTTCATTAGTTTAATTCAGAAATGTTTTGTAGTCAGTGTATGTCTTTTACCTCTTTGATTAAGTTCATTTCAAAGTATTATGTTCTTTTTAATGCTATTGTAAATGGAATTGTTTTTGTAATTTATGCTTCAAGGTTTTCATTGCTCATAAATAGAAATTAACACATTTTTTTGTGTGATTTTACTCTGTATCTTGCTGAACTTATTTATAGTTCTAACAGTTTTTTTTAATTTATGGATTTTCTACATATAAGATATATCACCTGCAAATAGATAACTTTACTTCCTTTTAGTTTTACTTTGTTTAGTTAAAATGTATTTTATTTCTTGTCTCATCATTTGGCTAGACCATTCCACTTTTATGTTAAATAGAAGTGGTACAAGTGGACATCTTTGTCTTGTTCCTTATTTTAGAGGAAAAACCTTCAGGCATTTATTATTGAGTATGATGTTCACAGTGGATTTTTTATACTGTATATAGCTTTTATTAATTTGAGGATGTTTCTATTTCTAGTTTGATTGATTTTACACTGAAAGGCTATTGAATTCTGTCAAATGCTTTTTCTATATTATTTGTTACAATCATGTGCTGTTTTCCTTCATTCTGCTGCTATGGCATATTACATTGATCGATTTTTATATTTTGAACCATCCTTGCATTCCAGGAATACATCTCACTTGATTATGGTGTATAATTCTCTTAATATGCTGCTGAATTCTGCTTCTTGCATTTTGTTAAAGATTTTAGTATCAGTGGTTTGTAATTTTCTATTCTTGTAGTGTGTTTACCTGGCTCTAGTATTAATTCTGCCTTCATAGAATAAGTTAGGAAGTGTTTCTTCCTCTTCAATTTTTTATATAAGTTTGAAAATGTTTAGTATTTGTCTTTCTTTATATGCTTGTAGAATTTACCAGAGCAGTAATCAGCTTTTTTTTCTCCCCAAAAATATATCAGTTTGGGTGAATTTTTAAAAGTCTTAACTCTGATTTTTAATTTTTCAGAACTTGTGATATCTGAAGATGCTTCTAAAAACTGCATATATAAAAACTTTTAGTTTTCATTTGTTTTATGTGGTTCAGTTATAAAGTTTACATGTATTACATATTTGAACCCTTTGATATATTTTAATTTGAAAAATTTGTTATTTCATTGGTTTAGTTCTTGCAATTTAAAACACTCTGCCACAGATGCTTTTTAAAATTTCAGATGTAGACTTCTAAAATGAGTGCCTAATGTGCCTCTGCTTTTGAGGTTTTTAGTTCCATGTTGGCCTGTGGCCGTGTAGCAACCGGCTCCAAGATTAGTGTGGTGTGCTGGCTTTATTCTTCTGTCACAGTAGTCCAGGTCTGCCTGGGGTGTTCCCTCTTTCTTGTAGTGCGACTGGCACCCTTTTTTTAGTTTTGGCTGTCAACAGTCTATCTTCAAAGGTCTTTTGTTTTCTGACAGTTAAAGAAAACAACAGTTTTCTTTCAGTGTTATTCTTAGACAATTATTTAATTGTTTACAGATAACCGAAACTCTGATGGTTTCTATGATATTTCCCTTTATTTCATTGAAGGCTTGTCATATTGAAGTGATTGGTCACCATAATTTTAATGATTAAGAAAATTGTTTTTAAACCAAATAGCATCAAAAAACTATTTTCTGATTTTGAAATGCATATAGTTGCAGATTATGACAAATTTCTTTCCTTTTTAAATGTAAGACAGGAGGCTTAGTGCTTGGTTAGTGCTGTTTTAAATGCTTAAAGAAATACACTCTTAGAAATTTTCATCTTATTGAAATACAAAGTATTTTGATAAGTGCAAATAAAGATGAAGCCATCTTAGACAGTGGTTTAAAACTTCAGAAACATCACATCAACAACCCTAATTAACCCCAACAGAGCAGTTTAGTGAAGGATATTTTGAATTCTTAATGTAACATTTTTATTTAGTGGCTTATTTTCATTATTATAAGTGTTTCCAAGTATCACTTTGTTTTATTTAAACTTTAAGGTACATTTTCATGAGTAAGTTTCCAAGGGGAATACCTTTCTACTTTTATTAAGTGAACCAATAGGCAAATGTGATTTGTTTTCCATAGTTGAGTTAAACCAACCTATCAGTAACACATCTGTTTCATAAAGTTAGGTACACTTGGAACATAGTAATGTATAATTATTTTCCTGCAGAGTTGTTGAGAGCAGTCATATTAAGCAACTATCAGCCAGCATTTAATGATTACTTACTAGGGGCAGACTCTATTCTAACTGCTTTACATGCATTCATTAATGTTATAAATATTTAAAATAAATGTGCTCCTTTCCATTCTTTAAGCCTGTGCCCCTTATGAGTTACTTTTAAGAAATAACTCAAGTAAGAAATAGTTGTAGTTTCTGTTAACATTGTCCACATAACTTACGGCTCTCTCCATTGGTCATAGAAGAAAAAAGGGAGGATTCAGGAGACACAAGCAGTATTAGGAGGTTGAGCAACTTCCCTTAATTAGTGCTGATTCGACTTGAGTGAATGCTTATGATGATGGGGAATCACAGATGAATGAATAGTGGGACCTGCTTCATCGAGCAGATCATGGAGCCACCTGAGGTGAGGAGCAGGCTAGAGAGAACAGTTCACTTTGAGAATGTTAAAACCATGGCAAGCCAAACAAGGTGATATATTTTGCCAAAGAGCCAACAGGAGGATGAAAAACAGAACTTATAAACAGCAAGGATGAAATAACAGGCTTGTGCCAATGGATGGACAAGAAGCCTAATCTTAGAATACCAAGGAATAAAAGAGGAAATACATGTTTTAAACAAATAGCTTTATATGCAGGGTGATGAGTATTGGCCATATCTTTGAGTATGTATGTTATGTTACTTTGTATTTCATGTCAGATGATTGCTTATGTTATGTCTTAGCTCTGTTGGTATGTAGCTAGGATGATTGATACACACATTTTTTATAGGGAGACAGCTTGCTATGAAAACAGCATGGAATTTGAAATTGTATAGGTCTAGCTTTGAATTTCAGCTCTTGAGATTTGAGTTATGTGAGGTATATCCAAAAAATGTCCAGCCATTGTTAATATAGCAAGAACGGTTTGCACCATATCAGTGTTACCTGGAAGCCAAGGATAGTGGACTGGAATGCGAATGCATGAATAATGATGACTTCAGTCAGTGGGGGTGGTAGATGCCATTGAGTGACCATGTGTCCTGTGTGGCTGTTGCATTCAAATGACTAAGTGAGTAGAACAATGAACCTGCGTCAAATTTTTCATTAAGCTTGAACATTCCTCCCCAGAAACTATTCGGATGATTCAAAAGGCAGTAGCTATGGACAACAAGTGATTGGCAGCTGTATCAGACAACACACCCGCCCATGCATCACATCTTGTGCCGTGTTTTGGCAAAACATCAAATCACCCAGGTGACCTGGCCTCCCTACAGCCCAGATTTGGATCTCTGTGACTTCTGGCTTTTCCTAAAGTTAAAATTACTGTTTAGAAGGAAGACATGTTAGACAGTTGATGAGATTCAGGAAAATATGATAGGTAAGCTGATGGCGATTGGGAGAGCTATATGAGGTCCCAAGGTGCCTATTTTGAAGGTGACTGAGGCGTCATTGTCCCATGTACAAAGTTTTTCGTATCTTTTTTTTTAAACAAATTAGTCATTTAATTTGGTTTTTAGGAAGGAACTCAGAACTTCATCTTGTGAGGATAAAGCCCATTTGTGAGAGCAAACAAACTGCGGAGGTAGCCCTGGAGCTGAGGAACGGCTTTGACTTTTGGCAGAATCTGGGAGTCTACGGCTTTCTGATCAATCTTGCGCTACTCTGTAATCTTGTATTTCTCCTTCTCAGTGTCAAAGACCTCCTCCTCCTGGTGCCTGGGCTTGTGTAGCTTCTTCTTGAAGTAAGCATCAGTGAGGTGTTTCGGGATTTTCACACCACTGATGTCAACTTTGGTGGAGGTGGCGATGACAGATTTCTGGTGTGTTCTACGCAGAGGAACCCGATTAAGGGCCAGAGGTCCAGTCACAAGTAGCAAGCCACTGCTTAGCTGCTTCAGAAGCACCACCCTCTTGCCCCTGTGGCACCCAGTGAGGATGATCAGAATGGTCCCAGATGTGATGCTGGCCCGCAGTTTCCTCACGTGCTACCTGAAGGGTTTCTTGCCATGGCTCAGCAGCTTCTGGGGCACGTCTTCAGTAGGATAGTACCTAGGCATTTTACAAAGTTTAACCACTCAGGTACCACCGTTCTTGTCACCACCAACTGGTTTTATGACAGTGGCAAGAACTTTCTCCTCCTTCTTTTCAATCCTGGATTTGGCAGCTGAATACTTCCTCTTGTACATGGCCTTGCGGGAATACATGGTTGACCGGGAGTACCTGCCGATGCCTCAGACTAGGACAGGGTTTCGGCTGCAGTGGGGCTTCCCCTTCTTCGGCATCTTGGCCTTGGGGTTACCTTCCTTAACCTTGTCACCAGCACCACCCTTCTTGCTTTCAGGTTTCTTCTCCTTAGCATCGGGCTTCTCAGGTTTTTCACCCACCATCCTTGAAGTGGTTGACTCGATACCCTCCTAGTTCAGATGGTGAAGGATTAGGGCCCTGAAACTGACCCTTGGTGGTGTTTTTCGTATCTTTTGTCTTCATTAATAAGTGCCTTTATTTTAAATAGTACATGGATGGATACTTTCTGGACAGACCTTGTAGGTTTTGAGCAAGCTACTTATTTGACCACCTCCCCAACCTCGGTTTTACAGAGATGTAATTGACATCTAACATTGCCTAAGTTTAAGGTGTACAATATAATAATCTGATGTATGTACAGGGTGCACGTGATACATTGGCAATAACTTTGCATCTCCTTATTTCATGTGCTTCTTATTAATTTTGAAAAACTGTGTTTCTAAGGTTATGATTTAATACCATTGTTTCAGATATAAAGTATTAAATTCTGACAGCAACCATCATATCGAAGGAATACAGTGTTAGAGCAACCATCATTTCTGGACTGTGTACAGGGAGAAGTGCTAAGGAAATTGCAGACTTCAGTAACATCCCTTTATGTACAGTGTACATTGTGAAGAAGGTGTGTGATGCTGATCCTGATGTCACCACACCAACAAGGAAAATGCATAAGGTACACAAGGATCACACAAGTCTAGGTATTGTACACAGAATCCAGGAGATCATCAATGAAGATCCAGGATGTTTACCTTGACATTTTGAGAGAAGTAGTTGTACCGTGGATGAAGCAAGTCACAAATGGATGTCATTTTATCTTCCAACAAGATGGTGCACCAGCACATAATGCCAAAAAGGTGCAAGAATGTCTCACTGTCAATATTCCTGAATATTGGCCGCCTAGTTCATCAGATGCAAATTCTTCACTGTATTATGTATACAGCATTTGTGAGAGAGAAGTTAATAAATAACCTCATTCCAATAAAGAGGCTGCTAAAGCTAAGATTGAAAATATTATGATGTCTATTGGATAAAGAAAAGTGACTTAAAGCATGCTCAAGATCCCCAAGTCGAATGGAGTCTGTTACTGTAGCAAATGGAGGCTTTTCTGAACAATTTAGAAAATAATGACTATGTTTTTATATTTACATATAAGAATACATTTATTTCAAAATATAACACTTTTGTGATGTGTTGTTTATTTTACTAAAATTTTGCCACTTTATCACACACACTGCATATATACCACCTTGCACCATCTTGTCGGAAGATAAAATGAAATCCATTTGCAACTTGCTTCATCCATGGTACAACTGCTTCTCTCAAAACGTCCAGCCCTGGCTGGTAGCACAGTGGAAAAGGCGCCAGCCTGCAAACCCAAAGGTTGCAGGTTCGATTCCCCAGCCAGGGCACATAACAAGGTTGCAAAACAGGTCTCCAGTCAGGTCTGTAGCTGGAGGCAGGTGAAAAGTAACCATACATTGATGTCTGTCTCTCTCTCTGTCTCTCTCTCTTCCCCTCTTTCTAAAAATAATTAAAATAAAATCTTTAAAAACAAACAAACAAAAAAAACGTCCAGGTAAACATCAGTAGTCACCTTCAAGGCTTGTGGGGAAAAATGCGGGGTCATGCTATCTCCTTCATTGCTGACAACACCTGACACCATCACTGTAGCAGGAAATTTCATTTTGATGACAGTTGGGACTTCATTAAGATTCTCACAGAGCCACCTGCTGTGTCTTCTGTTGACTGGTCCTACTGAAAATTCTTTGCATTGGAGAAGAAAATCAGAAGTTTTTTTTTTCTTTGGGATTTTTCCATTTTGTTAACAGCGGCCTTGCATTTTCAAAGTGCCTTTCCTTTGTCTGCTGTGTCATAAACTACCCTCTTCCAAGAACATACAATCTGTATCTGATATCTTCAGCAATAATCTTGCAAACTGCTGTATCCAACATCTGCAGTTCTCTTGCTATGGAGCACATTGACTGTCCTGGATCTTCATCGATGATCTCCTGGGTTCTGTGTACAATATCTGGACTTGTGTGATCCTTGTGTACCTTATGCATTTTCCTTGTTGGTGTGGCAACATCAGCATCAGCATCATACACCTTCTTCATGTTGTCAACTGTACATAAAGGGGTGTTATTTAAGTCTTCAATTTCCTTAGTGGTTCTCCCTGCACACAGTCCAGAAATGATGGTTGCTCTAACACTGTATTCCTTCAACATGATGTTTGCTGTCAGAATTTAATACTTTATATCTGAAACAATGATGTTAAATCATAACCTTAGAAACATAGTTTTTCAAAATTAATAAGAAGTATGTGAAATAAAGAGATGCAACATTATTGCCAATGTATTGGACAACCTGTATTACAGTGTTTACCATAGTAAGTTTAGTTAACATCTACAATATTTTTTTTCCCTTATGGTAAGAACTTTCAAAATCTATTCTCTTAGCATCCTTCAGGTATAATGAGATATTGATTATCATAGTCACTATGGTATAATTATTTATCTAGTAAGTAGAAATGTGTACCTTTAGACCACCTTCACTGATTTCTCCACTAACCCTCTAGGAATCCTCTCCCCTGGCAACCACTAATCTGTTTCCTATTTCCATTTTTCTGTGCGCGCTCTCTCGCGCTCGCTCTCTCTCTCTCTCTCTCTCTCTTTCTCTCTCTCTCTCTCTCTCTCTGTCTCTCTCTTTCCCCATCCCATCCATGTTGTCAAAAATGGCAGGATTTCCTTTTTATGGTCAAATAATATTCCATTATATATATATCACATTTTCAAATTCATTAATCCATTTATGGACACTTAGGTTGTTTCTATATCTTGTCTATTGTATAATAATGCTGTCAAGAAGATAAGTCTCAGTAATATTGAAAAAACAAACAAAAAATATCTCCAGTGATTCAGTTGCTCTAGGATGATAAATTTAATTAATTAAAAGTAAATTGAAAAATTAAGAACCAGAATTATTTCCCAGTAGCCTTTACACATGATGAATAATTGCTATAATGAATAATAAGGCTTTAAAAGATCATTTTGCAAATGCTTTAAAATTTCAAAATGGGAAAAATTGAACATTGGACATGTTTCTATGTTATTCCTGATTTCAAACAGTGAGAAATATCTGAAAATTTCTAAGGTTGTATTTTTTATGAAAATGCTGTGTCAACTATATATGACCATGTCAGTTACAAGTTATATGAATATGCTTTTTCATTGCCAAATAATATGGTATAATTTGGAGATAATAAAATTTTAGTTTTATGATAGCCATAGGAGTGTCAGTAATTTAAAAACACAGTGAATCTTAAATTTCTTTTGATTAATTGTAAACTTAATTCCACATGGATATGTGCATTTTAAGATAATATAACATGTTTTTTACAATTATTCTTATATAATTGAACATAAATAATTACAAGTTTCTGTGCCTGAAAGAAATTTTAAAAAATAAAATAAAATAAATATGAAGTCTAGTAGAGATTTGTTTTTTATGTCTCTTATGTAAACTACAAATATTATTAAAATAGCACTTTAGTGGTTTTTTTTTTTTTTTTTTTCATGTTGTGTTCACTGTGTTTAAAATTTGAGCCTCATTCATTGCTGTCATTTGAACAGGTGTCTCAATGCTTGTACCTATTGCAAAACTAAACACGCTAGAGGAAATTTGGCCAGTTATCCAATTGATGAACTAGTAGATAGAGCCAAACAGTCGTTTCAAGGTAAGTGTGTCTAGAATTATATACAATTTTACTTTTTCTAATAAATTAATTTAAAATATTAGTCTTCTAATATTTTTAATTTACATACATGCTGCCTTAGCTTCCTGAAATATTTACAAATATTTCAGTTTATCAGATAGATGCTGTCAATCAGGTTATAATATTCTTATTACTATTCTTTAAGCACTCTTTCACTGTTTCATGACTAAGGTAAGTAACATTATTTGAATTTTATCATCTATATTTAGATTCCATGAAATCTAAATATAAAAAGGCAAAAATAAAAATGAAATCCATGACCTTTTAATGTGTTTTAAGACTTGTAGACTGGTCTACTTTTTAAGATTTCTACTTCTTTTCTTCAGTTATTTCTGGACCATTTGAATTTACAGCTAATAGAGTTTCCCAGAGTTTTGGAAGAAGGTAGATTTTACTATCAGCCAGTGAAGATAGCCGTCCTTATCCATAGGACTATTGGCAGTAAGGAGTGGTACTGGTAGAGAGCCTTCAGGAGAATGATTATTTATGTGGGTGGCCAGTTACTTCTGAATCATCCCTTTGCTGGAAAATGTGATTGTCTAGCTATCTCTCAGCACATAGCAATACTTATCTTTTACATGAGTCATGGTTGTGTTGGTTGACACATAACTGCTTAAACCATAAACTTCCTTCTTTGTCTTTGTTTATAACATAACATCAGTGTGCTTTTACACCCACTATGAGATAATCTATTATTTCATAATCTTGTGGGTTAATAGTTTTAATAGTTATTGGCAATGTACTTTCTTTTTTGTGAGTAACTTGGAGTGCTAATTTCAGTACTTCACATTCACACCCTGAATCTCAGCAAGTGTGAGTTCCAAACACATTTCTTAATTATCCTATGTTATCAACATGGATTTGGAATGCTCTTTATAATAGAAAGAAAAATAACCTTGGCTGATTTATTAATACCTGCCAATATTTTTTTTATGCTTTTGTATTCTTAGCTCAACCCCCTCTTCTGTTGCCGTTTAACCTGTGTTAAACGAGAAATGAAAGGAAACTCATTGACTTTTGCCAGTGTTCTGTTTTAGGGTGAGGTAGTTATCTAAGGAAAAGTCTAGGCATTGTCTTTTCTACCACAGCTACTTTAAGGATGTTTTAGAAGGGGCATAAATTTGCACAGAAACCTTATATACTTGAAAAATAGGCCTTTTCTGGCATTCTTACATGGTGGTTGTTTTTTTAATATATCTGTTGGTTAATGGACATATTAAACCTATGTGATCCATGCACCAAACACTGCAAATTGGGAGGCATACAAATTGGATTCTTTGAGGCACTTTTCAGCATTACGCGTTTCTAATGCAACTACGTAGAACTAACTTTTAAACATCTTCTCATTTTACTCTGAAAATTTATTGGAAAAAATATAAAGTATTAAATCGCCATGTAGGGAGTGAAAGTATTCTTTTGGCCTCCTAATGTCAGTCCTCATTCATAACCTAGCACTTGGATATGATTGCTTCAAAACTTGCTGTGGACATATTTGTGTATTATATGTGACTTGAGGTGAAAAAAGAAAGGAATAAGCATAGTTTTAATAAAATGATTATAGAATTACTCTAAATATATCCAACAAACTTAGTTCTCTACTTATCTTTAGAAATGCCCACTGAGCAACAGAGATACAGTATGTTATGCCTGTCAGACTTTGGTAGTTAACATTGAGTTGTGCTAGTTAACGTGAGTGGATCCAAGACTACTGTATGTATATTAGAGGTTAGGGGTGACTTAGTGGCTATTTGTAGAAGAAAGTATTAGAAGAGATTTATTTAGTATTGCTTTCATCATCATCATTATCATCATCAGTATATATATATATAAATATATATATACTTATATATATATATTTACCGTTTTACTACCAATCCTGGAATGTTTGCAATATAAGGTTTTTCTGTTATCTTGTTATCTGTATATTAGAGTTGAAAGGAAATGCTAGTTTTTGGATTGGTGAGCTCATTTGCTTGATATGTGGTACTTTACTAAAATATTGAGGTCATAATTCTCTAGAGAAGCCATTGTATTTCGGAGAATTTTAAGTTGTTAAGTATTTGATGCTCTTTGCTTTATGAGAGTTTGAATTTGAAACAGCAGTTTGCTGTTTACCAGCCACATGATCTGAGCAAGGTGCCTGACCTCTCTGAACCATGGTTTTCTTATTACTATGATATTTAGTGTTGTTTCTTGTAAGAATTTGAGATAACTTGTGACTTAATTGCCTGTGTCTTTATCATGAAGAAGACATTTTAGTGAAGCTGAAGGAATTTAAAATGAATACAAAAAGGGATTTAAAATGAATACAAAAGGAGAAGTCTAATTTTGAGTGAGAGTAATAGAACATATATAATAAACATTAATGACTAGAATCAAATGACAGGTTTTCTTTTGTTTTTAAAATTTATTTTATGAAAAATGTCTATAGATGGAAACTATTTAGTATGACAATTACCTTTCATTTTTTTAATTGTAGAAAAGCAAATTCATGCTAAGAATGATTTTTTTTTTTTAAGATTTTTATTCACTATTTTTAGAGAGAAAGGCAGAGAGGGAAGAAGAAAGGGAGAGAAGCATCAATGTGTGGTTGCCTTTCACCTGACTCCAGCTACAGAGCTGGCTGGAGTCCTGGCTTGCAACCTGGTTATGTGCCCTGGCTGGGAATCAAACCAGCGACTTTTGGGTTCGCAGGCTGGTGCCAATCCACTGAGCCACACCAGCTACGGCTTAAGAATGATTTTATAATCCCTTTCTATTGTAGGAAATAATAATCTCTAGATCACATTTTGAAGATATTGGATTAGTTTATTATCTCTTTTTTTTTTTCCTGCAAAAGACAGCGAGATTTTAATGGTATTATAGATTTCTATTTCAGAGCTTTAAAATTGTGAAGAGTAATTGTGCAGGTAAATATAAGAGAACAAATAACCCATTTTCTTGGTTTTAGCATTTTTTGCATATTTTAGTTCTTTAGTAATTCAGGTTTAGAATATTCTTTGGGCCACATCCCCTTAATTTCTGCATTATATCATTATGAAATTGTCCTATAATAAATAAATAATAATAAATATTATTCCTTGAAAGGTTGTATGATGAAAAAGTATAAGTATACTGCTAATAAATTTTAGCATTATGTTTACAGTCAATGGAAATTAAATTTCCCACCAGAAATTTATTTCTGAATAGCAGAATAGCATATTTACAAAACATTTACATTGATAAAAATGTTTTTCTTAGTAGTCTGATGAATGCGAAGAGACTAAGGGCCAACCCAAAGGCAAGGGAGCATTGAGAAGAGATTCATGAAATCATTCTCAATGTAGAATGGTTTCCCAAATCACTAAAAGACGCTGACTATGCATTCAGGCCCTGGGGTGGGGGGTGGGGGGTGAGGGGTACTTCATTAATTTGTGAATTGATATCATTACAGTCAAAATTATTTCTATTTTGAAGGGACTTTACATATACGTGTGTATGTGTGTATTTAATTTCTATTTAGTTTCCTGATTTTTTTTCTCCCCTTCCAGTGAACCTAGTCCCCTTGACATTTTCTTTGACCCTCTACCTTCTCAATGTGTTTATCATTTCTGTGGGCAGTTCTTCATATGAGTATAAGACTTACCAGGTAACTCCTGGGTATCATCTCTTTGTTTTAACAGACTGTTGGGAAACCTTCCTCCTTACTTCCTCACTTTGCCTAGATTGAGGTTTTAAAAATTCCTAGGCATAGCAGTGTCTGGGGGCTGAGTTCTGACATGGTTGCATTTTAGATATCTAGAAAAACATGTCAAGGAGTGACCAAGATTTTATTGAGGCCAGAATGAATTTACAAGCTAGTGTTTTCTAGCATATTTGTATTGATTTTTCTCTAGCAGCTAATCAATCAGTTTCAGCTGTATAAGCGATGGAACAAACCTTTCTAAGTGTGCTGGGTGAGTGGTGTGGAAACAACACCTTTCATTGCTGTCCCTGGAATCAAACTGTAGAGATGATAGATGAGCTGTTTTTATAGCTATTGTGTGCTTTTCTAGATTTCATTTGTGTGTTGCTACTTTTTTTTCTCCCTCATAAATTTGAAAAAACTCTGCAAGGTAAGTGGCATAAACCAGTTATAGAAGGGTAAATTAAGGTGAAATATTCAAAGCAGGGAGAATATTTTTTGAGGTTTAGTGATTTTAGTATTAATGTTAGAATTAAACAAAGTGAATTCTGTTTTAGTTCAAGACTTGCAAAGAAGGATACCATTTATTGTATATAAAATTAATTATGAAATGCAACTGTAAAATATGCCTTCCTGCCATTTTAGATCAGAAGGGATATGAACAATATTTGATTTTCTGATATGTGAACTTAACATTGTTGAGTTGAATGGTTTACATCAAGCAACTCTAAACTGATCATCTTTAGCAAGGGTTACTGTATATTAAGATCAAAAAGAGATCAGCAATTTCATCCTTTTAATTTCTAAGATAGTTTTAAATCTTTCTTATTCATTTATTTTTTTTTCATTTGTGCTATGTTCAAATAAAATGGAAAAAATCTATTTCTTCTAAAGGATTAATATTAATTTACTTTTTTTTTTTGTACATTGTCAATTTCTAAAGAAGAATTTCAGGCAGCTTATCTTAAATGATTGTATGTAACAGACCATGAAAATAAAAGCTGTGTAAAGTGCTGTATTGTGTTTGGAAAGAGGGAAGATGAATTTACTAACTGATAAATCCTGCCTCTCTAGGGGAATAATGAAATAGTGTGATTTATATAATTTGAAATTATGGGTAAAAGGAAGTATGTATTTTATAATGAGAAACATACATGTTTTTAGGCTGGAAATTCCAAGAACTGTTTTTGTACGTCTTTTTCTAAGAGACATGAAGTGATGAAATAAAAATGCCTTTAGCTGCTAATGTATAGAAATTCAAGATACATGGCCTTTTCTTCTGTTGATTCTTACAAACCCCCACTAACATTAATTTATAAAAGAATTTTAATGAGAGAGCTAAATAAATGCATGTAATATATATAACTTGATAGGGGGCCATGATACCCAATTAGTTGTTTATCAGGTAGTCAACAAGCTGAGGTTAATCAATTTGACTTCAGAGAGTGTTAGTTAAAGCTGTCCATGGCAAAGATAGTATAATTTACCTGGGTTTTGCCTATTCAGATCTCTTAATTTTTAAGTCAAAGATTTAAACCTTCCTCAAATGAAATTTGAAAAGTAAAAGCAGCATAGCCATGGTTAAGGAAGGTGTGGAGCCCTATTCAATGAACTTTTTTTATTTTTTAACTGCTGAGGCCTTTCCTTAGAACCTTTAGGGTCCACCCTGAATTGGTTGGTTTAGATTAGAGTTTATGTGGTTTATTTCTTAACACATCAACCTAGGGGTGGCAGACATTTTCTCAAAGGAACAATAGCTAGTAAATATTTTAGGCTTTGTGGATCATAAAGTCTTTCTGTTTCTGTGCTTGTAGCACGCGAACAGCCATAGACAATCAATGAGTGGGTGCAGCTGTGTTCCAGGGAAACTTGATTTATAATAGGAGTTATCATGAGAAGGTTCAGTGGTCAACTTTGAGGAAAGCGATCTTTTAAATAATACTCTTTATGAAAGAACCTTCTGTTGTCTTTAATATGCTAATATAAATTCATAAGAGGAAGTAGCATTAAAAAAGACTTAATTTTTAGAGACAGGGGAAGGGAAGGTGAAAGAGGAGAGAAATACCAATGTGTGGTTGTTTTTCACATGCCCCCAACTGGGGACCTGGTCCGCAACCCAGGCACATGCCCTGACTGGGTATTGAGCCTGCTCTCCTTTGGTTCACAGGTCAGTGCTCAATCCACTGAGCCACACCAGCCTGAGCAGAAGAAGGTAGTCTTTAGGAACTCATGTTGTTCTAGAAAAGATCAGTGTCTTAAGTTTGGCTATTCATTTTAATCACTTGGCAAATTTATACATCCAAAGCCAAACTTATGTTTGGGGGCTGTATTTTCTCAAATACTCTATAGCTGATTCAAATGTATAGGCAGAATTGAAAACTAGAATTAAGAACCACTAGTTTAGATAAGGTTGGTTGAAGCTCTAAAATAAACTGACTCTTTCAACCTTTTGTGGGAAGAATTGTGAGGAAGAAAACCTGGTTGATTAGTAAAGAATGAGCCTGGTTAGGGAGGTTGGAGGCATTTGTTGACCCACCCTGATAGTTAATGGAAGTCTTTAAAATTCAGAGATCCTATTTAAGTTAAAAGGCTCAATGGTATTTGTTATCTCCAAAGTATCACAGAAGGGTCAACTGTGCTGTGTGGGAATTAGAAAAATGGAAAAGACATTTTTCAAGGAGCTCCTCCTAGTTTAGAAGGACAGAGTAGCAAGCTAGATTAGGATATTAATAGACACAGAAGCAGGAAGCAGGTCTTAAGGTAACAATCATTGAGCCTTTTAAGGTAAATAAGCACCTCTGGATTTTGAAAACATCCCTTATCTATCAAGGTGGTGTCAGCAAATAGCCATCAAGATCCACCTCCCTTACCTCCCGGCATTCTTTACTAATCAACCGGGATTTTCCTCAGACTGCCTCTCAGGATATAGCCACTGCCATTAGATTATGCTAGAATTCTAGATGAAATCTACTTGCCATTCTGAATCTTGAGGCTTATGTTGTACTATCACTGAACAAAAATTGGGGTTTAGCTGCTCACTACAATAGAAGGCAAACTCTTAGGGCAGGGGCTGGTGAGAAGGGGAAGAGGATTTTATTTGTGGGCTGAATGACCTGGGAGAACTGGGGATTCGCCGTCTCAAAGTTCATTTCCTCCACAAAACCTAGACAAAACCTGTCATCCTCAGCAAGACTGAAACAAAAGGCAGTGCCCAGTGTGCCTATTCCTGCTTCATGTGAAAGTATTGCCCTTTGGAGCCTGAAGCAGCTCCTCTCTGGTCACCCAGGTAGTTTAGCTTGTTTCCAGATGCTGTTTGGGTTCAGGCTCCCTCTTGGAGGCTTCATGTGGAGCTGTTGCAGCCATGGCCATGTGGCTGCTAGGGTGCATGATCCCTTGCTTCTCAGGTGGAGGGTGTGGGAATACACCAGCAAATGCTTCACCATGTCAGATATGTATCTGTCTGAGAGAGAGGGGGGAGCAGGGAGGGAGGGAGGGAGGAGGGGAGGGAGAGAGAGACTGAGAGAGACTGAGAGAAACTCCCTTAGAGGCCAGTGTATGTAAGGACAGTGCCCCTCTGAGTGCAGGTCCCTGGCAGCGAGTGAGGAGCAAGAGTGTTTCTTTGTTCCCCTGATTTGGGTATATGGGGGACTTTCTCAGAATGACCAATTAAGTTATCAAATTTTTGCGTGCTTTGGGTAGGTCCACCTCCCAACCAGTCGCTTCTCCCAAGCTAGACTGACAGGCCTCTTTGATCCAGCACCTCCCCCTGCTGTCATTTTGACCTGTTATGCCTGTGCCTGCCTTCCCCTGGCCCCACCCCAATCTGGTAGGGAAATGGGCAGGAGGGCTTTTCCCCTCTTATCCAGTTACCTTGTTAGTATTTTTCACAGTCAGTGTAAAAATCTTTCAGTGCCACCATTGTGGTTCATGGAGATGAGATTCCTGTGTCGCGTTGTCAGCTCTGCGCCTCTGTGCCCATGGCCCTGAGCTACCGAACGCGGGGCGCACTGGCAGGAAAGAACCTAGGAGCCCCCACAGCTCTCGGGCAGCAGTGAGGTAACCTCAGTAGGAGGGGCAGGGCACATGCAGCCAGGAGCCCGACTTCTCTACCGGTGGTGGAGCGTATGCAAGGCACAGGCTTGGTTACCCAGGCAAGGCGGCCTCACAAGCAGAAGCCGAGCTTCATGGTCCTGGGCCATTCATGAGGTGTTAACTGGCTGCACACCGTGCTGCACTCAATGATCGAACCTTCGGCCTCCATCTCTGGGCAGAGGGGCTTGGTGCACAGGAGGCTTCCCGGTTCCATTCCCATGGCCCTCTGTCTCCCGGGGTGCTCCCCCCTGTTCCTCATCTTCAGCCTGCACCCAGTGTTCTGGACAGGCTGGCTATCTGTATCAATGCTAGAGGTCTATGAAAGAAAGGAACCAAATAATGACTCTTTTGAAGTGACTATTGGAATTATAGAATTGTTATTTTTCCCTTTATTCAGCAAATATTTATTATTTATTTAGAAACAGTTCATGTTTCTGGCAATAGGCACAAGCTTTAGAAAAGTGGGGATAGGAGTACATTATTATAATCAATGTTTGATTACTTCTTCCTGTAAGATAGGGCAATGGGTAAGGTTTGCTGATAACTGAGTGAACAGCTTATCCTTGCTTTGGAAAACAAGGATTCAGTCCCCAAGCTGTTTTACAGAATGACATAGTTCAAAATTCTCTGAGTTTTCATAGTTCAGAATACATGTAATCCAAGGTACAGAAAATTTGGAGCTTCTGGGGATACTTTCTTGTATTCATTTTTAGAAAAACTAGAGTAATTAACCTCCTATTGTTACTGGAGATTTTTATTGTATTTTAGAAAACAACTTGCAAAATGCAAATAGGTATAATATATATTTACTTATTATAATAAATAAAATAATGAGACCTGGAAAAACATGAAAATAGCAAAATCAAGGCCTGATGTGGGTTTAGAACACAGGGAATTAGGCCATAGTCACATGGGCAGTTTTGACTCTAAACTTTTTGAAAGCTTACTGTCTATAAGGCAAAAACAAACAGAAATACCCAGCTTGGGATTAGATTTGTAAGAAAATTTTCACATGGACTTCATATAGTGAGTATTGAGAGATGTAGTAGGTCTCAAGAACACCCCTTTAATGCTTACATTCAGACATTGTGCTTCTTAAAGTTGTATATTTTGGCATTCCTTGTTAAAACTTGCAACCATGCCCTGAAAAACATAACACACTGGAAGGATTTCTTGGGAGGCTAAGACAATATATTCCAACAAGTATTTGTGACTCTCTAGTGATCCTCCGCATCTCTGTAGCCATGGGCACCAGAAAGGCTAATAGTAACTCAGGGTCTTGCTCATACACACTAGGTCCTTTTGTGAGGTGATACACCAGAGTGCAGGAAGAAGATACTAGAATTTGTCTTTGTTTTTATTTTCTCTTCCTTTAAATTTTTTCTTTTTTATATCATATACATAGAAATTAGTATGCTAACATAGAATATAATTAATATATATGTATGATGATAGATCTTAAATTCTTTTTCATTGTAATTAAGGTTTGTTTGCTTATTAATTGTCATTACATACATTTTAAAGTAAATAATGCTTATTCTTAAAATCTTTGATTCAGGAAAGTGATTTTTCAAAGTGTGGAGACCACTAATTTAGAGAATGAATAGCCTGCCTGTTTTTCACTATAAATCTAATTCAGCCAGGTATTTGAATTAAGTAGGGCAGCAGAGTTCTTTGCTTTCTGTCAAGGTCCTATATTCTCTTTTGATTGAGTGCAAATCCATCTGCTTTTGAGATCAAATAAGCAAATAATGAAGTTTATACCCTTTGGAGGAAAACTGAAGTAGCTTAGCAAGACTCTTGCCCTGCGCCTCTGCTCAGAGGTAGATTATCCTCACAACATGTGCTACCCCTTCCTTCCATCTGTGTTTTAGGTCACTGAACACTGAGCCAGAGGGCATGGGGTCAAGCAGCTGTGACAGTGTGTAGATGGGTTTAGTAGGTGCTCAATAAATGTTGAGTGAATAGCCAATCCTAAATTGATTATGCCTGGTGAAATTCCATGTGCAACTTGGAACCTGTAATGATAATAGAGCCTGGAAAAGCTATATGTCTACTAAGGTGGACAAGAGCTATTGCTCAGTGTTGCTGCCCTTCAGGAATGATTGAATGCTGGGTCTTATAACACAGGTTTGATTTGATGACATCAAATATTTAGTGGTGGTGGCTTTCCAAGGTTTGCAACAGGAAAATTATTTACTATTAGAAATTATTTCCTGATGTTAACAGGGATCTCTCATTTCATTAAATGGGTATATCCAGTTAGATCACTTAGATCCAGTTATAAACAAATATATATGTATTTGCTTTGATATTTTTCTCTTACAGAACAGAATCATACAAACAATTTTTTTTTGTGACAGGGGGACAGAAGTTAACCAAGGGTTTGCTTTCAGAGTTTGAACTGAGGCTGATCTGTCTCTGGGATCATTTTGGTGAACTTTAAAGGCTGCATGTTAGTTTTGGAAGGTTGTTTAATGGAATTTTAATAGCCTTGAAAAGATGTGAAAGTGATACTGCTACCTGGTGGTTTGTAAACCTGACCTTTGTAAGATGTTTTCTGGGCAAAAGTACTACTTTATGATGCCAGCAGCTTTTATTGATTCTGCAGAGTCTGCAGTTTTCTAACGCTGGCTGTCAATTCATTCCAGCTGAAAAATTATTAAATTTCTTCTCCTGCTTGTGTGGATATTAAATTGCAGTAAACATACTTGCACAATGTCAGGTACGGTGAGCACAATTTTCTGCATGAAAGAAAAAAAATGTTTGTTAGTGAGACCTTGGCTGTTCTGCTGAGGTTATAAATTTTTTTTATTTCTTTTTATTTGTTGCTCTCAGTTATATATTTTATTTCTCTTGGTGAGTTCCAGCACATTTCTTGTTATTTGTAATATAAGAAAGAAAAGTTTAATTTAGATTGCTGATTTAAAAAAAAATATGCCCTCTGGTACTGTCAAGAAAACAAGGGCGAGAACTTGGGGGTAAGAGGATTTAAGCAGTGAAAATATAATTGAGATATGATGAGAAAGATCTGATGACATAATGAATTGAACAAATAAGGAATGAATGATTAGATGACCATACACTCCACATGGATCTTTTTGATTTGTTGAATTTTATTTAAGGAAGGTGAACAGTGGTGAGATAGTAACCTTTTATTGGACATGGGTTTTAAACTGGACTATTTCTGAGAATAATCTCTGGGTTCAAAATGCAAATATCTGGCCCAATTCCCAGTTCAGTTGGTCTGCCACAGGCCCATGAGTTTGCATTTCAGGTGAATCCAGATAACGCAGATGCAGGTGTGTCTGGAAACTTTTGTCTAGAGAACTTTCTTGACTAAATATACTAAATCATTTGATCAAAATATTCAGTGGAAGTGGAGAAGAGACATACTATTTATGTGAGGAAATAATGTAATGGGCCTGTTTTTCCCATGTAAAAGGAAAAACCAACTCCACTTTTCCCACACCAGGCCTTTCATTAGATTACATTGGAATACTTTCAAATTCAGCTTCTTAGGCTTCTCAAAATAATCCGATTCTGTGAGGTAGGCTAAAGATGGGAAATATTTATTTTTTTTGAAAGCAGTCTAGTTTTTGTTCATAAATTTATATAGATTTTTTTTTCTTTTTAAGTTATCACTTTTATTTTGTGCAGTTTGAGTTGGGCCTTTCACTCCAGAAAGAATATCACACTTTTAAATGACTAAGATATGGGAAACAGAAACGTCACTCTTTGATAGACTGAAATTTACCTGTACCTAATTTAGAATTGGTAGATTCTGTTTGATCATAGACTGGCTTGATATTTGGAGAATTTACTTTTAACATAATACACTATATTATAAAGACTAATCAAGAGAAATCTTAAATCCGCCTGGCTTTCCCTATTTTATTTCCTACTTAGCCCTGTAGTTTTAATTACACTTTTATGAGTAAATCAATGAAGTGCAGAATAGGAGGAAGCCTTTACTATTATCTTTAGCTCTTCATTTCCAGATGAAGAACATGAAACCTAGGGGAGGATAGGTCATACCCATACGCTTCAGTCTACCACCCCAGTTCTCTTTCCACTGCAGTGTGGCTTCAGCTCCTCATACTAGTTCTTAAAAGTCTGCTTGGAAAGACAGTTCAAGGCATATTGGGGAAAAAAGACATGTGAGTAAGAGAAATTTAGGGAAAGAAAAGCTGTGGACTGGAATACTAAGTAGTGGTGGCATCTCAGAAGAGAAAGACTTAGTCCATGAAGAGTGTTTTGCATTTGGAGGAAAATAGAGTTCTACTTTGGGTCCAAGCCGGGAGACCCTGTGTGATCTGACCGCACTCTCCACTCCACAGTCATCTGGTCACACTGTCTCTGACCTCTTTATCACCCAACTGTTCTCCTTTAGTTCCTAGAACATAACACTTGCTCTTCCCCCTTTTTCTAAAGGTTTTACCTGCAGTCTTTGCATGACTGTCACTGTCATATTAATGTATCATCTTAAATATCTTCTCTTAGAGCCCATCTCTGAACAACCTTTTAAGGGAGTCCTTTCTCTTTTATTCACCCTTATATCACACTATTTATTTCCTCCAAAGCACTTATAATAATTTCTACTTTATAGCTACTTGTTTGTTTATTTTTTATTAAAAAATCTTTTTCAAAAGATTTTTTTTTCAATCAGAGTTTACATTCAGTATTATTTTATATTAATTTCAGTGCGGCTAGACAACTATGTACTTTACCAAGTGTTCTCGGTGATACTTCCAGTTCCCTCCTGGCACCATGAATAGTTACTACAACATTATTGACTGTATTTACTATGCTATTGCTGTATTTTATATGCCTATGACTGTTTTGTAACTACCGATTTGTACTTCTCAGTCTTTTCACCTTTTTTTTAATTTCCTCTTTATTCTGAGAAATTAGTAAGAATGTCTGTTTAATTCATCATTGGAATTGAGCACAGGGTATATAGTGGGACCATAATAAAAATTAATTGAAGAAATACATCAATAAAAATGGTAACTTGTAAATTGGTAGAATTCTATGAAATTTCGATCTATTTAAAAGCATTCCTCATCATGAGGTCTGCTGTTTTAGAGGAAATCATAAATAACAGAAGGTACATAGAGTGGTTTTCTACCGTTTCATCTTATTAGGAAAAACATATTTGCTTTTCCTAAAAACCTTCTCTGTTGGGTGTGAAGTGACTGGCTTCAGTACTGGGAATAGGGATAACAGCAATGTTTCATGAGCCATGCTAGGTTCTGGATGTGTGTGTGTGTGTGTGTGTGTGTGTGTGTGCTCGAACACATACACATGTGCACACCTGTGTACTGATAAATAGAGTCATCAGTATTCTATTTGAACCCAAAGTCCAAATCCAGAAGGGTAGCCCAGAAAGTCATAAAAACAAAGAGACCTGAGTCATAGTTCAAAGCCAGAGCACTAAATCAGGAAAGTAGAGAGAAAATAAACCCAAACAAATGGAGAGTATATGGGAGAGGCCCAGCTAATTAACTAGAATGGGGCCATATTGCTTGTCTCTTGCACTTTTGGACTTGACTCAGGTTTAAAGATTATGTGCGCAATGGACAAAACCCACATTTGGCATTAAAAATATTTGAAATGTTTCAGTTTAGTTGACTGCTTATAAAATTTATAAACATTTAAAATAAGATTTAACAGGCCCTGGCTGGTGGCACAATGGATAAGGCGCTGGCCTGAGAGCCCAAATTGTCGCTGGTTGGATTCCCAGCCGGGGCACATAACTCACCTCTCCAGCCAGGTCCTTAGCTGGAGGCAGGTGAAGGGCAACTATACGTTGATATTCTTCTCCCTTTCTACTTCTCTCCCTTCCCCTCTATCTGGAAATAATAAATACAGTCTTTTAAAAATAGCAAGATTTAACAGATCTGGAGAATCAATAGTTCCTATTTTCTTCTTTACTCCCATTGAATCAGGCCTCCAAGTTTTCATGCTTTGTGTAGATAGACCCGTCCCACACTGACTGTCAGCCTGGCTATGTGTCTTGCTGTGGTCAGTGGAACATTGGAAAACATGATATGAGTGAAAGTTTAATAAGCACTTGCATAGTGGGTCTTGTTCTTGGGAACTGTTACTTGGACCCCTGAGCCACCATGAAAGGAGAACTGGCTACACTGCTTGTAGTATCATATGGACAAAGAGAGATGCACAGGCAGCCCACAGGCATTCTAGCTTTCCAGCTGAGATGTGAATGAAGCCATATTGAATGTTACAGCCACTGCATTGATCAAAAGGACTGCCTTTGTTGCAGAATTGTGAGCAATAATAAATTATTTTCAGCCATTAACTTTTTGTGTTGTTTATTGTGCAACAAGCATTGTAGATATTTTTTAATGTTTTTAATATTAAAATGTCACAATGCCTTTATTATATTTGTATAACCTTTTAATATTGGCCAAATATATCTAGGATTGTTTTTCATTAAACTGAATACATTGGTAATAATAGGATTATGGTTTAAAAAATTACTGGCTTATCACCAGGAACTATTAAAGATAGAGCTGAAAATCATAGAGCCATGTATTTTATTGTCTGCAATGTAGCAGGTAAGTTATTATGTCATTGGTTGATAAGAGCAATCATTCAGATAAAACCTAAGATACTATGGTATTTTGGTTATGAGCAGAATGGGTCAAATTCTGCTTATACTTTCTTAGCCTCAGTTTTCTTATCTGGAAAACAGAAATAAAGCATACTTACCAGATAATCAGCATGAATATTAAATAAAATAACTTAATGCTGTCTGGGATACTTGGAGAATACTTAAGAAATGATTGTTTCTTCTTAACAATAATAAGAGAGCAAGAAGGAGGAAGAGGTACAGGAGAAAATAAATTATCATCTAAGAAAATGCTGTTGCCATTTATTTTTTTTCTTTCCAACTCTATTTCGTGTATGCACATACTTACATGCTTTCACATGCCTGGGCTGCTTCTCACATTCTAAAGGGCACACATATGACCTGGGGATTTTGTTAACATACAAATTTTTTTCTTAATCTTGGATGAAACCTGAGAATCTTCATTTTAAGTTGCCCGGTATTAATACTGGCTGATCCTTGGATCACACTGAGTAGAATGAGCCTATAAGGTGACATGATATTTATTCATGACCTTTTATATTTTGGCTTAAATCTCGTCTTCAGCCATCATCTCACTATTCTGTGCCACATAATCTGTTGTTTAGTGACATATTTTTTTTCTTTCTACAACTGTGCTACTGCTTACCAGGTTTAATATGATTTGTTTAAATGGTTATAACCTCTACCTTACCTCCTCTGTGATAAGGACTGCTTGGGTCTTACCTAGCTTGATTATCATGATTAATGTTCAAATGTGTTTTAAATGCATGTATACCCTTATTATTTTCATAACTGGAAACTGGAAACTTTCTCTTTACTTACTGGAAGTAGGGAATGTTCTCAGAATGAACCTTCTAAATGATTGGCTGTGGATCCTGGAGTTTCAAAGAATAGTCAGCCAGTACCCTTGACTGGTAATGAGAGAAAGATGGATGTTCACAGAAATGAAGTAATTTAGGAAAAAGATAATATGGATTGGGCACAGTAAAAACTGTGTTTTTGTGAGTATTAATGTACATCTGTACTATATATATATAAACAAGTAATAACAAACTAGGTAATATATGAAACAAAGTAAATAGTTTATGTAGGAAATGTTGAAGAAAACTGGAAGTAAAAAGGTAGTAACTTTTCTTTGAAAATTTGGATTACTAGATATTGTTTCCAAGTGAACTTATTTCTGTTTTTATATCTATATTTGTTCATTTTGGCTACATCTGTGCTTGTTTTTTTTAATTTGAAATAATTTATATGCAACGATCTGACCTTCATTTATAGTTTTATCCCTTTGAAGATGTAATTCACTATGTAATTAGTTTTAGTAACAAAAGAGGGGTAGGAGAAACTTGGCACAATGTTAAGTGGAGAATAAATTGAATAAAGATTTAAAAAATAATTTCTCTAACTGTATTAGCCCAGCATTTGAATGTTTCCAGCATTATTATTTTTGCGATTAAATTGCCAATCAGTGAGGGCCTTTTGCCAGTTTGTAAGTTTTGCAATCACTTGAAAATATACCTCTCCCTATGAATTTTGAAAATGTGTAATGTGTTGCTCAGGTTGACTAACAGTTTGCATTTTATTGTATATTTCTTGAATCAGAATGATGACATTTAAAATGCCTTACTTTGAGTAACTAGAGGAGAATAGTTAAGTTTTTTCCTAACACACCGCCGAAGTTAGTCTGCAATTTAATTTTATTATTATTGCTATTATTTGTTTATTAACAAACATTTGTCAAACACCTATTAAATGGTGGACTTGTGATTAGGAAATGTTATTTACATTTTATATTTTCTGTAGTGAACGCTGGAACATTAGAAGAAGCAATTTTAATTTGTAATTATTATTTGATAGCAAGTTAAGAAATGAATATATATATTTTTCTTCACTATAGTATAGAACTTAACTAAAATATAAGGTGCTATTAATGATGCTGGCTTGTTCGGGATGGTTTAAATAAAAGGAAAAGTAAATGGAAATTTTGACCAGTGTATTTTAGATATTTCTCAAAGTGGTTATCAGTTAACTCTTAACATTTAATCATGTATTCAGCCACCATGTTGTTAATTATTCTTAAACATGGATTCCAAGAAGCAAAGTTGCTATCCCTAGGTAAATAAAAATGTATTTTATATGCTGCAGAGTATTACATTCTATATCCAAACAAAACAAAACAAAAACTATTAAGTTTTGTTGAACATATCACTGATTATATTTCTTGATTTATTTTCATACTTATTTTGTGACAGGACTTTTTTCAATAAATGTATGGATGATTATAAATATAATTCAGACATTATGTTGTTTTATGGGCCCATCTATTAATAAAATTATCAAAGAAGAGCGTATCAAATAATTTTCTTTGTGCTTTTATCTCTAACTTTTTATTTCTTAAAATCACTGAATTACAGCTGTCGGTGTTTATTGTTCCTATTTTACGGAAGCATAGAGAGGTTACACTGCAAATCTGAAGAAGAGGATGAAAACAGATTTCCTGATTGACCGGCCAGTGCACTCTGCACTAGAGCTCGCTGCCTCCTCAGGGAAAATGCTGTACTCAAATACTTGATACTGCAAATGTATTGGTTGCTATAGTGCAATTTACTTTATTACGATAACGGGGGTCATTTCATCAGTTGGGAAAATGTTGAGAGAAGCCCTTCGCGGAATTGCGAGCGTAATGTCCTTGAATGGTGGCACCAGCGCATTTCTCAGGTCTTCAGTTTCATTGGTCGTTGAGGTTTGAAAAGAGTAGGTATTTATTAAGTGCAACGGAATGCTAAAATAGGACCTAAGAATTAAGTTTAGGTTTCCAGGAACCTTGAAATACTGAGAGAAAGTGTTTTAGGAAATTTAAATTCATTTAAATACATTCATTAATCAGTTTTAAAAGATATATTGAGAACTGATAATTTATTAGAAGTTCAGAGATAAAAAATGTTTAAAATAAAATTGTATTTCATATTTTAGAAATGCACATAAAATGGATACAGAAATGATGTCATTGACGCAGAAAGATGAGTTCTGTGACATGTCCTTGTGAATCAGAGGTTTGAGATCAATGAAGATATGTAAAGTTTCTACTAATGTGCCCATTAGAGTAGCTTGATCGCCTGAAACCAATATGCTCCTCCTGTCCCTGATTTGCATTAAAAGGACTGTGAATTTAAATTTGATATGCATTTGAAAACCAGTTCGTATAAAAAATGCACTTCAAGCTTGAAAGCTGGAAATGTTGAGTTAATCTAGTTCATCTGTAGTTGCCAGTTGTGCCTGTTTTTAATTTCAGGCACTTGTTTTGCTTAACTTTTTGAGAACCAGTGCTCCAAAGAAAGAAAAAATAAATTCACTTTTGTTCCTGGTTTATTTGCAAACCAGGTCAGACGCCCTTGATTAGCTCTCAGCTGGAGGATAATTTGAACCTTGACAGATTGAACCCAAACAGCAGGGTTTCTCTAGTCTGGCCAGCAGATAGAAAAAATAAAATAAAAGCTAGTTCCAGTTCACAAGCCGTACAACAGGACTGAATAAATGTGCAACTGTTAATGAATAGCTATTTCAAATATTTACAAAAGGCCCAAGAAAAAAGAAAAGATTAGCATCTTAGGCAGCTGTTCTAAGGGAAACCTATTAAAAATAAACATGATAAATGATGCTCGAGAGCTAATATATCTGTCAAATATCAAATACATTCAAAGAAAAATACACTATTTCAGAAAAAAACTATAAAGACTCTTTTGGGCATGGCTATCTTGCTTTGTGGTTTACACCCAGAATTGTGTTCTCATTCTTTTAAAATTTTATGTTTTCTAACTACTCAGATATTCATACAGACATTGTTTTATAGATTGTAAAGACATTAGTAAATGAATGTGATTTGCCGAGTTGTGTCTATTGTGATTAAATTGGTTAGAAACTCTAAAACTCACCTATATACGTTTGAATGAAGACATACTGTTAATTGTTATTTTATGGGCTTGCAGATGACATAATGGCTTGAATATGACAGTCATAACATTTTAGCATCGTGGCAACTGTGCTAGGAAATGCTGCATAAAAACGGACATTATTACTGAAGCAATGAGTGCTGGTTCCCAGCACCGATTACAAGTGCAGTTACTATTGCCTACATGTGCTTGACAGGGTTTCTACAAATCCATCCTTGTCTGTCCATGTAAACTCCCTGCTTTGCACTTAACTACAATTAAAGCAAATTGTATTTGCCATGTATTAGTGATACATAGTAGATAGACCCTTGGCCTTCAAAGACTTGACAACTATTTACTTTTAACTATTTCTTGACACCTTCAGAGTGTGAAAACAAGCTATTTTCTTTTCTAAGGTTTGAATTTGTGTTTGAATAACAGTATTCTGAGGCTTAAGTAAAGGATCAAGTCATTTATTCGATGAGTGAGTATAGCCATCAGCTCAGCATTTATATCTCAACATCATATAAAGTAGTAAATCTGTTGAATATTCTTTTTAGTTTTAATTACTAAGCCTTTGTTTCTTCGTGCAAGATGTCACCTAAAGGAGAGCCCATTATTAGTGGTATAACATTTGTGAATTTGGAAATTCATGGATGATAAGAATTTACTGTATTAATAATTGAATATTTGAGAACTTTAAAAGTACTTAGTTGTTTTGATTTAAGGTCATTTCTAATTTGTAAAACTGATTCTCTACCAGGAGTGTGGGTCATTTTGTGAAAGTTAACAAAACACGTTTTTTTCATGGTTGATGTGTGCCCTTTGTAGGGAGTGGTACCTGTGGCGCAAACACAAGGCAGTTTGGTCATGATCTCAATGATAAGCCAGTTGGATTAGGTATATTTGATGTGTTATTAGGCCCCTCTATATTTTTAGCTGGTTTTAGAACTGGCGCAGGAGCATGGCCCTTCTCAGCCCCTTTTGCAGAGGATGCTTCTGGACAGGATTTTACTGGGGAGGCCATGGTAAAGGCCAACAGAATCTGGGAGGGACTTCATGACTCAGCCCTAGCCAGTTTCTCCCACTTCACATTATATTCTTCTCCAGAAGTACACTTTGCTTCTGCAGTATCTTTATTGATTCATTTCCCCTATCTCCACCCAAACAGGCATGATTGAATGCTCCATAATTATCTGCCACCTGCAATATCCTTTAATCACCATTAATTCATTTTTGTCCGGTAACATAAAGGTTAGAAAATGGAAGGGAAATAACTAAAGAACATAATACTAATGTATAGAGGGGGCGTGAATGAGCATTAAGGGGATGAGGAAGAAATCTACCCAAATCAGCCTTTTCTATTGGGCCACATGCTGCTTCCGCATAATAAACAATGTTATTCTTATATTGCTGCTTAATTCTTTGAAATATACACATATGCACATACACAGAATTATGATATGACTTGTATAAGTCAGTATCTATGCTGTTGATAGTTTGATGACTTTTCTATGTCTGCTGTGTGAACCAGCAGTAAATATCTACCCTACTCTAAAAGTGGTTTCATGAACTCCAAAAGAGTCTGCTCTTATTTAGAAAATACTTTGGTTTGGACTTCATTGATAACACTGAAGTTTCATGCTGTTCTGCCGTTATATTAGATCCTAAAACTTAGCCTCTCTTTGTGCTTCATCATTGTAATTTACACACTGGGCTGGTACATTCTCTTCAAGACAGTTTGTCTTGCGCCTCCAGCTGCTCCCCAATAGCCATTGTGCTGAATAAGCACTTACTTCAGTATGTCCTTGGTACAATTAATGCAGGCATCTGCAGAGGCGGTGGCGGCGGCGGCAGCAGCTGCACTGCCTTATGGAAGCCAACTTCTGCTTAGCATTGTGATAAAAGAAATAGTTTTGAGCTGGAAGCTAATGTTGGCTTATTTTTAGCAAAAAAAAAAAAAAAAAGTTGCACCTGCCAGGGCTAGTGGAGGACTGAGGTTTGTTGATTACAAGTTCTTGTTAGTGCCATTGTTATTGGTAAAATGGGGATGATGTCATTCTTATCAGACTGAATTGGCACCCTGTCGAGTGACAAATAATTTACCCTCTGCGGTTTTATCAGCATGGGCTGCATGTTAGAAGCAACTAGAGTGCTGAGTTTTCACAGTTGAATGCTATGGAACTGCAGAGGTGTATGAAAATGAAAGGGATTGATACTTGTAATCAGTGCACATAGTAATGGCCAAGGTGTAATGAAACATAAGTGCACATTTAGGGTAATTATGCTGCTACCAGGTGGGGCCCTGGGGCTTCGCATGTATAGAAGCTGCTTGAGGTGGCGGATCTGCAGCGAGGAATCCTGCAGCACCATCTGGTAGATTCTCATTTTCTCATTAATTCTTCTGTCCCCTAAGTCTGGGCTACATTGACTTTGAACAGCACTTCATCTGTTCAGTATCTCATCTCATTTTAGTCAGGAGTTGCTTTCAACAGTGGTATTGATGTGATGTAATTCACAATCTCAGCTCTGTAAACTGTAGTAAAAGAAATTATTCAGTTGACTTTTTTGAAGTAAAGCTCACTGTCCACATGAGCATCTGAATCTAAATGATTCACCACTTTTGTAATGATTTTTTAATAAAATAGAATAAGCTGTTCAAATTAGCCAAATGCTAAACTGCCAAAAGAATTTACAAATAAAAACATAACGTATATCTGAAAGAGTAAATGGTCAAAAGATATATTTTTGTCATTGAAAAAATTGTATGTTTTATTTCTGTAGGCTGATGCAGCTTTTGCCCCAAATATAACAAAATCTTATTTTTTTCAGTCAAGCTTAAGAATAAGGAAAAGATAATGATGCTTATATTGCACAAGAATATAAATATACTTAAAGTACAATTAAGAATGGTTAAAATGGTTTTTGAAAAAAGAGTAATAAAGTGGTATTTGAGATATATTTTGTAGGAAAGTAAATTTCTGTAAACTTGCTTAATTAATTTTTATGAATACTTTCTCAATAATATATTTAAGGCACATAGCATAATTAGTCTGTAGGTAGTTCATATATGGCTGCTTTCTTTACTAATATTAATATTATGGAAAATTTAAGTCTGTAGTATGTATTTATAGAACACAAATAGTAACAATAAAGTGGCCCATTTGATAGCCTACTTTTTTATACTATGTATTTTATAACAAAGTGCAGTGTAGCAGAATAATTTGGGCAATCTTCTGGAGTCTGTGGTTGCATTTAACTGATGTTAGATAAGTGATTTTACAATCTCTTTAGTAAATACAAATATAAGTGGTTCTTTAAGAGCTTTCTATAGATACTAGAAATACCTTTATTAAAATAGTCCTCCGAGAGAATCTCCATCATGCATTTTGTCATTTTATTTCCATGAATTTTCCTACAATGGAAAATGAGAGAAAAACATGGTAGCGTCTTCCAAAATCTACACGAACACTCCCAGTGATGTTCCTGTAGTCAGTGTTTTGTAAGCATAGCAGCACAGAAGCTTGGAGAGCTTCTCTGTCACCAACAGCCCTGGGCTATGAACATTTTTTCACGGATTCCCAGTGTGGTGTCAGGGTACCTCTGGCTCCATGAGAGGAGGGAGTTATAAGCAATTTACTACTTGAAAGTGTCCAATTAATTTTTTTCACATTTTCCTCAAATAAGGCTCCGAAAAGGTTAATAAAATATCTCTTTTTTCCCTCTCCTTTCTAATTATATGAATTCATTTAAGGCAGCAAATGAGAAGGGGTTGAAACTCATTCTGAGTTATCTCTTGAGAAATTATTTGATTGTACTTAGTGGTTGTAGACAGAAAATGTATCACCTGCACTTTATTTTTCTTTTAAAGTTTGTTCGTTTATGTTCAGAGTACTTAAATAATCAGGATTTTTTCCTCCTACATTTAATAGAAATCATCTAACCTGTTTACCAGGCTGTGAGCTAGTAAAAGCCTGAGTAGTGAGGTCAAACTCTTTGAAACCTGGCTTGGCTATGAGCCATGTACATGACTCTGAACAAGTAATTTAACCTTTCCAAGCCTGAGTTTTCTCATTGATAACCTGAAAGTAATAATCTTGCATAAATTCTGAGAATTCATGATATTGTATAGACCCTGGCCCAGGGGCGGTGCATAAACACTCAGGAGATAGTTGCTGCTGTTAGAGTTCTTTTCACTGACAAATATGAGTAAGAACTTATGCTCTAGTATTTAGATTATATTAACAAAAACCACTACACAGAACAACACAAAAGTAAGTCATTATCCTATATTTATTGGTACTGTACGCCCCCCCCCCCCCTTCCTCCAATGTATGGTTGCCTTTCACCTGCCTCCAGCTACAGATCTGGCTGGAAACTTGGCTTGCAACCCGATTATTTGCCCTGGCTGGGGAATCGAACCAGCGACTTTTGGGTTTGCCTGCCAGTGCCTTATCCACTCTGTCACCAGTCAGGGTGGATGTTCTTTAAAGACAAGGATTAGTTACAGAGTTTCAAGATATTCAATAGACAGGAAATACCAACTGATGGACATTAATTAAGAGGAGTACCTATATATACTTTCTCATGATATTTTTAAGTATATAAAATAAAATATATTGGATTAAAAATTATATTGAAATACCATTTTCAGTGTATGGTAAGGACATTTTTGTGATGTAGTAATATACCTGTTTCTTTATCACTATTAAATAACAACATGAAGCTTATATGTCTTTTATCATAAGAGCAGTATAAAATGACAGTAATAAACATTTATCAAGATCAAGCAGAAGAAACCAAAAATTATTTCAGCAAGCAAGTTTGCATCGTATTGGCCCTTGCCCAAGACCCCTAATTGGCGGGCTTATCAATGCTACCTTTGTTAATCCCCTCCTTTAAGATTACCTTTGTCTTTGAATTTTATACTAAATTGTTCTTATTGATTATGATTCCAAGTGTACTTACTTTTTTATTTGAACTAGAATACAAAATTTTCATGGAAGTAGTATAGTTGAATATATGTGTCACAGGTCTATAACATTCACTTACTTTACAAACAAAATATCTGTTTCTTTCCCTGTGAGCAAAGAAAGCTTAGAAACATAGTAGGTGTGGCATTCTCATGACATACCCTGAGCTTCAATAGATGCCTAAATTAAAATCTTGAATTTACTTTACCTCAAGTTGGAGCAACAGAAAAGACCCAAGTATTTTCCTTATAGTTTCATAGTTTTATATATCTTTAGTTGTAAAAGGGAGTAGTCACAAAAATATATCATGTTCTTAAAACATATTCAGCAACTTGTATTGTTGAAAATATTTTAACTTAAAATCTGTATTTTAAAACAACAATATTTTTTTTAGTACTCTGAAAATCATGTATTTTCTGATATGCATTTTCCTGATTACCTCTTCAAAATGCTAATTCGTTATTGTAGGTTTTGATGCTCAAAATTGTACTCCTAACTTAGTAAAAATAATAATTTAGTGAGAGTCATCTGTGCAAAGAAAGATCAACTTTGGCTTTCAAAGGTGGTGCAGGATTGTAGAGGAGGTACCTTTAAGCTGGGTTTCGAAGGACATGTAGGATTTGGTAGATGTTAATGTGAGAAAGGACCTTTCCATTCTAGGCTGGAAAAATGACCCAATCAAATACTGAAAGAGATGAACATGCATGTTTTAGCCAGGAACACCATGCAGTCTGAATAACTGGGTGCATGGCATTGTGCAAAAGAATCTCAGCTAAGAAGCTTAGCCATGATTTTGTGATTGTTGGAAAGAAATCAACTATCCTCCTTTCTTTTTTTTGTTTCATAGGGGAGAACTCAGGAACATATCTGCATTTTAGGAAAATTATTTAGGCTCTAATATGAAGGCCAGTTAGAAAAGGGAAAACATTGAGACAATGGAAATCATTAAAGATTGTTCAAATATCCCACATAAGAGACTTCAACTCTGGCATTAGAAACTTTGAAAAGGATGAGTTAGAAGTAAGGGATATTTTAGAATGCCAATATTGAAAAGTTGGAGAATGAGAACAAAACAGTCAATCTTCGTAGCCTGAATGATTGGAAAAGCTGGTCAGTTAATGGAAGTGGAGATAAAGGGGAGTAGCTTGTTTGAGAGGAAAGGATAGTTTTAGGCTTGGACTCAGCGAGTGGTCTTGGGAGGCTTTCTTTGTAGAGAAATATGTACTATAGCTGCCATTCCCAAATTTTCATCTGAGGTTTTCTTAGGTTCAGGGTTTTTTTTTTTGTTTTTTTTTAATTGCTGTTGTATTACAGTTTTCCCGTTTTTCCCCCTCAATTGCTCTCTCCTGCCCCACTTTCCCTAGCCCCTCTCCCACAGTCAGTCCCCATATATCTGTGCCCATGGGTCATTTATACTAGTTCCTTGACTAAACTCTTCCACTCCTTTCTTCCCTTCTCCCCCTCACATCTCCCACCTCCCTTCCTGTCACTGTCAGTCTGTTTCTTAGGTTCAGGTTTAAATGAAGATTGGAGAGTCAAACATTGGAGCACAAAGTTGAAGAGGTGTCAGCTGTTTGCAGAGGTTGAATAGGATGAGATTTAAGAACAAATCATTGATGTGGCAATTAGGAGCTCATTGATTATATTAAGAAAACAATTTTGTTCCTGTAGTCATTCCCCAACTTCACTGTGCATAGAGTGACCTAGGAAGGTAGTCAAAAATGTAGATTTGAGAAAGTTTAATCCCAGGCGTCAAGGACAAAGGCAGGGTGGGGGAGGGGTTGGAGTCCTGCTTTCATAAGCACTCAGGTGATGATGATGATGATGATGATGATGATGATGATAGAGGCTGATATCTGAAAAGTTATATTGGACTGGTCAAAAAGTTTTTGCATTTTTTCCCATAAAATAAGGGACACATTTTAAAATTTTCACCAGTAACTTTATTGATTTGGATACTCTACATATGATGGCTATCTCAGGAGTGGTATATCTTTGATTGTTCTCAATTAATGTCTCAATTTGATCACTATCACTATCAATTGGCTACCTGACCAAGGAGTATCGTCCAGCAAGAAAGCTCCAGCACAAAGCTTCACAAACCACTTTTGCCACATTTGGTCATTCACAGCACCTTCTCCATGTACTGCACAAAATTTTTTTTTTTTTTTTTGGTATTTCTGTTGCACTTTTTATATGCACTTGAAATAATAAAGCATAATATGCTAAAAATGTTGCATATTTTCTTTTATCTTCAATATTAAAACATGCAGTAGTTTACCAATTTAGATGTTTTTAAAAAATGAGTACTGATATAAAACAGCTGCCACAATATTATACAATCTAACAAAATTGTTTTACACGAAGCTAAAGACAATGAAGCACTACTAGAACCATCTTAGGAAAAAACCAAATGGACTTTTTAGCCAACCCACTATTTCTCTCTAGGATCTGAGGGGGAAAAAGTCGTATATATACTTATATATATTTATTTACATATTATATGCCAGGCAGTGTTCATTATATGTATAACTAAGGTCTCATAGAAACCCTTTACAAAGAGAAGACTGAATTACAAAGTTGTTAAATAACCTGCCCAAATTTACTTAGCCATGAAACGGTGACTGTGCAGCCCATGATCTTGACCATTGTGTTATTCTCAGTTGCCCTTAGTCATTGCATTTATTTCTGTGGGTGTTTTTAAAGGTATTGCTTTATATGCTGTTACAATTCTTATAACTGTTTTGACCTTGCTTATTTTTAAACATTCTTTAAACCGTAAAAAAATGTAAATGACCAAACTTCTCTTAAATTCCGAGAGGCCCTTGGTCAGTGATTGAAGAGGAAGTTGGATTGTAGTGGAATGAGTAGCTAGGGTGTGGAGGTTAAAGAGTAGTGGTTGGTCCCAAATTCTCTGTAGAAGGGGCTTACTGGTGGTAGGCCCAGAGGGGAAGAGCTGTAGTTTTAAAACAAGCACTCTGATTTCACTTAGAGTTATGCTTGTTTGTATTGCCTTTGAAGGGCATTGGGCAGAGAAACTTCCTGGGTTTGGGAGTGGAGAGGGTGCTTAAGCCCCATAAAGTAGATTTGATGTCCCCAACTATGGAAAGAAGAACATGTTAAATTGAGCATTTTTCTATTCAGTCTGTGCTCAATAAAAGTGACGTTTATGGAAAGATGAGTGAAAATAGTGTGCCGGGTGATGAAATTGAATGGAGGTAGCAGTATTTTTACCTCAGGAGCTTTTATGCGTATTTCTAGACAACAGTGCAAAAGAAATAGAAAGAAAGATGGGTCTTATTGTATGATGGGAGAGGACAGTAAGGTTGGGATACTTCCTACTCTGACACAAAAGAAAAAGAAGAGTTTCTGTGTGAAAAATTTTGAAGAGATGAGAGGAGGGTTCAAGACTCTCCCAGTGAATCTTCTCTAGTTTTTTTAATAAGTAGGGAGGAAGGTCATTTGCTCCCAGGAAGGTGCTGGGGATTTTAAGAGAATTGTGTGTTTGGAGAGAGAGCCCTAACAAGGTGTTTCAGTATTTGGATGTAAAATATTTCATTTTCACAATTGCTCGAGAGATGTGTGTGGGGTGAGGTGGGGAAGTTAGAAGACTGATTCCAGGAGGGGGCAGCAACGCTATAAACATCTATTTTGGGTATTTCTTTTCACTTGGCTTTTAAAAATTAAGTAATACTGTGTTTTCTGCCCCTGTTACCTTAACTAATGGAATAAAACAGGGTCTGTAAATCTATTTAATAGCCTTACAATTAATTAATTTATCTAACATTACTAAACAGAGATGTGGAAAATAGAAAGATACTGAAAATCATTTTTGTATATTGTAGTCCTAGTAGAAAAATTTTGGGGTGATTTAGGCCTGATATTGTTCCAACTCTGCATGTGACCTGTATAATAAAACATTGAAAAGGCTCACCAGCTTAAAAATCTTCTAAAATAAAACCTTTGGAAATATAGGACTAATGGGTCTGTTGAAAGAATTTTTAACATATAAACATTAGCTTTTATTGAGCACAGACTGAGTAGAAAAAGGCTAAACTTACATGTTAAAATAATTTGGCAATCTAACTGCGGATTCAAAATTTCTGAAAACGTAAATAAAATGTAGGCAGTGTTTTGCCATCTGTAATGAATTAGCGTTCCATTTTTACCAGCTGCTGCTGGGGTTTTTGAAGCTGACTCAGGATCTGAACACACTGGTGGGTTGCTGCTTATAAATAAAAGAACCTGTATTTTCAACTGACAGGCCTGAACTGGTGATTAGAGGAGTCACTGCAATTTTAAGCAGCAGAGGGTACTTCTACTTGGGGCAGGCAGTAGGGATATATTACGTATACAGATGTTGCCAACCCAAGAAGGGGGATGGGCTGTTACTACTCTCTGCTAAGGTGGCAGCACCCTGAGTATGTCACGGCTGTGGAGTGTACCTGTGTAGTCATCCTTGGAGAAAAACACTAGTGATCATTTCTTATTTAGTAGATAATATTTCAGGCAAAATGGCAATATTTGTACATTATCGAGAAGATTATACTATAGGTTAAATTCATTAGCATGTTCTCTTGTATTTCATTTTCAAAGTGTTTTATTTTGAGCATAGAAAAGATAGTTACTCATAAAGAATTTGAACTTTGAAGTCATGCACACATACCTAGATGTGAACTCCGTTACTTCTTAGATGTGTAATCTTGTCTTATAAATTGCTTAAACTTTCTGAGCCTCAGTTCCCTTCTCTGTAAAAGAGGAGACATACTATATACTACATCGTAGACTTGTTAGGACAATGCATATTTCTTGGAAAGCCACCTAAGTATGATACTATTTCTGTAGGCCTGAAAATATGTAAATAAAAGGAGAAAAACAATAGCTGGGTTTTGGTCACTGCCTATCCAGCTGATGTTATTTTCCACACCATTGTAAGATCTGTAATACTGTGAATAGTAACCAAGAAACAGATATGAATGTTCAGTATTTGCTATGAATAATACGTCCAAATGATAGTATGTTTACTTAACAGATATAAAATTACTTTTGTGGTTAGTATAGTTTTATTTTTCTTTAGGTAAAGACTTAATAAAAAATATTTTTGAGGAAAATTTTTTTGTTTGCTTCAGAATTGAAACAGTTTCATGTTTTAAATTTTACATGGCCTTTGTCATGAAAATTAAATTTTTAGATACAAGTTTATATGCTAACCAGAGCCACCTGAAGGTCAATATATTAACTCAGTTAACACTTTTTTTAAACATAGAGTATGTGCCAGTTGGAAGACAGAGAGGTGACAGTTGTAATTCTGGCCTCATAGGACTGACATTCGAATGATGGGGAAAGTGTGGACTTCTGTGAATACAGGAGAACAAACAGGTGTTTACACTGTAGTCTACTCAGTGTGTGATAGAGAAGACTTGTGGTTAGAGAAGCTTGACTGCAGGGAGTGCTGCAAAATATGAAACATGTCACCAAAAATATAATTTTAACATTGGTTATGACTCTGGATTAGGCACATGCATCAAATGTAAAATGAACATTGAGATTCTGACCCTGACAGATTTGTGCCTGTCATATATAAATGTTGGCCATCTAAGACCAGATTTACATTTAAGGAATTTTTAGTCAAATATAGTGAAAGTATCTGGGATTTTCAGATATTTTTTTCTTTATATTTATTTATTTGCCTAAAATTACTGTTCTGTTTCCACCATCGCAGAATCTTCAGGTTTCCCAGCAGGCTGACTCAGCCCAAAATGTATTATCAGGCTAATTTCCAGGCCAGCCTGAGCTCACTGCCTCAGGACTAAGACCTGTGTCATTGATTTACTAGTGACTTACTGTGGATGACCCTGGATGGCTCTGCCTCTGCTTCTTCATCGGCACTTCAGTATGAACTCAGAGAACCTGTTTGCGACCCTAAATTGGTTCTGTGTGCATTTCTTACTGTTACTCATCCACCCATGACTCATGGCTCATTTCTCATTTTAAATGTGCACATTGGGATTACTCTTAATTGAGCCTTCCTTCTCTTAGAAGCAGAATCTCTTACTTATCTTGTTTTGACTCAGCCCTTGAATGTTTCAAGTGTCTGTGTTTGGCTCTGTATGGCTATAATCCTAGCTCCTTAGGCTGCAAATTTAGGCCATTAGTGGTCTCTGTTTCCAGCCTTAGCCCTAACCACCCCACTTCCTGCCGCTCCTGTAAGACTTACCTGCTTACATTTTTCACGATTTCTCAGGCTTTCCTACCAAGATGACAGATCTTTGCTGACCCTTCTTTCCTTCAGGCCACACTTAAAATTGCCACATTGGTTTTGGAACTTGCAGTGATTTCTCCTACCAGAAATAATTTCTCCCTACTTGACGCTGTCATGTATTTAATGACATTCTACATTCCCCGCTTTGTGTTGTAGTTATTTATGTTTTATCGCCCCGACTAGAAGATATTTTTGTCCATATCCCATTTAGTGTATTATATACACAAAGTCTATCCAGAAATATCTAGCCATGTAATATGAAAAATAGAGACATTTATTGAATAAGATGTAGGATACAAGAAACATTGTACAAAGGACAATGATAACCTCAGTCTTCTTCAAAGTAGGCACCTTGGGACCTCATGCAATTCTCCCAGTGCAGCCATCAGCTGCACTGATGTATTTTCCTGAACCTCATTGATGGTCCAACATCTCTTCCCTTTCAAAGGTGATTTTAGTTTTGGGAAAAGCCAGAAGTTGCAGGACATCAAATATGGGTTGTCAAGAAGCTGAGTCACTTTGGTGATTTGGTATTTTACCAGAAAAACTCTGCATAAAGTGTGATGCATGAGCAGGTGCATTGTCATGGTGAAGCTGCCAATCGCCACTTGCCCATAGCTGTACCCTTCTGAATCATCCGAATAGTTTCATGGAAGGAAGTTCAAGCTTAATGCAAAATTTGATGCAGACTGATTGCTCTATTTGCTCAGTCATTATGAATGTGATGGCCACACAGTACACATGCTCACTCAACAGCATCTACTGCCCCCACTGACTAGTATAGTGAAGTCATCATTGTTCACTGAAGAAGTCAGTGTTCACGCATGTGAAGTCCAGTCTACTCTCCTTGGCTGCCAGGTTACATTAATGTTGTGCAAACTGTTCTTGTTATATTAACAATGGGTGGGCTTTTCCCAGACAGCCTAAGTAAAATTCTGATAGTGGAATAGAGAGGAGACCCAAACTTTAGAAAATAACTGAGAACAGCAGGATTGAAAATCCTTATCTGTTCTTACTTATATAAGCTTCTCCCTGTTCTCCTATTGACTTTGGTCTAAAGCTTCCCTTTTTATGTTAACCTACTTTAGAATGTACCTGCCTGTAATCCTACACAAAACAGCTTTCCACTATTGTCCTGGATGCCTTCAAGTGTTAAGTAAATCAATTAATCTTTAAAGCAACCATAACAGCCCTATCACCTTTTAAATAAATCTCTTCCATCAGTTATTGTTACAGTAATAAGAGGATAAAGAAGTATCTGCAAAGTTTTAAGATTGATTTGTAGGTGGTCTGTCTTCCTTTTCTGCCGACCCAGAAAGCCCCTGGTACCACTGACAAAGCCAGGCTCTCTAAGGGGGCAAAGAACACTTTGGTGGTGGGGAGAAAGTGCAGTGAAACTCCCAAGTTGTTTTTAAGTATTGGTACTCCCTGGTTAGAAGGAACAGACTACTTCTCTAGGTTTTAAGCTGCTCATACATGCTTTAAAAAACAATAAATAGTATTTTCTTCCCTTAATATACACAGCACTTTAGCTATTTTTATGTTACTCAGTCTTCAAAACGGCCTTTTTTGGGTAACTATTATGCCTGCTTTTATAGATGAAGAACTTGGAATTCATACAAGAACCAGAGGTTCATGCAGGAAGCAAGAATGTATGTTCTGGGTATGGCTTACTATGGTTTCTGTCTTGTGTTTTGAAATGTGAACTTCATTCTCCTTTAATACTTGATATCAGCAAATTCCTTCCTATCTTCGATGGATTTCCTAGACTTCTCATTCCTGACCTCTTCTGACTTATCTCTGGTTGCAAAAGTCACCCTTGATTCCCTGGGTTGCTAGTTCTGTCCCTGCAACTTGCCTGCATCCTGGAGTAATATTCAGTGAGAGAAGAGCCAACCTACCAAAACCAAGAAGTTGAGCAAGGTTTTTATCACAGTCAGTTAAAAGGTTTACCCTATTTTTCAATTACTGTATGAAATTTTGAAACTGATTATTCTTTTGTTTTATTTTAGTCTTTCCTCATTTTCTATTTTCCCACATTTTAAATGTTTGCCTCTTATCTTCCTCACTTTCAGGTCTCTGGCTGTTATGGGCAGGACAATCTGCCATATTCTTGCCATTGTTTTCCTGTCAGATAAGTGTTTTATTTACCAAAATAGTAGTTTCCATTTTCTCAGAGGTTGTGACTTTAGTAATTGTTAATATTTTGTATTTTTATATTTTTACATTCTGTGTTTTCTATATCAGACACAGAGGATCACTTAGGGACTTAATCATATTGGAATTTCTGTAAATAAATCCCTTAATATGCGAGTATCAACATGAAAAAGTTTGCCAAGGACTCTATAATAATTAGAGTGGGAATGTAAGGTAACAGAAAATAGTTCTACATATTTTATGCTGTGGGGTTTTTTTAAAATGTAATCAAAGAAACAAAGTTCTTTCAGTTTTTACAATATTTCAATATAAAACCAAGACACTATAATGTAATACTGTTTTTTTGTTGTTGTTATTTATACATTTCTTTGTCACTTGTAGCTTCCATGGTATAAATAATGCCCCTGAATTCATATATAATGTGGGTCTGCAAACATATTTGCAACTTGATTATCTGAAAGTCAGATAATTGATCTATATGCTATAAAGGGGAGAGAATTGCTAATAAGTTCCCCAAAGGCTTAAAAAATATAAAATTAATTATTATTGGCTCATGCACACCTGAGCAACTTGGAAGGGCATCCACATACAACTTGGCTGGGTGAGCTGGGAGGCTTCCTTGATAAGAAGCTCACTAGCTCTCAAAGAATGGCAAGACTGAAAGTTTCTGAGCATTGGGGAAATTATCCAGGTACCTGTCTTCACTACTCTATCCCTCTGGAACTCAGATTTACTGTGGTGTCCTTCTACATAGCTAAGTTTTTGCCCTATCACTATTCATTAAGTAGACCAGTGATTCTCCAAGTATAATTCCACACCAACATCATCAATATCCTGGTTCTCACATTTTTAGGAACACTATCACCTGGAGGGCTTATTAATAACACAGATTTCTGGGCCCCATTCTCTGAATTTATGAGTCAGTTGGGTCTGGGGTAGAGCTCAAATATTTGTATTTCTTTTAAGTTCTAAAATGATAAGGGATAACAAAGCTGCTTATTGAGAATACACTTCAAAAATAAAACATTAAAAAGACCTCCCTTTCTCTATTGGTGTCTATTTGTAAGTACACTGTATATAGGATACATAAATCTATAACCTTTCTTTTTATATTCTATATCCTGTAAATTTTTAATTAAAATTTATTTTTAGCTTGTTTTTCTGTGAATGTACTCCTTTGTTTTATTTTCTAATTTTATCTCATGTAGATGGAGCAGTCTATTGGTTTTGCTATATTTATCCAGACATTTTATTGAGCTTTCTTATTAATTATTAATTTGGTAGCTTTTTAGTTGATCCTTTTGGGCTTTCTAGGTAAACAATGATATTTTTATTTTTCTCTTTGAACTCTGCTTATTCCTATTGCTAGTATGTTGATGTTATTTTTTTCTATTTTTACTGTTACTGTTTTATTTCTTAACTCTGTCCTCAGTTCATTTTTATGTAATCTCAAATCTCCTGTTTTTGCTTCTAAGGTATATATTTTAGTTACATACTTTAAAATTCATTCTTTTTGGAAATTGTAACTGTCACTATAATCAAGACACCAAACATTGTACCACCTACAAAAATGCCCTTGTCCCTTTGTAGTCAAACTCTCTTTTTGCTACAAGTGCCTAATGACCAAGAATTTGTTTTATATTCCTATAGCATTGACTTTTTCAGAAGGCAATATAAATTGAATGATGTAGTATGTAGCTTTGTAAATCTGGCTTATTCCACTTACATAAGGTATTTGAGATTAATCCATGTTGTTGAATGTCCGTTCCTTTTTACTGCTGAGTCATAGTCCATAGTATGAATGTTCCATAATTTGTGTTCATCAGTTGAAGGACCTATGGATTGTTTCCAAATTTTGGCAGTTGTGAATAAAGCCACTATATACATTCACATACAGATTTTTCTGAGAACACTTCTAAGGCAGTTTTTGATTTTCCTCACCAGTTTTTTTATTTTCATGTCGCCTTTACTTATTGTGATGCATTTTTTTCTCATAATAGCTTCCTCTGATTTTCCAAGTCTATTCTTTTGTGTGTTATTAAGAATGAGTTTCAAAAACTGAAAAAAATTATTTCTTTACATTTTACATTGATGGGAATTCGTTTCTCTTTGGCATATTGATTTCTCTTTTGCTGCTGAACTTTTCTATACTCTGTTCCCTTTGCAAGAGCAAAGTCTACAGTCATTTGTGAGGTTTAGACAAAACTAGGTACTTTAAGCATCATCCTGAGTTCTGACAGAGATTGATATAGAGTCCCACCTGTAATTCTTCCAAGAGGGCTTTCCCAAATCAATACTGAAGGAAATGTTAAAACCCAACTCTCAGTTGGTGGTTGGATGGGATATGGAGCTGTGAGGAATTGAGTTTGTGCTATAGGCATGGACCATTTCTCACCTTCTTTGTATTGTTTCCCCCGTTGTTACATTTTAGTCAAAAAGAGGATGACTATGTCCAGGCAGCTTCCCATTTCCCACATCTGGTAGGCAGAATTGAAATACAGTCCTCAAGATTCCCACCCTCACCTGGCTGGTGTGGCTCAGTTGGTTGGATGTCATCCACAAAGCAGTTGCTGCTTTTTTTTTTTTTTTTTTTTTTTTTAATGTTCTAGAATTATTTTACTGAAAATTTTGCACTTTGGGAGCCTTTTTTATTTTATCATTTCAAAGCTATGAAAGGTGATATTACTACATGATGTTTTGTCAATGATACTGCAATGGGAAGAAACTATATCAATGATATATTAGGTGTCTTCTGATAATGATTTTTTAAAGCCCAGAGGCCCCTACTTGAATGGAAAAAGTACATGATACTTAGTGTGAATTCTGAAGGGAGATCCACAATAAAATATGTTAATCTATGCCCCGTAATAATAAGACATTTAGAAGAAATCATAAAGATAAATTTTCATGACCTTGGATTTAGCAATGGATTCTTATGTATACATATCACCAAAAGCATAAGCAGCAAAAGAAAAAAGATAGATTAATTATATTTTATCAGAATTTCAAACTTTAGTATATTAAAGGGCATTACTAAGAAACTGAAAAGACAATTTGTAGAATGGGAGAAAATACCTCCAAATCATACATCTGATAAGTTTACTATCCAGAATATATAAAGAACACCTACAACTCAACAACAAAAAACCTGAGTAAAAAATGGGCAAAGAACATGAATAGACACTCCTTTAAAGAAAATAAGCTTGCAAAAAGATGTCTAAAACAATGTTAGTCATTGACAATATGCAATTAAAACCACAACGAGTTACCATTTCACACTGGCTACAACATCTATTACTTAAGAAATGCAAAATAGATGAACCCAGATGGCGGAGGAGTAAGTGTAGCTACACCAATGTCTTCCCAACACCAAACTGGAATTACAGCTTAATTGGGGAGAAATCATCCAGAATAACCAACAGAACAACAACTGGAGAGAAGTCTTATTACCAGAGATAGAACAGAAGAGCGGATTCATCACAATGTGACCGGTAGGAAGTCCAGAGATGTGAGAGGGCTGGTGGGACTCCCATGGGCGGCAGCTGAAGGGGCAGAGAAACATCTCAGCAGCTGGGGTTCCACCTGAGAAAGGTGGGATCTAAACCCCCACCCAACTGGGCTTCGCATCCTACAGCAACAAAGCTGGGAGTAAAACAGCACCCAGCTGTGAAAAGCAAAAAGCCCCCATGTTTAGCCAGCTTGACAGAGAGACTGAATTCTTAAAGGGATCACACACGAAAATACAGAGGCACCCACTTACCCTGGGCTCCAGCAGAGGGGGTGCACAGTGGACTAGAGACACTTAAGGAGGGGTTGGGGCAGTGGCTTTAGGGGGAAGATGAGGGAGTAGCTCGTGAGTCCAGTGCTGACCCATCCCCCAGACAGCCAGGAGACCACTCTTCTCCAAAGGGCTGGAGCCTGAGGGGAAGCCACAGCCCCACCCATAGGAATTAATCCCCCCACCCCAGCAGTGCCTAAACCTGACCTCAGATCACAGGTTGACTGGATTAATAACTAACTTCATCTACCCTGCCCAGAAGTGCCTAAAACTGACCACTGATCACAGACTGATTGGATTAACAACTAAAGGAGACAAAGCCAGTGAATCCCTGGTAGTCTCCAACTGGCTGACTAGGCCCAGACTGGGTAACAAGCTGACGTCACCAAGCACAGATCCAGAAAGTAAAAAAAGTGCACCTCTACACCACAGAAGGTCACACCACTAAGACACTAAGTCAAAGCAGACCAATCCAAGGAGCAGAAACAAACAAGAGCCACCTAAAATGGGGAGACAAAGAAATAAACCCTCAGCAAATGAAAAGGAGGAATCCTCAGGAAGAGTGCAAAATGAAACAGAGGCAAGCACGCTCTCAGACATGGAATTCAAAATAATCATGGTAGAGAAGCTCAATGAGCTCAGTGAGTTCAAAGAAAACTGCAAACAACTCCAGGGGAACTACAAAGAACTCCAGGAAAGCTACAAGGAACTTACTGAGAACTATACCAGCATTAAAAAGCACATAGAAACCATCAATAAGAGCCAGGAAGAAATGAAGAATACAATATCTGAATTGAAAAACACAGTAGAAGGGAATCAAAAGTAGGCTAGAGAAAGCAGTGGATCAAATCATCGAGCAGGAGGTCAATGTAGAAAAAAGTCCCCAGGCAGTGCAACAAAATGAAAAAAGACTAAAAAAGAATGAAGTTGTTTTAAGAGAGTTGTAGGACAACATGAAACGTAATAACATCCATATCATAGGGATACCAGAAGGAGAAGAGGAGGAGCAAGGGATAGAAAACCTGCTAGAAAAAGTAATGACAGAAAACTTCCCCAAGTTAAGGAGAGAAAATGTCATGCAAATTCAGGAAGCACAGAGGGTCCCAATGAAGATGAACCCAAACAGACCCAGTCCAAGATACATCATCATGAAAAGGGCAAATTTCAAAGGCAAGGAGAGAATCCTAAAAGCAGCAAGAGAGAAACAGCTAATAATATACAAGGGGGCTCCCATAAGGTTATCAGCTAATTTCTCCACAGAAACACAAGCCAGAAGGGAATGGCAAAAAATATTTCAAGCAATGAAAAACAAAGGCCTGCAACCAAGAATACTCTACCCAGCAAGGCTGTCATTCAAAATGGAAGGTGAAATAAGGAATTTCCCAAACAAAAGAAGTCTGAAAGAACACATCTCCACCAAATCAGCATGGCAAGAGATGCTAAAGGGTCTGATTTAAGAAGATGAAGAAACAGAGAGGCAGACGGGAACACAGGTACAAAGGTAAATGGCTTAAATACACCAATGAAAAGACATGGAGCAGCTGAATGGATAAGAATCAACTTTAACTTATGAATGCTTTAAAGTGATCTTGTTATTATACCTGAAGAATCCTGAAACACCAATTCATAAGAACCTATGTACCCCTATGTTCATAGCAGCGCTATTTACAAGAGCCAAGTGCTGGAATCAGGCTAACTGCCCATTAGTGGATGATTGGATCAAAAAACTTTGATATTTACACAATGGAACACTACACAGCAGAAAGAAAGAAGGAATTCCTACCCTTTGCAACAACATGGATGGAACTGGAAATTATTATATGCTTAGTGAAAAAAGCCAGTCAGTGGAAGACAAATACCATATGATCTCACCCATTACAGGCCAATAATGAACAAAACAAACAAACAAGCAAAACAGAACCAGATACATGAATACAATGAATAGACCTTCAGTGGGCATTGGGGAGAGGGGAGGAGGAGGCAAAGAAGGGGAGCAGTTTAGTCAAGGAACTAGCATGAAAGAACAATGGACATGGACAACAAGTGGGATTGACTTTGGTGGGGAGTGGGTGGGTGGGGAAGGGGACAGAGGGGAGTAAAAAGGGAGTAGATGTAATACAACAACAATAAAATTAAATTTTAAAAGATGCAAAATAACAGGTGTTGCTGAGGACCATCGGAGAAATTGTCAGGTGGGAATGTAAAATGGTACAGATACATTGGCTCTTCCTCAAAAAGTTAAATATAGAATTACCATATTACCCAGGAATTTTATTCTTAGGTACCTACCCAGTAGAATTAAACACAGGTACTGAAATAGGTCCTTGTATACCAACATTCACTATAGCATTAATCATAGTAGCTAAAAGGTGAAAACAACTAGTGTTTATCAACAGATGAATGGATAAACAAAACGTGACAAGTACGTACAGTTCAATATTTTTTAGCCATAAGAAGGATATGTGCTTCAGCATGATGAACTTTGAAAACATTATGCTAAATGAAATAAGCTGGACTCAAAAAGACAAATATTACACAATTCCACTTATATGAAGTATCTAGAGTAGACAAATTCATAGACAGTGAGAAGGTCGGAGATTACCAAGGACTGAGGGGAAGAATGAATAGGGAGTTACTGCTTAATGAGAATAGAGTTATTGCTTAATGAATCTGTTTGGGGTGATAAAAAGTTTTCAAAATAGCCCTGGCTTGTGTAGCTCAGTGGATTAAGTGCTGGCCTGTGAACCAAAAGGTCAGTGGTTCAATTCCAGGCGGGCACATGCCGGGGTTGCAGGCCAGTTTGCCAGTTGGGAGCCACACATTGATGTTTCTCTCCCTCTCTTTTTCCCTCCCTCTTCCTCTCTGAAAATAAATAAATAAACCTTAAAAAAGAGTTTTGGAAATAGATAGTGGTAACAGTTACACACTGTTGTGAATGTAAAAATTACCACTGAGGTATTAAAAAAAAAAACACTAAAAACACTGCGAAAATGAACATTCAAGCTATTGACTTTGAAAAAAATTTTATTTGGCAAAGGATTGATACCCAGTATATAAGAAACCATAAAACTCAATAATATAAAAACAAGCCACTGAATTCTAAAATGGACAAAATATTTGGACAACTACTTCACAAAAGTAGACATAGAAATGACCAATAAGTCCACTAAAAACATTAAGTATCATGAGTCATCAGGGAAATGCAAATTCAAAATACAATAAGGTACTGCTATATATTCAATACAATTGCCAAAGTTTAAAAGATTGATAACACTAAAAACACTAAATTTTAGCAAAGAGATGGAACAACTGAAATTTCATACCAGTTTCAATTACTGCCAGGGTTTGGGGTTTCCAGCTATTTAGGAAATGGTCTGACAGTTTCTTATGAAAGTAAAATACACTTGTCCTATGTTCAGTAATTCTATTCATCTACTGAAGAGAAATGAAAACAAATGATCACAAAACACTTGTAAAGGACTCGGAAATATCATGTTTGTCCATCAATAGAAAGATAGATAAATACAATGTAGTTTATTCACACAATGAAATATTATTTAACAATTAAGAGGAATGAGCTACTGACAAACAATAATAGATTTATCTCAAAATTATGTTGTGTGAAAGAAACATTATACAAAAAATACACAAGATATGAATTCATTTATATGAATCACTTGAACAGGTAAAACTACTTATGGTGGAAATATATTCAGTGTATTTCTTGTCTCTGGGATATGGCAGGGGGTGCAGGAGGGGGAGGTGGAGATTGATAGATACATGGATCACTTTTCAAAGGAGTGCCGATGTTCTGAATCTTGAGAGAAGATTGGGTTATATTTGTCAAAACTCACATTGGGTTATATTTGTCAAAACTCACCTGAGATCTGTGGATTTTACTTTATGTAAAATTTAATCAAATAAAAACCTAAAAGAAAAACGTAATCCCAGGCTGTGAAGATATCGCACATGGCATAAAACAACTGTTTTGTGGGCTGTTACCATTGGCCTTGATCAGCTACAGCCTGATGTTTTACAGTATGCTTGCTCTGTAAGTTAATAAGTACTTTATACTGCACCTTGGTGTTTCTTACTGCTTAATTATCAATTTGTAGACTCTAAGCAAGCTCATAATGGTGTTTATGGACACTTTCTTTCTCAAGAACTTCCCCTCCAATGATAAAATCTTTGGTGTCTAAATTTGAGCACTGTAAGCAGTTGTGAAGAAAAACATGCTCAGCAATATATGTGGAAGAAATAGTGTGCGGTTGATAATTCACTGTATATTTGGGAGTTACAGAGCATTTATAAAATCATGTTTTTCTATTAATGTCCATTGTAATTTCAGGGAATCAGATGGAAAAGAGATAGAGCTGTTATCAGAACCTTCTGGTCAGATCTAAATTTTTCTGTCCTGAACTTTCCAATTTTTCTCTAACGTTTTTCAAGATGAGGACTACCTGGAGTGTGGTTCCAAATCTAAGAGGTCTGTCCAGAAGATACTCAGCCATGTAAGGTTAAAAATAGAGACATGTATTGAAAAATATACAGGATATAAGAAACATTGTACATAGGACAGTAACACCTCAGTCCCATTCAAAGTTGGCACCCTTGGGACCGTACACACTTCACCCAGTCACCATCAGCTGCTCTGGTGTGTTTTCTTGAATTTCATCAACTGTCTGAACTCTCTTGTCTTTCAAAGGTGATTTTGGTTTTGGGAAAAGCCAGAAATCACAGGGCACCAAATCTGGGCTGTAGTGGGGCTGTGAATTATCTGGGTAGTTTGATGTTTCACCAAAACAACTCTGCTCAAGATGTGATGCATGAGAGGGTACATTGTTTGATGAAGCTGCCAATCACCAGTTGGCCATAGCTGCAGCCTTCTGGATCACCTCCGTGGAAGGTTGTTCAAACTTAATGCAAAATTGGATGCAGATTCATTGCTCTACTCATGTAGTCATTTTGAATGTGACAGCCACACAGTACACATGCTCACTCAATGGCCTCTACCACCCCCACTGACTAGTACAGTGCAGCCATCGCTCACGCATGCGCATTCCAGTCTGCTCGCCTTGGCTGCCAGGTTACACTGCTGTCATGCAGACCATTCTTGTTATGTTAACAAGTGGCTGAAAACGACTTCGTATTTCCTATACTCTTTCATGAGAAACTGCTTCCATGGGTCTAGGATGGAATCATGATGTGTGTCTAACAAGTACATCAGGTAATTTGCATGAAAATTTATGGAAACATTGCTTTCAGAATAGAAGTACTCTTGTAATTCTTAGTGGTGACCAATACTAGGTTAATAATTCAATGTAATGATAAAAGCAATAAGGTGACTTTGCATGTTTAATACAGTTACTGTGTTCTAGTTCTCTTCTAAATCCTTTCTTATTACCTTGTTGAATTGTCACAAAAGAAGGTGGTGCACTCTTATCTCATATGACAGAATAGGCCGTGAGAGGACAAATAATTTGTCCTCAGTTAAAGATAGAAGGTGACAAGGTCAGTCTTTAAAGGCGAAGGTTTTGGTTGCAGAGCCTGTGCTTTTACCTAGTAATTTGCCTTGCCACATATGGGTTATGGGAAACATGGCTTCATTTTGAGGGTTGGAAGGAAAATTCTGTAGTAGAGCAATGAGGTGGAATGGTGGTCTAGTACCTCAATCCTTTCTCGCTGTACAACTCTGTAGCACCAGAGATCTTGAACTGCATGGGTTTTGGAGGCTATGGCTTGCGCTGTGACACCATCACTGTGGGCATGCTGAGCCTGCTTACTGTGAGTTAATAACACCTCCATGGTGCGTGGGTCACGGGAGGTGATGGCAAGTCGTGTGTCAGCCATCCTCCGCTAGTATCCCGTGGCAGCCTTTGCTGCCTGTCTGGCTTGTTTGTTGTGTGCCTATGGGGCTTGTCTGCTGTTAGCTGCCGTCTCTCTTTCCGTTTTTAAACTTAGTCTCATCTCCAGATATTTTTCCCATCTCTACTCTCAGTGACCGTAGCATCCTTAGACTTGCTATTGGTTTGTGCCTTTTCTCTTCTTTGGCACTTCTGTTTGTTGTGTACCTCTGTTATCACCACCACCCATGAGGAAACCTTACAAAAAAGTAGGACTCAAATTTGATTATGATAATACAGAACACATGGGGACATGCTAAACTCCACCGTAGTGATAGGGGACACAGGCTGCAACACTCAGACTGTGAGAAATTTGACAGAATTAAAGATACAGTTTCTTCAATAAAGAAATGGTGGTGGGGAGAAAGGGATGATAGGGAGAGAGATGGAAGAGGAACCTTACAGATGAAAAGATTTAAAAGAAAATTGCATTTTGTGGACTATATATGGATCTTGATTCAAACAAACTATTTAAAAGTGTACAAAAAATTAATACTGATGATATATAAAAATTATTAAAAATGTTTTAGGTATAGTAACAATGAAATATTTATAGGTGAAATGACATATCTGTGATTTGCCTCCAAAATCCCTGGCAGGTAAAGGAGAGAGAGAGCATGAAGATAGATGTATTGAAGCTGGTTCATGAGGATTCATTATACTATATCATATTGTCTATATGTATTTATGTTGGAAACTTTCTATTAAAAAAGTTAAAAATGTGTGCTTTATCACTTTTCACCTTTATAAACCTTTAGCATTAATAAGGCAATTTTTTCTTTAAAATTGATTCTTCCTAAGCAGTCTTATCTCTATATCGGCCTGCTAAGATTTTGTTCCAGTATTTTCTAACAGGGCCTTTCCAGCTAAACCATACCTTCAGGAAGCAGTTACCTCAAGCATCTGTCAATAAGAGTCTGATCAGATTGGTTAAATCAAATGAATTCAGCTGAGGCCAAGTCAAGTAGATGAGCACCTCCTGGCCTTCCACTAAACATCTGCTCCTGGTGACAGGCACACAAAGGTCAGTTTTACTGATTTACCTGAGTTGAATTTGAGGAGCAGGTGCAGAGTCATTTGCTTCTTTTGTCCTGCACCTGCCTCACCTCAGGTAAGGAGAAACAGCTGTTGGAAGCAGAATAACATTACCCTGTAGGTGGGTCTGGAATGATCCCAAATATGCAGCTCTTTGTGCAGCCTCTTTTTAAATAGCTGTTATTTTTGACTTTGCATCACTGAAGAAGTACATTAGGATATCTTAATAAGGTACTAAATTCTTTGGGATCTGACTATAGTCTGTAAGATGACCATGATTCATTAAAGTCACTATACTGGACGAAGTTGACAGCCTGCTGCCATGAGGTGTTCGCTGGCTTTTTGCTGGCCTCAGAGCAAGAGAACAGTAGGGCTCAATGCACCTCCCCTCCTCAGCATGTAACTAAATGGTTCTTGGCAAATTCAGTTTAGATCTTGTGCCTGTAGCAACTATTTTCCAATAATTATGACAGAGGGTAAGGGATATATGATACAGCATGGATTATTTGAATAGGGAAGACCTGGGAGGAAAATAATGTAAAATTTTCAGTGTTTTTACCTCATTGCGTAGTTTTTTCTTTTGTTGTGTATATCACTGCACTTATCTGTATTGTTTCTAAGGTTTTCTTTCTGGTCATATACATAATATAATGGTTAAGTAATTACTTCTACAGTCAGACGAATCACTCTTTTTCTATTTGCTGAATCTACATGACTTTGGATAAGTTATTTAACATCTCTGCTCTTAATTGACCGTCTGTAATGTGAAGGTTATGAGAGAACTAACTTCATAGAGTTGTGATTGGAATAAAATGAAGAAATTATGCAAAGGGATTTTAGCAAAGGGCTGGACATGGAATATGTGCTCTAACAGGGCCCTGGCTGGTGGCACAGTGGATAAGGCACTGGCCTGTGAACCCAAAGGTCGCTGGTTCGATTCCCCAGCCAGGGCACCTAACCAGGTTGCAAGCCAGGTCTCCAGCTAGGTCTGTGGCTGGAGGCAGGTGAAAGGCAACCATACATTGATGTCTGTCTCCCTCTCTGCCTCTCTCCCTTCCCCTATCTCTGGAAATAATAAATAAGATCTTTAAAATAAAAGTGCTCAAGCAAGTTGACAGTTAACATTGGTAGTAGTATAGTGTGTGAGCAAAACAATTGGATATGTAACTTTGAACATTTCTTACTAGAACAGAAATGAACATTTAATGCTAACAGTAGTCCTTATCAAAACATTCAAGTAGTGTGATTATAAGCAAAATATAAATACATAGTAAAGAAAAAAAAATTCAATCTTTTTTAAAAAGATTTTTAAAATTATTTTTAGAGAGGGGGGAAGGGAGAGACGCAGAGAGGGAGAGAAACATCAATGTATGGTTGCCTTTCACCTGCCTCCAGCTATGGAGCTAGCTGGAGATCTGGCTTGCCATCTGGTTTTGTGCCCTGGCTGGAAATCGAACCAGCGACCTTTGGGTTTGCAGGCTGGTGCCTGATCTACTGTGCCACCAGCCAGGGCAGATTCAATCATTTTTGACATGTAATTGTGTAGATTTTAATCAAGGTAAGATTAGAATTGTTGTTAAGGATATAGATAGTTCATGTGCTTATAGTTCATGTGCTTATTGATTGTATACCAAGTGTCTAAAATATCATTTTGGAGTCATTCTCATGCAGTAATTCCCAGTTCAGTGTATTATTGATCTCAACTACTTAATTATTTAAAAAATCAACTCAACTGTTTTTTAGTCAAGTGTTATTTTGTAAACTAGTATAAATATTCAACAGAAATCCTTTTTCTTATCATATCATTCAAATAGTCTTCCTAATATGACAGTGGTAAATTTATCATTATTAGAATTTTGGAGTTGTGTTCGTCCGTATAGCTTACCTGTTTCACTCATTTTAATAGCTCTATAGTATTTCATTTTATGCATTTATATAATGTATTCATCTGGTGACAGATATTTGGATTATTTCCAATTACAAACAATGGAGTTACAATGAATATCTTTGTACTATTTTTTGCATACACATGTGTGAGTTACTTCAAGGTATATTGCCTCTAAGTGAAAATTTGGGTTAATGAATATGCTTTTTTTTTTTTTTAAACTTTGCTCTATATTACCTAAATGCTGTCCTAAATGCATTCCACAAGTGTTGTAAATATTTCTATTTCCCCATATTCTTATTTCGGTGGGGACTCGGAATCTAAAATAATTCTCAGAATGCTGAATTCAAAGACCTTATATCCTTTTTGTGTGTGTGTAAGATGATAGAGAGGTAGGTAGACAGAGACACATTTGTTTAGTAGGTATTTATCATCATTGTGTTGATAATTCCTACTAGTGTATTTCAGGAATTGCAAGTAACATCTAACATTAGCAGTTGTGAGAGGTCTGACAAGTCTCTGTCTTTTTAGCTTTGTTTAAACTGCCACTGTTTATAATTATTCTTGGAAAGAAAGGGGATGGCTTCTTTTAATAATCTACACCAGTGCAAGCAACACTGTCCAAATACACACTTGGGCACAGAATTACCCTACGGAAATATGCATTTTTGGATTATTAGTTACTCCTTAAAATTGTGTCCCTCAACTTTTTAAGTCCAATGGCCCTTAACAGAAGCTAAAAGTCTTTATTTCCTTGCTCTGCTGCAGCCTCTGGCATGCTGCCATGCATAGCGTGGTCTCCAGCATTGCTGGAGCTATGCCAGAGAAAAATTAGCATTCTGGGCTAGGATGGACAGGGAACATTTAAGAGATCGGGCTTTGGAAGTGGATTTTTTTTTTTTTAAATCATTTTACGAAATTTAAAAGGGGACGTGAGGGAATAAGTAACAATGTCTTGGTAAAAACACGTTAGTAACTAAAACATTTATATGATGTTCATTTAGTGTAAAAATGCCTATTTTTGCAGTTGCTTAGATGAGTGTTTTTCACTGCTAAATAAAATAAAGTGTAAAAAATACCTTTCTAAAAAATCAATAATGAAAGGCAAGGATTGAGTTTCATAGTTTAGAAATAAATTTATGTATAGTTGGGTATAATATGTGAACTCATCAAATTAATGTGGTGGTTTTATTTTTCAGTTAACATTTCAATTTAGCTTAGCTTTCTGCACCCCATTGTTGGAGATTGAGACTCCTGGATATTACCAAGCTGAGTGTGGAGTGTGGGAGGGACCACCAGGATGAAAACGCTCGTCCCCTCTCCCTACTTTTTTCAAAATAAACCTCTCTTCAGAAAGAGAGCTGTGCTGGTGGAACTCTGTAGTATTGGCAACTCAATCGGGGCAAGATATTCTTGAGTTCAAATGATAGTGTTAGAAATTTTACTCAGTCCTGGTACCTTCAAAGGAAAGTAGAAAGGACTTTAGACATGGAATTTCTGTTGCTAAAAGTGAATTTTTTAAAGTTTCTGTTTGAAACATGTTTAGAAAGTGTAACATGGTCTCCGAGGTAGAGTGTTGAGAAGAGTGGCTGTCTTGGCCAAATGTATCTAATAATTTGGAAACTAATTATTAAGTTTTATTGTTCCCTGGACCCCTCCACTAGTACTATGGATTCAGAATGGTCCCACACAATTAACTTGAAGTGTTCAAGAAGGAACTAGCTTTCCACTGGTGACAGCATTCTCTTTATGGAAAACATGACCTTAGGCGAAAGGTAAAGGTATATGAGAGTGAAGGTTGGTCTTATACTTCTAATCACCTAATGCCATCAGCCTGGGAAAAGAGGGAAGAAGCATTAGTTAGGCTATTGTATATTGTTGGTTTAGCCTTGATTTCTAAGAAAACCAATACAAAATTTATACTTTCCATTAAAGATGATTCCACTGTTGTGGTTTAATAAGAAATGAGTTAACTCAAGCGGAATACCACAAAGAACAGCAGCTGTATTTCCTAACCTCCACTTGAAATGAAGAACCCACAAGTGGGGCTGGCAAGATGCATGCTCAGATGAAGAACTGATCAGCATGCCGTGCCCCGTAAAGAGGAGACTGTCAACCTTGCTCCAGACCAGATTGAGTGTGAGAGCACGTATCATGGCCTCTTTGACCTTTGACATCTACAACCATCAGATGTCACAAATAACATATACCTACAACATAGATAAGCAAATATTTGTTAGGAAAGTCTTAGAAATAACTCTAATTTTGTGTCTCTTTTCTACCAAACAGTCAATTTTTCTGATTAGATAAGATTATCTTTTTGGTAAGGGACTACAACATTATCTCAATTATTTAGGAAAAAAACAAAACAAAAGAAAACAATGTTTCTGTATATGTATAGAGAAAAGACTTGATTGAAATAAAACATATAAGTGGTTATTTCTCAGTAGAGATATTTCATTATTTTAATTTTATATTCAGTGGAATTTTTACAGTGAATGTCCATAATTTTTTCTTCTTATAATCAACATAAATCAATTCTCCACAAATTGTAAATAATTAAGAATACTTAGTTAAATCATTCTGTGTTTATATATATATATATTTAGTTTTAGAGACAGGGGAGGGAGAAAGGGAGAGAAACATTGATTGGTTGTCTCCTGCCAGTCCCCAGCTAGTGACCTGACCCACAACACGGGCATGTGCCCTAACTGGGAATTGAACAGGCGACCTTTCAGCCCCAAGGCTTGGTGCCAAAACCAATGAGCCACACCAGTCAAGGCTGGTTTTAATGCTACGCTGATAGTGGGAGAACGTGTTGCTAACTGTGATGTTTTTGTTGTTTATTCATTTTTATGTTAAATAGTTTCAGAGCTGGTAATCATTTTAAGATAATTGATTAAATTAAATTCCTGAGTCTATAGATTACATGGAAATGTAGCTACTGTTTAGGTACAGTCTTGTTAGTCAACAGGTTTTTACTCATTTATTTCTGGGTAGGGAATGATAACCCCCTTCTCTTCGGCATATTTTAGTTTGTGACAGCTGGAGTCCCTCATGAGGGACTACATGAGTTGTTTTTACTGTTTTTAGTCTGAGTTTTGTTTTATTTGCTTTTGCCTTTTATTTTTGTCCTTCTCTTTGTTGATTTGCCTATCTTCCTCTCCTGCTTGTCTTTCTTTGTGCCTGTAGACACTCTCTTGGCTCTTCATGCTGCATTCTGTCCTTTTCTCTCTTCTTTTCCTTCCTTCCTTTCTTTCCTTTGCTTCCCTTTCCCTCTCCTTTCCCCCTCCTTCCTTCCTCCCTCTCCCTCTTCCTGCAGATTCACTAAATGAGGCTATCATTCTGAGAGTGGCTTCCCATTTAGCCTTCCTAGGTTCTTCTCCTAAGGAACTTGGAACTTGTTTTTATAGGGATAATATAAAAGTTATAACGTTGCTTACTCTTGTCTAATGACTATTTTCCTTGGTATTTGAAATCTAAGAGATAGAAATTCAATTCCTCTTTTAAATACTATGTATTAAATAGGATTAGGAACACTAAATGAGAATAGTGGTAAACTAAACATTAGTTAAGTAATATCATGAGAATTATTGCATAATGTTTTATAAAATTAATCATATGTAAATATTTCTCATCTCTTAAACAATAACATTCTGTATAATAGTCCAGTGATGAAACTTTATAAAATAAATTTTCTCCTAATTTATGTTTGCTCAAAGTAGCTTAAACTAAGATTAAATGGCTCCCAGGGTTTTCCTTATAAAACATATTAATGCCAAGGAGTATTTTGGACATCATCTTATTAAATTTTACATTTTATTTGTATAGAAATTGAGAGCACAAGGGGCTAAGTGACTTGCCTATGTTATGTAACTAGTCTAGTAAACTCAGCACAACTTAGACATAGATCCCTGGAACCCCTCTTTTAATCCTTCAGCTTCTACATCACACTTCATCCTATTAATGGAGTGTTATTTTCAGAGCAGATTGTGTCTTGTTCCTGCTGCAGTAAACCTTGTCAATAGAATGATGCTGCTTTTTAAAACTTTTTATTAATGATATAATATTTACCAGGCATTGTGCTAAGCAATTTACAAATCATTAATTTCACTTTTATTCTTACAGTAACTCTGTGAAGTTTTTACTATTATTCACATTTTATTAATGAGGAAGTAGAAGCAAAGCTGTCCTGAGAGATTTGACCAGGGTAAAGTACATACCGAGTTTTTATGACCAAGCTGTGTTGGCGGTAAGCTCTGATAGCATGCGTGCCCAGGGACTAGAGATGCTACCTGGATCGCAGCTCCTAATACCCTAGGACACAGCTGAAGATGATACTTGACCCTTCCAGTACTCTCGTCCTTAAATTTTACCTGCAGTAACTTGCATTTAGAGAGGGTTTGAGGTGAAATAGCCCTTCTGTTTTAATTTATGCCCTTGTAGAATTTGGCATTTTACCTCAGATATTGTTTGGCCCAGTCCATATGAAAAGTGATAGCTAAACATATACCTAAAATCACACTAAAGCCAGATTCCAAGACAGGTAGGCAAAGTGGCAGTTTTTTGGTATCTTTTACTATTTTAAAAGATGGTCTCCAAACTGTTGTAATAATATACGTTAGTGCTGATTATCTTGCTTTTTTAGTAAATCGTGAGCAGCTCAAGGGTTATATCATAATTAGCGATGTCATGTGGCCTCCCATGTTTTCAATTTAAATATCACAAGCTCTGATGTGATACACAAATTAAACTGCCAGCACCATAAGTAGATACTGCTCGTGGCACATCATATATAGGCCATCTGAGTGAGAAAGGCTGCTGTTAAATTTAATGATGAGGCTGAGTGTCATTAACTCTGCTTATTCAAAGCATTTCCCCCTTAAAGATCTACTTCCTTGTCGGAAATGTCACTTTTAAACAACACCTATAGGGTAGAGTCATTTTCAATTTTCTCTTCATGGAATCACCTTGGCTTTGCTAATGCATTTCTTGGTAAAGGAAGAAAACACAAATTCTCTTTTTCAAAATCTTACTGTAGTATCTGCCTGTAAAGTGCTGTAAAATGTAAAAAACAAAACAAAACAAACAAAAACCACATTGTTTAAGGAACTCTTTAATGAACATGTGATAGAATATTTTATTATTTGTGTAGATCTTTTTTCCCCTGGAACTTAAATATTAAAGTAAATAAATTATTTTCCTGAAGAGTTTGTGGAATTTACAATAGTTTCAGTCATAATCACTGAAAATCAATCGGACATGTCCTCTTTAATATTCACGAGGAGGTAACGTCCATGGGAGCTCATGTATTAAAATATAAGTATTGAGGTTGCCTTTGAAGTCCAGAGATGATAACCTCACTAGTGGTTACTTTGTGTGGGAGGGGCAGAAGGAGAGAAGGCAGATGGACGAGTGTGTGAATGTGTTGTGTTCTAGAAGACACATGCATTTTAAGTAGCCCTTTTAGTGATATGGAGCATACATTTGTGATTGTTACCTTTATTTGCAGAGTCTTATTTTTTCCTCTTGAATTTTTTGTTTAATGTATTTATTCAAGTATAACTTATATACAACACATTTTACAAATCTTAATTGTATAGTTTGATAATTTTTTTTAAAAACTGAAGTTAGAAAACAAGTAATCAGTCCTCAGATTAGGAAATGGCATTTCCTGCAACTCAGAAACCAGTTTTGTAGCCTCTGATCATTTTCACGGAGTAACCACTATTCTGACTCTTAACACTATGGATTAGTTTTTCCTTTAAGAATGACCTTAATTCTTAAAGAACAATGGGAAGTTATATTAAAAGTTTGAGGGTAGATGACATCATTTGATTTGCATTTCTAAAAGCTTACTAGCTGCAGTGGAGAGTAGCAGTCCTCAACCTTTTGGGCACAAAGGACTGGTTTTGTGGAAGACGACTTTTCCATGAACCAGGGGGTGGGCAATAGGGGATGGCTATATAGTCTGCCACCAGATGTACTTTAATGTGACTTGTAACTCACTGATAGGTTTTTGATATAATTATACAAGGAATTAAATGACTGTGGTCTCTGTGCAGCCAAACATCTGTATTTGCAGCCGCTCCCCAGCACCAGCATTACTGCCTCAGCTCCACCTCAGATCATCAGCATTCGATTTTCATAAGGAGCACACAGCCTACATCCCTCACATGTGCAGTTCACAGTAGGGTTCTCGCTTCTGGGAGGATTTAATGCCACACTGATCTGAGGGATGGGGAGCAGTTATAATATAAATACAGATGAAGCTTCATTCGCTTGCCCACTGCCCACCTCCTGCTTCAAATGGGCCAGAAGCCAATACTGGCCCATTGTCCAGTGGTTGGGGACCCATGGTGTAGAGGACATATTATTTGCATCCTGAGTGTAAGTGACAGGACCGGATAAGAGGCTATTTGATAGACCTATCAAAATGGCTATTATCAGTAAATAAACAAGTGTTAACAGGGATGTGGAGAAATGTATACTTGGTGGGAAATCAAATTGGTACAGCCACTGTGGAAAACAGTGTGAAAATTCCTCAAAAAAATTAAAAATGGAACTGCCTCATGATCCAGCAATTCCACTTCTTGGTTTTTATTCAGAGAAACCTAAAACACTAATTTGAAAGAATATATGCACCTAAATGTTCATTGCCACATCATTTACAATAACCAAACTATGGAAGCAACCCAAGTGCCAATCAATAGACAAGTGGATAAAAAGGCTGTGGTATACAGTGTTATATTAGTCATAAAAAAGAAGCCCTGCTGGTGTCTCAGTGGATAAGGTGCCAGCCTGTGAACCCAAAGATCATTGGTTTGATTCCCCAGTCAGGGCACATAACCAGGTTGCAAGCCAGGTCTCCAGCCAGGTCCATAGCTGGAGGCAGATGAAAGGCAACCGTACATTGACGTCTCTCTCCCTCTGCCTCTCTCCCTTCTCCTCTCTCTAAAAATAATAAAAAAATCTTTAAAAAAAAGAAGAAGAAGAAGAAGAAACCTTACCATTTGTGACAGTATGCATGGATAGACTTGGAAGATATTATCCTAAGTAACATAAGTTAGTCAAAGAAAGACAAAATAGCATATGATTTCATGGATATCTAGAATCTAAAGAACAGTATAAACAAACAAAACAGAAACATTCACAGATACAGAAAACACACTGATTGTTGCCAGAGGGGAGGGATGTTGAGGATCTGGGTGAAAAAGGAGAGGGATTGAGAAGTACAGTTATAAAATAGTCATGGGGATGTGAAGTACAGCATAGGGAATATCGTCAGGAATAGCTTCAATAATACTCTAATAGTTATGTACTGTGCCAGGTAGGTACTGGAAATATTGGGGGGAACACTTTATAAATTATATTACTGTTTAATCACTATGCAGTACACCTGAAATTAATACAAAGTAATATTGAATATGAGTTGTAATTGAAAAAGACATCAAACAAACAAGCAAATAAATAAAATTTTAAGAATGGCAAGACCGAATCCCTTCTGTCAGTGGGGCCAGAGTCTTAAAAAAAAAAAAAAAAAAAAAAGAGTTTATTTGATAAAATCATGTGGTGGTTTGACCTGGTGCAATGGGAAGACAGCAGGCCATTGGGCAGTCTAAATGGAGGGTGGGTGAAGGATGTGTTGAGGTGAAACTTTTCCCAGGGGTACAGGAAAGTAGTGATGTATGCTCAGTGATTCCAGGACTTTTTGCCCAAAACTAATTTCTCTGCCTTGTACTATGGTTGTCACTATATCCTATAGACTAAATAACATGTAACTGTAATAGAAAGTTGCTAATTTTTTGAGGAAAATGAGTAAGTTTGAATGTGTGGGTGGAAAAAGCAAATTAATTTGAACTTAGCTAGGGTCCTGTTAACCAAAAGACTGTGCCACATTTCTGTATTTGAATAATCAAATGTACTTCCCCTCTTTCCTACCCCATTTAAAAAAGATTTTATTTATTTACTTTTAGAGAGAGGGGAAAGTGGGGAGAAAGAGGAGAAACCATTGATTGGTTGCCTCTGGGGACCTGGCCTGGAATTGAACTGGTGACCTTTTGGTTCACAGGTTGCCACTCCATCCACTGAGCCACCCAGCCACGGCTTCCCTACCTGCTTTCATATACACATTCGAATATCTCGATTTTGATTTCAAAGCGTTTTTAATGGATATTAGTCTTTGAAACACTGTCTCCTTTAATCTACCAAGCATCGTTATTTGGATATGTGTTCTTGAATAAAGTGTTGCTCATATTGGTAAATGCATGTTCATTGCTTTACTCAGCCTGAGTTCCTTGGAGACTATGTAATTGAGCATTAGTAATATGCATCATTTTAGAAGTCTTAAGAGATCGATCTTGGTGTTCCTTTTTTTAACTTCGCTGCTTTTACAGTACCTTATATAATTATTGGAAACGATGAGATGATTTTCTGCTCCTATATGCTTTAGTTTGATTGCTCAATCATGATTATATTTTCCATGTAGTTGCACATAGTAACTGCGAAGAGAGACTTCTGGTAGCAAAGGTACTACTTCTAAATAAAAAAACAAAAAAAATTTTTTGAAAGAGCTTACAATTACCCTTAAAAAACAAATGAAACTTTGAAACTCTTACGCATTTATATCAGAGGGCAGAGTTGGGCTTACTTCATTTGCCATGATAAACATAAATCCTTTTAGGATTAGAAATTGTAGTCTTAAAAGTTACCATAAAAAAAAAAAAAAACTCTAGGAAAAGAAAAGACTTTGACTAATCTTCCGGCAACTGTCGTCTTGGAAGGTGTGTGTATTAGTAAGTCAAAGGAAGCATTGGAATCACTGTGAATTAATGGGATAAGGAATTTAGTACAGAAATCAGAGCTTCCATAGTGCCGGGGAGGTGCAAGTCCAGGCGGGAGCTGGAGTAGCAGAGACGCCAAGGGTGGCTGGACACCCAGGTGGGTGGTAAAAGGGAAGGTTATGGAGAGCTTTGAGCATCTGGGCTTTTGGGAAGCACGGTTTGCTGCCAAGCATTTGGTGGTGGGCCTCTGCCTGCCGTTGATAACAGGGACAGGGTTGTAGCACAGTGGAAGATGGTGAGGATAGGCGGGAACCTGCCATATCTCTGCAAATTCTGTCATCTCTTCTAATCTTGATGATCTTCAGAGTGCAGTGGCTGCTGCTTCATTTCCACTTCCACATCGAATGTGAATTCCTCCTTTAGCCAACTTTCACCTGCCACACAGGAAGGACATTGTGGGGATTCTAGCTGAACTGTTGACATGGCACCAACTATCACAGTATGGAAACCGAATAACTGGGACCCCTTAAAGTTGATATTTTCCCCCTACTGCTTCAAATACCAGAACTATTGAATGGAGACAAAAATAAATGTTCATGTCTTTTTTATGAGAAGACAAAGGACAGTTTTAAATATGGAAGACCAACTTCATGAAGATTGAGTACTCTATCGGATTTGGATGGGCCTAAGTATAATTACTTGAAAATATTTAGTATTGATTAAAAGTATTATATTGTATTTAAGACAAGTATTATAAATACTTGCCCTTCCATTCTAAATGATTGCTCTGCCAGATAGAGTAATCTTGGTTGTAGGTCCTTGCTTTTCATCACTTTGAATACTTCTTGCCAGCCTCTTCTTGTCTGCAAAGTTTCTTTTGAGAAATCAGCGGACAGTCTTATGGGAACACCTTTGTAAGTAATCACTTTTCTTTTGCTGCTTTTAAGATTCTCTAGATGTTAATATTGTAAAAAAAAAAAACAAAAAAAAAACACACACACACAAAAAGCTATGTGACTTTTACATAAATATTTAATTTTTCTCATCTTTATAATCTTTACTTGTAAAAGTTAAGAGGAAGAATGTATGTAGACTCTAAGAAGCATTGTATAATCTTTAGATATTACCATGTATTCAGGGCAATAATTTTCAACCTTTTTTATCTGATGGCACACAAACTAATTATGAAAATTCTGCAGCACACCAAAAATATATATATTTTTGCCACTCAGACACAAAAAGGCATAATTTTGATTTATTCACTCTGGACAGCTATTTTTGTATTGACTGTTGTCATTTTTTTAATTTGACAGTCTAAGGGAAAAGTGGCCAGTGCCTGTGACTAAATAGTCAGATATTGAATGTTTTCAAAATTCCTGTAGCACACTGGTTGAAATAGAAGATTTAAGGAGAAAAGTTACCTCCAATTAATAAGAGGTTAATTTGTGTAATAAATATCTTCATCCTAAGTAACCTTGTAATGAATATTAAGTCATATTTCACTGAAGTCTTAGTGCAATTATAACGTGATATAATATATTTATTAAAATGTAGATACTCTTTATTTCTTGGTTATTTTGTCTAAGAGGAATCTTCAGTTATATTTTCAGTGAAAGTACTGGTTTAACCATAGTCATAAGGATGTTATCCATTTTTATTACAGAAAATATATCCTTAGATGTCTCACTACATCATATCTAAAAAAATACTAGACATTGGATCTGTATTAATGAATTCTGAAATTTTATGGTTGTTTCTCCTTTGTTGCTGCTGCATTCTTTCCTAATTAAAGGTCAAATACTGTAAGCTAAAATTTAAAAGCTAAAATAAGCTATAATGTGATTAAAATGTGTATTGTATTACTATGTGATTTGTGTGTATGATGTGATATGTATAATGTTGTTGTAGAATTTAAGCCTCAATAGGAATTCAAATTACACAGAGCTCAGAAGTCTTTCCAAACATCTAGTATATGAAAAAAATGGGGATTACGTAATCACAATTGATGAAGGGATCAAAAATGGGTTGATTGTCCAAAGAATATATCATAGTTCAGCACTTTTTAGAATTAATCCAACAAGTCTTCCCTTATTCATTGTAGTTTAGTTTTGTAAACTAATTATACTTTGATATAAAAGGACCACTAGTCATATCTAAGACATTATTGCATATGTACACAGTGAGACTTCTCAAATGCTCTAGATGCTTCATTTAAAATCATCCGAGCAAGATAACAGCTAGTTGTTGGGGGAGGCCACAGGGTGGGAGACTTGAACAAAAAAGAAGAAGGATTCATGGATGTGGATAATAGCAATGTGGTGATTGCTGGGGAGAGGGAGGTATAAATGGACTATAAAGGTAATTTTTAAACACCACCTTTAAAAAGATTTTTAAAATGTCAACTTAAAATGCAGATTTTATCTTAATATGGTACCTGCTTTGGTTTCACTTATTTTTTCCCCTAATATTTGAAACATATTTCAGAACTTTGAACTATACCCAGACCACCCATAAACCAGGCACATCCTCCACTTATAGGGAGAAAGATGTTCCCCTGCACTAGGGAGGAGAGAATCCAGAGGCAGTGGGAACTCGCTCTGGGCCAGGCCTCACATAGAGCCACGACAGTGCCAGGAGGGATGAAATAGCAGGTGCTTGTTTCCAATAGGAGGTGGCCATGGTCGCAGAGCCTTGTTGAGCTTAGCGGGGTTGCACTGGTAGAGTAAGCAGAGGGGAAAACAGTCTGACTAAGGCAGTTATCGCACCCCCTCCATCTCCCCAGAAAGTGAACTTTAATTATTTGGGGTTATCTAGTCCTCTTTCCTACATTCTCATGTTCTAAATTAGAAAGATGTTTGTTATTCTCAGCTGTTTGTTTCTAGATTCTGTTTTATTCTTTATTGTCGTTTTCATTGGTTCATTGTTCTCATCTAACCCATTGTTTATCAAATGTCTTTTGTAAGAGTCAGCTTGGCCACTGGTTAAACCATTAGGTTTTCAGACTCCTTTATTGGAGAGTGTGATTCTGTGAGTCTAGGGTGGAGACTGGGATTTCTGTGCATAATCATTCTTACGGGTGAACTTGAAGCAATGCTTCTTGACCTTGAGTAGCTAGCTTGTCAGCGCAGCAATGCACCAGCAGTCCGCAGTGAGTAGGGTGCCACCTTTACCAAATAAAAATAGAGCAAACTCATATGCCATGCTTAACTGAAGATTTATTCATTGTTTGAAATTCAAATATAACTGGGTGTTCTATGTGGCAATCCTCCCTTTGGAGACATAGATTTGTGCTGCAGAAACAGATATTTGAACTCTAGCCTGGGAGCCCAGTGAACTATAGCCAAGAGTTATGATAACAGTATGGTGATTGGGGGGTGGAGGTTTAGGGTGAGGGGCATGGTAATGGAAAAAATGCAATAAAAAATAATCTTTTTAAAAAAGAGAGAGGCCCTGGCTGGTGGCACAGTGGATAAGGTGCCAGCCTGCAAACCCAAAGGTTGCTGGTTCGATTCCCAGCCAGGGCACATAACGAGGTTGCAAGCCAGGTCTCAATACAAGTAAAGAGTGACTAAATGACTTACTTAAGGTGACACAACAAGTCATTGAGGAATCCATATCTACCAATATTTATTAGGTATACATATGAAGTATATGAAATTGATATATAGGTATACATATTTGTAATAACAACCTTAGACACTTTATATATGTTATCTAATTTAATCTTTAGGATAACTAGTGAGTTAGGCACTATTAATTTAGGTGCTTTATGGATGAGAACCGAAACACAGTTAGAGAAATTATCTTGGCATCATCGAATAGTAGCTATCAAGTGTTGGAACCAAAAATCAAGTCCAAGCCTTCTGGTTCCAAGCACTGCCCTATACTCTTGATAAGAGAGGTGATGGCTAGTTGTATAACTTCATAACAAACTTGATGAGTGGAAAGAGGCTATTTATTTTTTGGATTTGTTGTATTGCTCTAAAATTATATTTTGGTTCATATGCTAATTCTGTATATGTTGCCAAAAAGTAAAAGAATTTATACAAATAAGGTTTTTATATTACTACAGACATTTTTATTTAGGTTTTTTTTTTTTTTTTGCCCTTTGATTATAATAGACACAAATTTAATATATGGATATTATGTTCTTACTAATGCTTAACAATTTCCCTAAAGGATTTCTGATGTAGGGAAATGCAGGTTCTTTCTCTTCCTGTGTGTTCCTCAACCCCTGAGATTTATGGTGCAGACTTTTTGTTCCTTTGGGTTTTCACTGTAATGCATCTGGTTCAGCATTGTAATAGTTAATGTTTGCTTTGTACATTAGAAAGAAGGATTTCTCAACAGAGGTGATTTTTGGCCTCCAGAGTATGTGGCTTTTGAGATTGATTATTTTTATGAGGTGGAGAAGTTTCTTTAGGCTATTTCTGTGAATAAGAGATCAAAGTTAGATGGATCTGACAACTTTCCTCTGAGAAAGACCACCCAATAGTTTGATAGTTGTTGTGTTTTTCTACCGCATGGTGATTGATGTACCTACCCATTATCTACTGCCACTTTCTTTTGAATGAAAGTGCATGAATAAGCCCCTGTTTCTGTTGCTGGTTCTTACCAGGAAATTATTTGACAACTTTATTATTGTTGTTGTTTCTTCCAAATTCACACATATTTCCACTGTTCTCTCTTTAATGTCCCAACTTTTACATACCTACTATTTGTTTGTTTGTTTTCCTTCATTTAGAGTGGAGTTTTGGTAAACATATTTGCTTTTCCCTGCCTGGGCGGGGAACAGCATGCTCTCCTGGACTGTGCCTGGGTAAAGAATCCAGCGCTTAAGGTGAGGTTGGTCTAATTTCTGCAGAGGAGTAGTTTTATGAGGAACATATTGTATTGATCAGGTCTTTAGTTGCTAGCTGAGGATAAGGCATGAAGGAATACACATATAGGAGAAGAAGAGATGATGTCATAATTCAGGAATAACTGAATGAGGCAGATAATCAAGAATGAAATTTGAAGAGCTCTCTTTTCATCTTCCCTAGGTCACTCCAACTTTATAGAGCCCGTGTTTCACCCAAACTTCACTTTCGCAGGAGCTTCTTCCCTGCCTAACCTCTCCAAAAGAGTACCTATCACCACCCAGATGTCCTCTTTTAATTGCCTACCTAGATTTACTTTTCTTCGTAAGAATTTATTATGATTTTACTTATATATTTTTCATTTTCTCCTTCCACCACACAACCCATTGTAGATTCCATGAGAGTTTGAACTGCATATTTTCTTTATGAGGTATCCTCAGAGCCTAGGACTTAATAGATGCTCAATAAAAACTTGTTGAATTTTTGAATGGCTATCTTAATGGCAGAGATATTAACAGTACCTATCTATTTCTGCATTGTTTTCTAAAACATGACTATTTAAAGTGGATTTAAATTGTTTCTGCTGTTACTGCTTAGATCCTAACAGTTTTCTGTGGTTTTTAAAAAAACTTTATTGTTGTTGTATTACATCCATCCCCTTTTTGCTCCCCTCTGTCCCCCTCCCCACCCACCCATTCCTCTCAAAGTCAGTCCCACCTATTGTAGTTTTATATAACTCCCTAAAAAGGTTTTTCTTCATTAGGAGTTATTTAAAGGAATAGTCAGTCTCCCTACCTTTTTAATATGTAGATTTTCTCATGACTGTGGAACCACCTTGACAAAATTTGCATGTCATTCTTATATCCATCTGACTCATATAATATGTCTGAACATATTCTACTTAGTTTTCCATGGTGGATGTAAAATTGGAGGTAGAGTGGTCCATTTTACTACTTATAGAATTTACTTGCTGAAATACTAATGGACTTTACAGTAAGATGTTTTCATATTACGTTTACTGAATCTCTATTAAAGTCTTAATCCTTGGATAGCTGATATGCTTATACCTATATGTCAAAAAAAAAAGTGAAGAATTCCAGGATACAATAACATGATACTGCTACTGGATAATCTAAAGGGTTGGGATGTCCATGGAAACGAAATACTGGAATTCTTACTCATCTCAGCATCTTGCATGTATAAACACAATGAAGATGGTCTGATCATGGTTTCTTCATGTCCCACTTAGTGTCATTTTATGTAGTTTTTTCTGTGCAAACTATACTTAGGAACAGGAATATGAGTAAATAAAGAGATTGAGAAGTGAAGTAAGAGAAACATCACTTCCAGGCTAAAGTCCCAAAACAAACAATATGCAATTATGTGCTTTAAGAATGATTAGGAAGATACGCACAAAACTTCAGTGTTTACATAGAATGAGCATGTTTTATATTTCTCCAGTTAGAGGAAAATAGGCAGATTTGTTTATTGAAGAATAGTCCCCCAGGTACAACTAACTCCTAATCATATCTTCCAACAAAATTCAATTCCTGGGAGCTTGGTATGGAGTCTCATTCTCAGTCTCCTTTTAATTCCTCTTCTATGTGATTACTGAGGATCAGCTGCTGTTCCTGACAATTGAGAGCTTGAACGATATCAATTCTCAATTAGCACTACGTAAGGGCAAAGGGCAGAGGCTGGGCCCAAAATTGAATGAATATCAGTTTTAGGACTAGACCTAGAAATGTAGGCCTATAAATGAGGCATGAAGACTGAATTTTAAGATATTGAGTAGGTAAAGATGAGGTGAGGATACAGATCAAACACAATGAAGTGAGTAGAATAGGTTAGATTCATGCTTGATTTGCAAGTTGAAATGTATGTAATTTTTTGTTTTGGTTTTAGAAAATTTTAGATTTCATTACTGTTCTTTGATTCTGACTTCCCTTTGTCGTAGTTCCAGATTGTCTTAAAAACTTTAAATCAGTTTCTTTGTCTACTATGTATATAAGTGACTAGACAAAAATTATTTTTATTCTTATTAGGACTGTTCTAACATCTACACTTCCACTAATAGTATTAAAATAATAATGCTTAATTTCTACTTACAATCTTTATGCCCAAGAGAGAAACTTAATATGAAAATATGCCTCTAGAAATTGTGGACCTATGAAATTTTTATTCAGATACTTTGTTTTTAGTAGATTTATACTAATATTGAAAGTTTTACTTGCTCTTTATATAAAATATAAAGAATTACTGATCCAGTAATTTGGGAATAGGGCAATAAGAAGACAGTGTTACTTTAATAATGGTCCAAACTGCTAAGTGCTATTTCTTGAGATTCAGATCGTTGTCTTAGTTACAGCTCTTTCATACATATGTAATTAAAATTTTCCATGTCAAATTTCTTATTAAAAAGTAAAATGGTAATAATAGAATAGCTTTCAGTTTGTAATGATGACTGTTTTCTGTCATCCTGTTAGATGATTTACATAAATTATCTTGAGCCATACAACACCCAGCAAGAAAAGTTGTCTCTATTTTATAAAGAAAATAAGGCTGAGAGAGTTAAGTGACTTACTCATGACTATTTAGTTCTATTTTAAATTGATGTTTCAGAGTAATTTTAAAGATTTATTTATTATTTTTAGAGAGAGGGGAAAGGAGAGAGGCAGAGGGAGAGAAACATCAATGTATGGCTGCCTTTCACCTGCCTCCAGCCATGGACCTAACTGGGGACCCAGTGTGCAACCTGGTTATGTGCTCTGACTGGGAATTGAACCAGCGACCCTGGGTTTGCAGTCTGGTGCCCATCTACTGTGCTGCCAGCCAGGGCTCAGAGTAATTTTAAATGAAACAAAGGAGACTAACATATCTTTCTTTGGAATCTTTAATTGTTACTTATCCTAATCCTGATCTCAGAGTCTAAATAAAGTGGCCCAATGGCCCATCCTGGTTTATATCTTCCCAGAATAGTTGTCCTTAACCTTTGGACCATTTCGTGGCTTGATTTCACAGGCTATGTATTTTTTAGCTACTGATAATAACTACTAAGAACCACTTTACTTCAACCCCTGTCCGTGAAATAATTTCTATAGATTTGAGCATCGGTTTCTCTAGTTTCCATTTTCACAATGTAGCCAAAGCAGCAAATGAGTAAGAGAATGCTGTGTGGAAAATTTAAACTCTCTTTGGTTTCTCAACAGTTGCAGATATCACTGCAATTTTCTTGTTTTAGGAAGAAGGAATTAGCAAAAATTTTCACCTTTCTTTTCATACTGAGAGATGCCAGGCCTGATTGCAGTTCTGTTAGAGGCCTTAATATGTAGATGTACTGTAACTGTGAATGAAAGGCCTCAGATTTTCCAGAGCAGAGAATATTTTGAATAACGTATAACAAGATGTTTGAAGAAAATTCAAACTGGTTTTGTGATAAAGGAATGCATTCTGAGCCAGTGCCAAAGAGAAATATCATATCAAACTTATTTCAATTACTCTTACCCTGTTTAAGGGGCAAATTTTGTATTTGAATAAGTCAGTCAATGCCCCACCAATATTCAAAAGGTCATCTGCAGTTGATGTAATGAGTCACATATTCAAAATGCAGATTTAAAAAGTTGTGTGTATTTTAGCCTCTAAAGAAATCCTTAGCCCTGGCTTGTGGCACAGTGGATAAGGTGCTGGCCTGTGAACCCAAAGGTTGCTGGTTCGATTCCCAGCCAGGGCAAACAACCAGGTTGCAAGCCTGGTTCCAGTTTCCTTTGATGAAAAAGGCAACCATACATTGATGTCTCTCTCCCTCTCTGCCTCTCTCTCTTCCCTTTTCTCTAAAAATAATAAATAAAATCTTTTTTTTTAAAAAGAAAGAACTCCTCATTTTGAAGTTTTTCTTTCTTTAACCCTCCTGCAGTACTGCTGATTACTGGAAAGATGGTATGGGGATGAGGGAAGAAGAACTTAGTAAAACAGTGATCTCACCTGAGTAATTCAGGAGCTTTTAGGTGGTGGCTGTGTCTAAAATTGAAAACTTTGAGTCTTTATATATCTAGTAGCATATCTCTGTGTATGTGTGTGTGTGTGTGTGTGTGTGTGTGTGTTTATGTGTATGAGTAAAATGACAAGCAAGCTGCTATAGTGAAAAAAATAGGGCAAACTGAGGGCAGCTTAGTTTCCCTGTGCATTCCATCCAATATAACACTTTAATTATTTGAGTTAAACAACTCCATGTTTTTTCACCCTAAACAACAGTCTGTATTTTATAAGGTCTGACTTAAGAGTGAGGTGAGAATAGTAGTTAGGGGTTGAGTTTGGTATTTGACTTTATTCAAGCAGGAGCTCTCATTTAGGAAGCTTTTGTTCATTACAGTTTATTTTTGTGAGTCTCAATAATGCTGTATGCATTTCTATAATTTCCATCATTTATCAAATGGTCTGTAACTTAAGTTGTATCGATACATCATTTAAAACATCTATTAAAGTGAATGAAGAGCATAATTTATGTTTGTTATATATCTTAAGAATTAGGCCTAAGTGTATTGAGTGGAGTGGTATTTGCCTTAAAAATATCTTATTAAGGCAGCTAGAGTTATTCTTAAAAGTGACTTTAAAAGGTATTTAGTTGTCTTAGATTCCATTATAAACAGTAATCATTTTTTAAATAGACACATTTATAAATCATACTAATGATAAGAAATGGGAAAATCCTAGAACCTTAACCAATAGTCAAAATACCAAGCCAGTGATACTAATTAATAAATACTATGACATTTTGAAGAATACTTCCAAGTTAATTTTTCTCTTTTATGATGGAGTTATGGCCCATATAAAAATGGGGAGAAATTAATACTATCTTGACATAAATGAAACCTTTGACAAGTAACAGTGCATTTTTTCCAAAAGAATTTTAGGAAAATGAATTCATACATATTGAAGGATAACCTACAGATCTCTATTTATAGTCTAAGGATGTTTTTTTACAGATTATATTCTTGGTATGAAACAATATTGCATTTTACTTAGTAAAGATATGCAAAGGGTAGTGATACATGGCATCAATATGGGAAAAATTGGTGGCATCAAGAGAATAAAAAATGTAAATGAACTACGTAAATGGACAGGAATATTGACAGGTTTGTGGTATGTTGAACTGTGAAGCTGTTTGTATAAAGAATCAAGGCTTGGCACTAACCCCACAGGGGATCTAGGCAGCACACTTATTATGCCAGGATGTGTTATTCTTATACAAGTTAACATAACTTTGGGCTAAACTATATAAGTATTGAGAAATAATTCTTCTGTTATATTCTGGAGAAATCTATTGAAAATGGATTCTAAGAGACCCCTGAGAAAAAGTAAAAGAAATTGAAATTGTTTAAATAGATGAATTAAGAGATTAGGAGTTATGAGGAGAAGAGGTAACATCTGTTCACTTTTTTTTTTTTAAACAAAAATAAGGAATATTCTCTGGATATTATGGAAAGTAAAAACTATGCAGGTTTGTTGTAACAGTACCAGAAAAGCATCTTTTCTTAGCAATTTGAAGGCAGTATGTAATTGTATCTGATAATAACTATATGTCCTCATTTGATAAATAAGTATTGAACCTCTTCCATAGAAAGTGGACAATTAGGTGCTGATTCCTGTTTGAATATATGAGACTAAACCAGGGACTAGATACAAGGTATTCTCCTAGTTATGTGACTTTTTGTGAAAGCAGTTAGCAGGTTAAGTGAGACTTCTTGAGAAATGGACAATCTGTATGGTATCCTTCAGTGGGGTAGTATACCAAGATGTTAGATAGAGTTAAGAATAGAATGGCTCATTAGGGTTAGTCACCCATTCATGTTAATTAAGTTGACCTTTATATCTAAGTATTTTCTGAATATTCCTTAAGAAATGTCAAGAGAAGTAACAGACTATTAGTAATGCTGCTCATATTTCTTTGTCATTAATTACAGCGTTTTATGTACACAGTGTAATTCGTCAGCCAACTTTAATTTTATAACCTATTCATTGTGTTTAAGCAGTGCCTTTCTTATATTAAATATTTATGTCGGGCTTTGAGAAGAATTAAATGGCAGATGGGGGTCATTTTAAACATTTCCTTGATTGAAGGAAAGGGACCCCCTTGCGAATTTATAGTCTGCTTTCAAAGAAAGTTCACAATGTCTGATAACCCAAGGAGGCAAGAATTACACAAATTCCCAGTACTGTGATTTCAAAAAGCAATGGCTGCAAACAGTCTTCATGCTTTAGCAGCTCCCACTTTGAAACTTTGCAAGGATAGTGAAGAATGGTGAACAAAAACACTTACAGTTGTATTGCCTATTAATAATTCAATATGTGTATACCTCTTTTGCATTAATATTGCCTTTTCATTGATTTTAACTACACTAGCAAAGATAAATGGAAAATCAAAACTTTGACTTACTTTACAGAGAAAAATAAGTCCTAGACTCTAGAATTCTAGAACTCGAAAAATATTTTGAGAATCACGTCCTGCATTTTCTAAAGGAGGGATGTGCTTTTTTGCTTTACTATTTTCTGTTTGCCTTGGTAGCTGAAAAGCCTGAATCCAGGAATAATGGTTATTTCTTTCCTTCTCTGAATGGTGTCTCCTTGTTAAACTTAAAAGAACCTATACATCTTTAGTTATGTTACCTTTGATAGTCATCATAAAAACCACTATTTTTAGTAAGAGCTTTATTGAGTATAAAAATTTTAATTGTACATTTTTCTTAAAGTCTTGGAAGATTATATATTAATTGTGTCATTTGACTGTTGAGAGTTGAGATGCTTCTTTCTTAACCAGTCTTACTCTGTTTTTCTAAGTGAACAGCCTGTGCTTGATATAAGAGGGAAATGCTTGTTCCTGAAAATATTTTTTTTGTTTGTTTGTTTGGAGATTGCTTAAAACATCTATTTCATTAAGTTTGTTGAAAGTTTTGGCAATCTCAAGGCAAAGAAATTATGACTCTTATTGTAGTACTCAGGCACTTGCCTATCAGTAGTGGCCATCCTTGGCTGACACATTCTTTTATGATTATACAGAATGTATGGGTATATGTGAGTTCCATGGGCAGATATGTAATTTCAGTCTCATCAGACTTATATATTTTCAAGCAATTATCCAAAAGCTATTAAGTGGGAATGTAAAGAAATTGATTATCTAGTAGTAAAAATTGTTTATCTTTTTAAAAAATGGTTTGTTGTGTGCACTGAGCATCACATTTTAACATATAGTCCAGGAATTTTTCCACTGAATTATGCTCCTAAGAATCTATGAATTCCCTGAAATATCAAGCAAAATGTCATATGTGCCTTATTTTTGGAAAGGGATCCATGATTCCCATTAATGTCAAACGGATCTCTAACCTCCTAAGTTGAGCAAAATAGCTCAGTTTAATCTCCTGTTTTCCAGCTGAAGGAACTGGGATTCAGCAAAATCAAGTGACTTATTTAAAGTAAAAAAAACATTTGAAGTGCTAAAATTAAAATCTTTTCATCTCCTGTAGACTGTCCCTGAGGTTTCCAATAATTTTTAGAAACTGAATGTTCAGAACCTAGAATTGAAAAAATTATGAACTTTTTCCATACAAAAATATATTCAAGTCCAAGTACATATAACTAGAGTCCTGGATTCATAACATCTCGGGGATATTGTTTTGAGTTCCATCTTCACTTGAAGATGTTGTTTATGGAGGCCAGTTGAAACTCATTTCATCTTGCAAGTGAAATTAATGCCTCCCCCTCCCATGCCTGATTTTAACACTGTACAGTGGAAATGTAGCCTCTCCTTCTAGCATTTGTTAGAATAAATCCTGGCAGTCCCAGACAATATGGAGGGTTCCCAGTGGACATAGAGACGATCATCACTTCCAGGTCCAGGCTTAGTGAGATAACTTCCTGGGCAGATGGTGACAACAGATGGCTTTAATGTAGCAGCCACTCATTCACTGGGTTTTCTTTGGGGGTACTCTAGGTCTTCTCTGTGGGGGAGGGAACATAAAGGTAGTGTTCTATTTTTTCTGGCAATGAAGGCTGGTCTTGGTGGTAAGGAAAGCAGTCTCCAGTGCAGCAGAATATAGAAGAAACTGGAAGGGAAAACCCTGAAAAGCTGAAATGCCCCCAGGGCAAGAGCAGTAGCAGGAAAAGACGCCATCAAGAGGGCAGTGAGGTGCAGATGCTCTACAAAGGGCAGGTCTTCATAAGGAAGGAATGCCAGCAGACTGGGCATTCCCTGTTTACTCTCTATAATCTCCCTGCATTTTGATGTTAGTAGCAGTGTTTCTGGCTTTGTATTTAGCTTATTCTTTATCAACATTTTGTGTGTAAGTGTAGCAAGCAGGATATGGGCTGATTTACTATTTCCATTTTTTTGTTGTTGTTGTTGTTGGCTGACACCAATGCAGATGATCTGCCCAATTTATGTTAGAGGTCAATGGCAGGAATGTTCTTGCCCACCGGCAGATGGTCTGTTAATGACACCTTACTCACACCATTCATACGCCAGTTCATGTCAGTGTCTCTCCCTCAACCCCAAAGAATATAAGGAAAAAAGGCTTAAAGATTTGACACTCTTGTTTTTTTTTTTTTTTAAGATGTTAGCTTCTGGTGTATGACTTTATTACTTGTTTAAATATTCTGAAACTATATGTTTTTTTCTTTCATTTTAACTCATCTTTGTAATGTTGATGTACATAAAATTTTTTTATCAAGTTGGTTATATTTTCCAGATCAAAAGTATAAGTGATTTGTGGACTTCTAGCTTGACAAAAAGTACCATGAAGAGCTGCATTGTAACCAAAAAATCTAATTTTATAAACACTTAATGAGTTAAAAAGTAGACTCAAACCAACCTAATGGAAACTTCTTATAATAGAAGTCAGTTGAAGTGGTTTTAAACATTTATTTCACTACTTTTTAAAAACTCCTTGACTGTTAACACTATAAATGTGAATTTCAGAAAAAAATTAACTTGCCTTTCAACTCTATAAAAAGTTTTTTTTTTCTTTTAATTAACTTTATTGTTTTTAAAGCCCTGAATCAAGTTCTATTTCTGTGCTTGGGCAGTTCCCATTTGCAAATGGGGCAATTTCTGCATATAGGTCTGAATAGACTATGCCACAATTATCCTTTTTATTGTAACTTTACTGTCTCAGAAGTAGTTTTCTTACTCAAATGGAAATTCTAGAGTAACTCAGATGTCTTACTAAACATAATTGTTATTTCCAGTTTCCAAAAGCAATGGCTCCCGTCCAGCAAACAAAGCCCATGTTGAGACCTGGAATGGATCCCTATCTCCTCACTGTTACTTTGGTGTCTCACATAATAATAACAGTTGCTAGTGTTTGGTGTTTATTATTTGCCAAGCAGAGTGGGAATTGCTTTGTATGGATTATCTCATTTCATCAACCCTATGAGGTGTGATATGATTATCTTGATCTCACAGCTGAGGAAGTCTAAGCTCAGAGATATAGTTAACTCACCCAAGGCTACCTAGCTAGTAAAATGGTAGAGCTAGAGTTCCAACCCAAGCTGACTCTAACATGAGCCACTGTTCTATAATAGGGGTGTACATTTATTAATATATATCCAGTGCTTTCTAGTTGCAATTTGTCTTTGAAGTCACTTCAACGTAGAGAAGTAACTATATGCAATGATTGGCCTTGTACCAGGTATCAGGTCCTATGCTAAGCTTTTTACTGGAGAATTTCCTGTCATTGAATTGTAACCATTCAAGGTGACTAGTGCATTTTACAAACAAGTCCTAGGAGATAATTACTGTGCTCACTGTCATTGGCCAGTGAGAAGCCAGTCCAGGGGGTGTCAGCCCTGTCTGGCAGCTGACTCTCTCTGGGCAAAGCTGTCCTTTTATTCCTGGGTGAGAACTACTGGAACAAAATACACAAAGGGATTAAAGTGCAATTAAATTCTTTCAGAAAATGTGTGGTGGTATTTGCTTCTGTGGCATTTAATTATATTTAGAAAAGTTCCTTTAAAAATTATTTTCTAGTGGCACAGTGGATAAGGCACCAGCCTGCGAACCCAAAGGTCGCTGGTCGATCCCCCAGCCAGGGCACATAACCAAGTTGCAAGCCAGGTCTCCAGCCAGGTCTGTAGCTGGAGGCAGGTGAAAGGTAACCACACGTTGAAAATAAAAAAATAAATGAACAAATGAATAAATAAATAAAAATTATTTGCTACCCATAATAATTATAGAGAAAATTTGAAAAAAATTGCCTTTGCCTAGGTTAAATACTCAAAGCATTACCCTCCTTTATGTTCATCCCTTTCCTTCCTTTAGCAAATATTGAGTGTTGTTATGTGCTATATAGCCTTTGTGTAAAGAGCTAGAGGCATTTAAAAGAATAAAATGTTTACCCTCATTTGAAAGAACCTCCATTTTTTAAATCACAAATAGGATTTTTTTGTCACCATTAAATGAATTTTTAACAGATTCTTGTTCAACTTTAGCACCTATCCTCATCCCCAATACTTTTTCCAGAACTGCTACCTTCACTGTGAAGCTCCATGAGTTTTCCCTTTCAAATTTGGGCTTCTTCAGCATTTTGACTTTTCTGACAAAGACATCATGGAGCAAAAAAAAAAAAAAAAAAAGATTAGCCAGCCTTTTCTATGTCTTTTCCAGTGCTAGCTGGAGCCTTTTTTTTTTTTTTTTTTTTTTTTTTTTTTTTTTTTTTTTTTTTTTTTTTTTTTTTTTTTTTTTTTTTTTTTTTTTTTTTTTTTTTTTTTAATTTATTTTTTACCACTTCTTTCAAGTCATTTGCACCTTTTGGGTCATGATTTCCATCATTGTCTTCTGGAATTGACAGACCTGTTGATGCTGAGCATAGAGGTCTTCTGAATCTGATTGTTGTGTTTTTTAGTAAAACCAAAAGAGTAGACAAAGCAAGTAACCATCAGTAGTCTTGACATCAGTGTGAGCTTCAGCCATGGTCTGCCACTTTTTGATCACGGAGCACATTTTTGTCACAGGTAAGGTCCATGTTGTGGAAATTAGGCAGCTTTTGCCCTGAATATCCTTAGTAATTAGCTTCATCATTCTGCAGATCAGGTAGGCTCACTTCAAATACATGACCCTGGAGACAATCGGATGTGATTTTGTTTCCTTGCATTCTCATGACTAGTGTTTTTCCAATATTTCTTGTATTGGAAATTGCTGGAACTTTCATATCTCACCAATCTTAGAAAATGAATCAGGCACTTTTCTTGGCTCCCTTTTTGCTGCCTTTCGTTAGGTACTTGTTCTTGCCCACCGCCATCGTGCTGCTCAGGGAGCTGGAAGAGCCGCCCAAAGAATTTTTGAGCAACTACTGTGAACTGCTTGCTTTGAATTTTACAAATAAAGGAGTAAAAACTCATAAAATCCTCAGGAGATTGATTTTGCAGTATCAGATTATCTCCATGTATTAAATATGCATCTCAGACATTGAGTTTTCTCTGTGCTTTAGTGGCCAACCAACACATAACCAACCATAAATCTTGTCATTATATCACATACTCTCTCCCAACTGTGCTCCTTTCAACTGTGGTGGAAAGCCTATATATATACATCATGCCATATATATATACACACAAGCCATTTGCAAGATCTTTTTAAAAATGTGGAACTTATATTCTTTTTATGGATCAGTAATTGAGAAGTATGAAATCATAGTGTTAACTAAACTCAAGGAGGAAATTTAAAAACCTGTAAAGGTGTACAAATCTTTAAAAAAATTTTTAATAGTCAAACATATTTAAGTTGCTCCCATATACTCTCATGAGCCCTAACCTAACATTTCTCATAGCGTTGTTATCAGTATCACTAGATTTTGCAATCTTGGATATCACTACAGACATACTTTCTCAGAATCTTGCCCAATCTCCCACTTGAATTTTTAAATGCTATATAGACTATCCTGAAGCAGGGTACTACTTGAGACTCTTTTTCTTGTCAGTCTGTGTTTGAGCAAAAGCAGAAGCATCTCTGGTTTGGGTAAAGAAGATGACTTGTGAGACCTAAAGGAACCCTCATATGTCTCTGTAAACTGAGTTGGCACAATGCCATGTAGTCCAAAGACCTGCCTTCCTTAACAGAAGCGGTTTCTTCAATGATTTTTAAGTTGGGTGAAGCCACATTCCCCTAATAACAATTCCAGAGTCTTAAAAACTCTAACTTCGTAGAGAATCTACTTTCTCAACAGCAAAAGTGTTTCCCTACTTTCTCAACACCAAAAGTGTTTCCCTGAATAAAAATGGAAAAGCATTTTCTACTTAGCTCCAAGGAGACCCCTTTTTCTGATAAATTCGTGTAATCTGTACAGACCCATTGCAGAGGAACCCAGCAAACTATTACCTTGTTTATGTGTGAAACAATCAGAAAGTCCTTGTATTTCACAAATATGTATACATATATATAAATAAAAGTAAGAATGCCCTTCAAAGTCTTTAGGGTCTGATCTTCATTGTAGTCGGCCTCTGAGCCCAGCTGTTTTCAATTTGTTCTCAAGAGCACCTACCTGCCCTGGAGCGTGGTTCTCATGTGTGGTCCCCAGACCTGCAGCAACAGCCTCACTTGAGATCTTGTTAGAAAATGGGCTCCACCTGGGGGCCCATGAATCCGCTACTTTGGGGTGGGGCCCACATCTGTGGGTGGGTGATTCTGATGAAGCTTAAGTTTGAGAACCACTGCCAGCAGAGACTGGAGACGTGTGAGATGGGAGAATTCATTGGGAAAACAGGTTCCCTGCTTTTACTTTTCTACATTTTTAAAAGTCTGTTTTATTGATTATGCTATTACAGTTGTCCCAATTTCTTCCCTTTGCCCTCCTCCATCTGGTACCTCCTTCTCTCCAGCAGTCCTCCCTTAGTTCATATCCATGGGTCGTGCATGTAAGTTCCTTGGCTTCTCCATTTCCTTTACTATTCTTAACACCCCTCTGTCTGTTTTGTTCCTACCAATTATGCTTCTTAATCCCTGCACCTTTTCCCCATTCTTTCCCTTCTCTCTCTCTCCTGATAACCCTTCAGATAATCTCTTGAATATCTATGATTCTGTTCCTGCTCTAATTATTTGCTTAGTTTGTTTTTGATTTTTTTAGATTCAGTTGCTGTTAGTTGTGAGTTTGTTATTTTATTGTTCATAGTTTTGATCTTCTTTTCCTTAAATAAGCTGCTTAAACATTTTCTATAATAAGGACTTGGTGGTGATGAACTCCTTTAGCTTTACTTTATCTGCCCTTCCATTCTAAATGATAGCTTTGCTGGATACAATAATCTTTATTGTAGGTCCTTGCTCTTCATCACTTTGAATACTTGCTTTTCCTCTTCTCCTTCTGGTATCCCTATGATTTGGATGTTGCCACCTTTGGAGATGTCCCAAAATTGTCTTCTTCTCTCTGTTTTGTTTTTTTTTAATTCTTATTTCTTCATTCTGTACTTGTTGAGTTTGTTTGTTCCATGTGTTCCAATTCATTGATTTGAGTTCCAGCTTCCTTCCCTTCACTGTTGATTCCTTGTGGATATATTTTTTTTTAAATTTCACTTAGTGTAGCCTTCATTTCTTTGCTTATGCATTTACCATGGTCACTTATTTCTCTGAGCATCCTTATCACCAGTGTTTTGAACTATGCATCTGATAGGTTGGCTATCTCCATTTTACTTAGTTCTTTTTCTGGAGTTTTGATCTATTCTTTTACATGGGCCACCTTCCTTTGTCTCCTCAGTTTGGCAGCCTCCCTCTGTTTGTTTCTGTGTATTAGGTAGAGCTGCTTTGACTCCCTGTCTTGGTGCACTTGTTACACTGAAAGGGGCAGAGACTTAGGTTTTCACTAGGGCCAGGCAATCCATTTCAAGGCTTTATGGTGCTGTATGTGTGGGAGGTTCCAGAAAGGTAACAGTGCTACTTGCTGGACGCTCACCCCATTTCCAGTCACTTTACCCATTTCCTGTACGTGACTGGTACCCTTCTATCTGTTGTCCTGGTGTGGCTTCCCAGAGTGGGTGGTTTTGTGTACCTTCTAGGACTATTGGGCCCTCTAAACATACTGGCCTGAGAGATGGGCAGTTTCTTCCCCCACCCCAACCCCGCACTGGTTTTCATTGTCAGAAGCAGTGAGGCTTTATTTTCCCAGCAATGGGTCCCAGGGCTGCAACTGTCTTGCCTGGGGTTGGGATTGCTACCCTGGTGTCCCTTCTGGCTTTTATCCACGGGTGAATGTGGGACTGCCTGTTCTGCTGGCCATCACCTTCGTGTCACTGATGCTACACTGCCTCCTCTCCACCCCAGCTCCACAAAAGAATATGTCTTCTTTAAATCCTTCATTGTTAGACTTCCATACAGTTTGATTTTCTGGCAGTTTGGTGGTTTTTCTTTTGATGTTAGTTGTGGTCCTTCTTATGGTTGTATGAGGAAGTGAAGCATGTGTACCTATGCCTCCATCTTGGCCAGAGCGTACTAATTCTTTTTCAAATGTTTGCTATATGTATGTCCCCAGCCAGGGCCCATAACCAGGTTACAAGCTAGGTATCTAGCCAGGTCCATGGCTGGAAGCAGGTGAAAGGCAACCGTACATTGATGTTTCTCTCCCCCTCGGTCTCTCTCCCTTCCTCTCTCTCTGGAAATAATAAATAAAAAATATTTAAATCCACTGGCTTTATAATAGCCTTGAAGGTCAAAAAGCCTCTCTATCCAAGTAATAAAATGAAAAAGGCAAGTTCACAAATGAAGATAATCTGCACCTGTACTAAATATTTTTTGTTACTAAATTTAAGAATTATGTTAAATTAAAATGGTTGTTTATACTCATGTCAATTAAGTAACTTGTCCAGAGGCTTTGGTTTAATCAGCAACTGAGCTAGGACCCAAACCTTGATTGACTGATTTTAAAACTAAGGAGAGAAAAATTCCCGCTCTCAATCACAAAACATTCATCCCATAAAGCCATCATCTTTCTGAACTTTTAATCAGCCACTGACTGAAAGGACAATCTTCAGCTGCCCTGAATAAGGGGTCATCTCCTTTCTGAATTAAAATGTTTACCCTTGAGAATATAGTATCCTTTACCTCAGGGTAATAAAATAATTATTTTGGTTTTAAAGGACTTTCCTTTTGGCTCTTACAAGGTTATAATAAACATAGGTGATGTTTATGTCAACAATGTTATTTAGCCAAATAGGTGACACTGTAAATGTGAAAGTGAGATGATAGTTGAGTCTAAGAAAGTGATATTTATGAACTAAAACTAGAGTCTGAAAATTAAGACTGCCTCTGCAACTGTAACTTTAGCACATTTGCCTGAATGTTATAATGTATTCACTGTAAAGTCTAGAAGCCTTATAAATATATGACTGGCAGTTGCCTCAGGCAGAAATCTTTTACTGATGCAGTGAGATAAAAGTAATTAAGCTACATGTAGACCAATGGGTAATTAAATCCATGTGAAGCATTTTGTAACTAATTGCTATGTTCTAATCATAGATTGCTTTCTATTTGTCAAGGTAAGTATATATAATTACATAGTCCTTATTTCCTTTAATCTGAAATCAGCCCAGTTGAATGAATATGTTTAAGCACTGTGAATCTTAGAATATTTGGTACGTTTCTTCCATAAAGGTAATTTGCATATTTTGTAATTTGAGGGCCTTTTATGTAAATAGCTCTTAGTGTCACTGACAGCAGTTCTACAGTCAACAGAGATTTCTACAATCTAGATTCATTGCTTCTTTTAAAATTTATTTGTAGTAGTATAGCTAGTTTGTTATTTACTGGATGCTAGTAATGTTCAAAGCATTATATGTAATGTAGTACTGATCACAGTAGTTTGAAAAAAACCAGTGATCAGTAAATAGATTAAAAATAACTGTTTCCAGGTAAAACAAATAAATAGCTTTGGGAGTTGGAGAATCTTGGTATGAGAAACCATTGAAGTTCTAGGCATAGCTGTACCAACTTGACCCACAGTAGTAGCAGGTATGAACAGGCATTTCTAGAGTCAGGGCTTGAGTGGATTTCATCTCTTGGTGGGAATAGAATTTTGAAAGTAGAAACCCATTCAAAGCATGTTTGTCATTTGTTTTATTTTTTACATGTAAGTTGCTTCTGCTGCTACATGACACTAGACAGTGTTTCTGTGATGTCTTATTCATCCTTGTACCCTAAACATGGTGCCTGACACATGGATTTCACTCAGATAATATTTGTGGAATTACTTTGGATAATATATTGACTAAACGGGACTCAAAGATCGTAGTCTGCATATTATCTTCATTTGTGAACTTGCCTTTTTCAGTTTATTACTTGGATAGAGAGTAATCTTTGACCTTCAAGGTATATTATAAAGCCAGTGGATTTAAATATTTTTTATTTATTATTTCCAGAGAGAGAGGAAGGGAGAGAGACAGAGAGGAAGAGAAACATCAATGTATGGTTGCCTTTCACCTGCCTCCAGCTACAGACCTGGCTGGAGACCTGGTTTGCAACCTTATTATGTGCCCTGGCTGAGGAATCGAACCAGTGACCTTTAGGTTCGCAGGCTGGTCAAAGATTACTCAAAAAGCAGTGAACATGGTTATTTACAATAGGCAAGTGCTGGAAACAGCCTAAGTGCTGATCAGTGGCTGATTGGAACAAAAAACTTTGGTACCTTTACACCATGGAACACTACACAGCAGAAAGATGGAAGGAACATCCTTTGCAACATCCTTTGCAACAACATGGATGGAACTGGAAAGTATTATGCTTAGGGAAATAAACCAGTCAGTGAAAGACAAATACCATATGATCTCACCCCTTTCAGGACAATAATGAACAAAACAAATAAATAAGCAAAACAGAACCAGATACATGAATACAATGAACAGATCTCCAGTGGACAGAGAGGAGTGGGGAGGTAGGAGGGGAGAGTAGGAGGCAAGGAAGGGGAGCGGTTTAGTCATAGAACTAGTATGGAAGAACCATGGACATGGGCAACAAGTGGGAGTGACTTTGCGGGGGGTGGGGAGTGGTGGGTGGGGAAGGGGACAGAGGGGAGGAAAAAGGGGATGTATGTAATAAAACAACAATAAAATTAAAATTAAAAAAAGATTATGAAGTACAACTAAAAGTTCTGTTCTCTTTTAAATCCACTGGCTTTAGCCCTGGCTGGTAGCACAGTGGATAAGGTGCCGGCCTGTGAACTCAAAGATTGCTGGTTCAATTCCCAGCCAGGGCACATAACCAAGTTGCAAGCCAGGTATCCAGTCAGGTTTATTATGTTGAGGTATACTCCCTCTGTTCCCATTTTGCTGAGTGTTTTTATCATAAATGGTTGCTATACTTTATCAAATGCTTTTTCAGCATCTATTGATATGATCATATGATTTTGTCTTTCATCTTGTTGATGCGAGGTATTACATATATTGATTTGCAAATGTTGTACCATCCTTGCATCCCTGGGATTAAACCCACTTGATCATGGTTTATGATCTTTTAATGTATTGCTGAATCTGGTTGGCCAATGTTTTGTTGAGAACCTTGACATGTATGTTCATCAGAGATATTGGCCTATAGTTTTCTTTCTTAGTTGTGTCTTGCCCTGGTTTTGGGATTAGAATAATATTGGCCTCATAGAAAGAGTGTGGATGCCTTCCCTCTTCTTGGATTTTTTGGAATAGGTTGAGAAGGATAGGAGTTAGTTCTTCTCTAAATGTTTTTGTAGAATTCACCTGTGTATCCATCTGGCCCAGGGTTCTTGTTCTTTGGGAGGTTTTTGATTACTTCTTCAATTTCATTAGTTGTTATTTGCCGGTTCAGGCTTTCTGCTTCTTCTGGGTTAAGTTTTGGTAGATTATACATTTCCAGAAATGTGTGCATTTCACCCAGGTTGTCATATTTCTTGCCATATTGTTGTTTGTAGTAACTTCTTACAATCCTTTGTATTTCTGAAGTATCAGTTGCGATTTCTCCTCTGTCATTTATGATTCTGTTTATTTGGATCCTCCCTCTTTTGTTTTTCTTGATGAGTCTGGATAAAGGCTTGTCCATGTTGTTTATTTTTTCAAAGAACCAGCTCCTGGACTTGTTGATTCTTCAAATTGTAGTTTGAGTTTCTAAGTTATTTAATTCTGCTCTGATCTTGATGGTTTCCTTCCTTCTACTTGCTCTGGGCTTTGTTTGTTGTTGTTTCTCTAGGTCTTGCAGCTTTATGGTTAGGTTGTTTGTATAAGCTTCCTCTGAACTTTTTAGGTACGCCTGTAATGCTCTGAATTTCCCTCTGAGGACTGCCTTTGCTGTGTCCCATAGATTTTGGATTGTTGTGTATTCATTGGCCTTTCTTTCCAGAAACTTTTTTTATTTCGTCTTTGATCTTATTGTTAACCCATTCATTACTTAAAGGCATGTTATTCAGTCTCTGTGAGTCCGTGTTTTTGGTTTTTTCCTTTGAGATTGGTTTCTAGTTTCAGGCCATTGTGATTTGAGAAGATGCTTACTATGATTTCAGTTTTCCTGTATTTGTGGAGGCTTGTCTGGTGACCTATCGTGCAGTCTGTCTTAGAGAATTTTCACATGCATTTGAAAAGAATGTGTATTTTGCTTCTCTGGAATGAAAGGTTCTGTATATATCAGTTAAGTCCATTTCCTCTAGAGTGTTGTTCAATGCCGCAACATCCTTGGTGATTTTTTGTTTGGAAGATCTGTCCATTGTTGATAGTGGGATATTAAAATCCCCTACTATTAGTATGTTGCTGTCTATATCCTTCTTAAAATCTGCCAAGATTTTCCTTATACATTTCAGAGCTCCTACGTTGGGTGCATATATATTTACCAGAGTCATTCTTGATGGATTGTTTCCTAATTATTGTGAAATATCCTTTATCTCTTTTTTATGGCCTTCATCGTAAAATCTATTTTGTCTGAAATAAGTATTGCTACTCCAGCCTTTTCTTCATGTGCATTTTCTTGATACATATTTTTCCATCCCTTCACTTTCAATCTGTGTTGATCTTTTGTTCTGAGGTGGGTCCCTTGAAGACAGTATATATGTGGGTCATGTTTTCTTATCCTTTCAGCTGCCCTATGCCTTTTGATTCCACATTTAATCGATTTACATTGAAGGTTATTATTGATTGATACCTATTTCCATTTTCCCACTTTGTACCTGTGTTCTTCTCTGTCTCTCTCTGTTGTTTCTTCTTCTTCTTCTTCTTCTTCTTCTTCTTCTTCTTCTTCTTCTTCTTCTTCTTTTAAAGCAGACCCTTTAGCATTTCTTGTAATGCTCTTTTGATAAAGATGTATTCTTTTAGTCTTCTTTTGTCTGGGAAACTCCCTATTTCTCCTTCCATTTTGAATGAGAGCCTTGCTGGGCAGAGTATTCTTGGTTGCAGGCTTTTGTTTCCCATTACTTGGAACATTTTTTTGCCATTCCATTCTGGCCTGTATTGTTTCTGGTGAATAATCATTTGATTATTAATAAGGCTTTATTGGAGCCCCCTTATATGTTATTTTCTGTTTCTCTCTAGATACTTTTAGGATTCTCTCTTTGTCTCTGAAATTTGCCATTTTAATTATAATGTGTCTTGGAGTTGGTCTCTTTGGGTGCATCTTCATTGGGACCCTCTGTGCTTCCTGAGCTTGAGTAATGTTTTCACTTTCATGTTAGGGAAATTTTCTATCATTACTTTTTTGAATAGGTTTTCCACTTTTCCTTTCTCTTCTCCTTCTGGTATCCCTATGATACAGATATTACTGCATTTCATGTTGTCCTGCAGCTGTCTTATAATCTGTTTATTCTTGTTCAGCCTTTTTTCATTCTGTTGCACTGTCTTGGAATATTTTTCTGCATTGTACTCCAGCTCGCTGATCCATTCCTCTGCTTCTTCTAGCCTACTGTTGAATCTTTCAACTGTATTCTTCAATTCAGAAATTATATTGTTCATTTCCTCCTGGCTCTTATTGATAGTTTCTAAGTCCTTTGTAATGCTGGTGTAGTTCTCAGTAAGTTCCTTGTAGCTTCCCAGGAGTTCTTTGTAGTTCCCCTGGAGTTGTTTATAGTTTTCTTTGAGCTGGCTGAGCTCATTGAGCTTCTCTATCATCATCATTTTGAATTCCATATCTGATAGTTTGTTTACCTCTGTTTCATTTAGTGATCTTTCTGTGGATTCCTCCTTTCCTTTTGGTGATGAAATGATTCTTTTTTTACCCATTTTGGGTATCTGTTGTTGCTTTTTTTTTGCCTTGGATTAATCTGCTTTTGTTTTCTGCCTTTGTGGAGCACCCTTCTGTGTTAGGAGATTTGTGGAGTTCAGTGTTGTAGTTTCCTAGATTTCCTGAATTTGTTGCTCTTGAAGTGGCCTTTATGTCATTAACTTGGACTGTCTGGTTATATTTTGTATTGTTTATATGTATTGCTCCATTCCCTTCCAGTTGGCTGATTGAGAGACACTCTTTCTATCCTGTCTCATACACTGTTTTTGAGCTACTCATTAGGGATTAATAGTTCATGTAGCTCTAAGTGTAACTCAGGTGCTTAAGATTAGCACAGATCCCTTTCCTGAGTCTGCCTGTTTTTCTTGATCAAGTCTCTGCAGTCCACAGTCAAGCTGTGTAATCTTGGAGTGTCAAGGCCTGTGGCTGTCACTGTCAGGGCTGATTCTGAATGGCAGCCCCCCCAGTAGGCTGAGCCTCCAGTAGCCTAGCTGTGTTTCTGCACTGCTGGTGTTTTGGGGCCCACCCTTTTCTCACTAGTTTTGTGTGAAGACCTGCAGGGTGCTCATGTAGTGTCAATGGCAACTCCTCCCCCGTCCAGTTCCTTGACAAAGTTTCTGCCTTCAGTGGGCACCTGGCTCCAACAGGGAGTGGCCTATAACTTTGTTCCTGTGATGGTTAACCCTCCTCTTGCAGCTGTTAGAGGAGGTAGCCCCTGTCTGCAAGGAGCGTCTGGCTCCCCAGGGCCCTGTAGGTGGTTTGCCAGTGATGGCTGGCCCTCCATGCAGTCCAGCTCTTTGTGGAGGATTTTTTGTTTGTTTGTTTGTTTGTTTTAAAGATTTTATTTATTATTTTTCAGAGAGAGGGGAAGGGAGAGGGGCAGAGAGGAAGAGAGACATCAATGTATGGTTGCCTTTCACCTGCCTCCAGCTATGGATCTGGCTGGAGACCTGGCTTGCAACCTGGTTATGTTGCCCTGGCTGGGAATCGAACCAGCGACCTTTGGGTTCGCAGGCTGGCCCCTTATCCACTGTGCTACCAGCCAGGGCAATCTTTGTGGAGGTTTTCACTGCAGCCTCTGCAATGGGTCGCTGGCTCCCCAGGGGGTCTACAGTACAGTTTGCCAGGGGAAGGCTAGCCCTCCTCATCCAGCTCTTTGTGGAGGTTTTCACTGCTGCCTCTGGGCAGCACTCCTCTCTACTCTGTCAGCATCTTTTTAGGTCTCCATAATCCTTTTTATTAAATTTAAGTCCATAACCTCATTGTTTATTGGTAATGACAGTTAAAAAGGCATAATTTATAATGAATATTTCTTAATTTCAGTCTTCAAAGTGGTACCTGTGATGAAAGGAATGGTTTTCTAAAACTAAATTTGTAATATATTTGTTAGGGAGCCAGCTACTTTCCCCCTTATTCAAATTTCCACTGTTACCATCCCCCTGTTAAAGCTGCCCGGTGTGGTGTGTGCACGGAATTGGATTCCTGTAGCCATATACTAGACCTGCTTCCCTGTCCTCTTCTCTAGAAGAACATGTTCTCTGCCAGCCATTGGATTCTCTTTATGGCATAAACACTGTATTGATTAATTTACACTACTGTACTTCATCCCATAGTTTCTTTTTATATTAGCACATATACATAATAAAGATAGATGTAATGTATTGCATATTTATTATATCTAAGTTTAATGCCTCATTCTTTCCCACTGCTTGCTGATATTATCCTTTTCACACCTTCCTGGCCTACTTCCTAAGGTTGTATTTGCATTTTTTGTAAATAGTTAGCGCACCTTTTTTTTTTTTTTTTTAATACATTTATTTTCTTTAGCTGTCTTTCATATTCTATCATCAGTTTTGTTTATATGTGTCTTGGAAACTTCATATAGAACTTGGTGAAATACTGCATAATAATGATACTGGCAGTAATATGATGTTTCAGAAGGTAGTCTTTCTCTTTCTAATTACAAATACAGTATATAAATTTGCTTTTTTTTTTCTTTTTTTTTTTTTTGTATATTGTGTGAAGCTTATTTGCAGAAGAATGTGTTTATTTGGTGGATTTTTAAAATAAGATGATAATTTTTGGAAGCATCCTGACATTTGCTACGTTAAATCAGGAAGCTCTTACTCAGTGTGGAGGGATATAGGCTCTTGATTTGCATTAGACAGGGCTGGGCCCAACCTGCTGAAACATCACATGAAGCCACTTCAGTATAGTCGGTAGGCAAAGGTACATATGCAAGAACAGAATCCCTTATCTCAGTAACTACCACCCTTTCTTGATCGTTTAATGAGTTTTGGACTTCATTCTGTCATAGAAGTAAGTTACTATAAATTAGTCTGATGTTTTGAGGCTTTCTGGTAATGTCTGTTAGTATAGATTCAGAACAGCTCCTAATTTAAAATGAACTTTTCTCCACTGCTAAAGCATAGATACCCTTCTAAGGACTCTTATTTAATGACTCAGGGCCATATTGTTTTGGTTTGTTTTTTATCTTGGAGGAACACAAACTGTTCTTAGTCCTCCATGCCTTCTAGGAATTGATTGGTCTACTGCTTTCCTGTGATTCTTTCCTCAGCCTTGGGATTTAGTTTCCTCTCATTATTGTCCAACGAGAACTAAAAACTTAGGGGGAACTGATCCTTGGAGCTTCATCTCTGTGCAACTATTACCTCTTTAATATTTAACCTAGTAAATTATAGCTTCCTGAACTGCAGTTTCTGTCTTCTCAGTTTAGCAAAATCATCAGATGCTATTTGGTTCCCATTGCACTGTGGCCTAGAAAATGTTTCTAGGAAGTTAGATGGGCAATCGTAGGTCTTTGCCTTGTTTGCTTCTCTCAGAAATCAGTCCTGCTCTGCCCGCTATTTCATATTTGATGGCTTCAGATATTTAGTCAAATTTTTAGTTTTTTATAGCATTAAGACAATTCCTATAACAGTCCTTCATTGGTAGAAGTGGAAGTCTTCACAGTATTTCCTTTTATTAAAATTGTGTGTTGTCATTAATATAACCAGAGTCCATAATTTGTACTGGATAATTCACATTTCTTTACAGAAACAGACATGTTGGTACATTTGATTTTGATTACATAGCTTTGTCAAAGTGTTGAGTTGGTTATTGGTATATGTGTATATGATATTCTATTGTAATAGATATTAAAATCACCTTTTATTAATATCAACAGCAAATGTTTATAGTGCTTTGTTCATAGAAATTTTTAAATTTAAGAGGTAGCTTAGGTATATATCAGAATTTTCTATGCTGATTATTTTAATTTTTGTCAAGGCACAACTACCAGTTTCATGAAACTTCCAAACTTTGAATTTTTCTATCATTATAGTTACTTGGTGTGTAGGTAGTAGATTTTTGAGGGTGAGACTGCTTTTTTCTTTCCTTTCTTTTTTTTAAGATTTTGTTTATTATTTTTAGAGAGAAGGGCAGGGAGAGAGGAAGAAAGGGATAGAATCCTATGGTTGCCTTTTACCTGCCTTCAGCTATGGACCTGGCTGGAGATTTGGCTTGCAACTGGTTATGTCCCCTGACTGGGAATTGAATCAGTGACCTTTAGGTGTGTAGGCCAGTGCCAATCCACTGAGTCACACAGCCAGGGCTACTTTTTTCTTTAATGAAGGAAAAGTGACTTTTTCTTTTCCTGCCTCATAAGTTTATATATATATACATATACATATACATATATGTATATATATTTTACTTATTCTTATTTGTCAGTCCTTTGGAAGTTGTAGCAATGATTCAGCCTCTTTGAAGATTCTCTGAGTTTGTGGCAAATGTTAGTTTTTTTGGATGTCAATTTAGAGGATGCTATAAGAGAAGTTGGGGCTCAAGAGTAGTACTTAAGTTCTGTTGGGTGAAAAGAAAAAAGAATGACAAGATTTGAGACTGGCACCACTTCCTTTTCCTACTAGAAAACAAATGTGTTTGGTGTTTTTTTGCTTGTTTCTCTTTAAATTTGTTAATATTGTTTGACTCATTTCAGTCCAATATAATAAATTTTCTTTTCAAAAAAGAGTGGGAGGAAAAAAAATTTTAAAGAAAGACTGGACAATTTCACGATATTATTTTTTTCTGTTCCTTCTTCCATACCAAATCTAGTGATTTGAGGATTCTGAAACTTATTGAATATTCATGAGCTTAAACATGAGAGTATCTTAAAAATATGGAGTTATTGAGAGGTTCACTAGCAAGTATAATACACATATTGCATATGCATTGCCTTTGATGGTGAATAGTCTGTCAACATGTAAGTTTTGCTTTCTTAGCTCTTCCCTTTGAGTGTGCGCCTCATGCAACAACTCACATCACCACTGGCTCCCATCTTCTAGTTCTTTTTCACACACACCCTCTTCACCTCACCCCAACCACGCTGACCTCTTTGTGGTTCCTTGGGAACTGCAGTCATGCTCATGCTGGGTCTTTGTACTTATATTCCTTCTGTTTCCAATGCTCTTCCTTCAGATAACTGATCCATGTGCCTTACTACCTTGGTTCATTCAGGTTTTGTGCATTATGAGTTTCCCCCAATTATTCCCTGTCAAAAATAGTAATATCCTCTCCCAACTACTTCATCATTCATTCCTTTTATCCTGCTTTAAAATGTTTTATTAGTGTTTATTTTTATTTGATATATTATTTCTCAGTTTATTGTCCTTCTCAAATAAAGTTCATGAAATCAGAGCTCTTGTCTCTCTTAAGACTTAGAACAGTGTCTGGCACATAGTAATACTCAGCAAGTACGTGCTAGAAGAAGAATGAGTGAATGAATGAATGATGTTTTATTTGTATTGGGACAACTATACTACATACCTGATGCACCTTTCAACTGAATATAGTAATGTAATGCAAAGTAGAAAACTACATTTGCTGTTTAAATACTTGAAATATAAATTTATAAAGTTTATATTCAAAGTCAAATTTTCCTAATTTGAACTATAGAATTTCAGGTCATATTTAACTCTGCATGTGTGTGTGTGTGTATGTGTAAAATTTTAAAAATATTTTTTTTGAGAAAAATCTTTAGGACATAAAATGTTACTCATTAAAATATTCTGTTTTTTAAAAATATTTGTGTTCTATTTGTTCTTTATTCTGTAATTGAGTTCAGTGGCCCAATAATGCAAAATAATTGGTTCTTTAGTTTCCTTTATCCACTAAACTGTTCTACAGCTATTTAAGTTTGTCTTGGAATATAGATAAATTTCTAAAATATAATCACCATGATCTGATAGTAATAATAATAAAGATTACTGATAGTAATCTTTTCTAGCTAGTATCCAACTATTTTTCTTTTCCTCTTCCTACTTTCTTTTATATCTATAATGTTTGGACTGCAGAAAGTTGAGTATGTTGTGATTTTTTAAAGACAAAACACCATGTTTTCCCATATCCTGCTGAAACACCAGAGGGCCCCTTCACAGACACTGTTGTATGTATTTCTCTAGGGATATTCAAACTGCCCCTATATGGAACAAAACACACTCAAGTATTAATAGGATAAAGTCAGTCTGCCTCATTGAGTCACTGCAAAATCTCATTGCAGATTTTGGACACTGTAGAATCAGAGCCTTGTTTCCAGAAAGTGTGTCCTTTTTTTTTTTTTTTTGTACTATTTTGTTTTTAGGTTTCCATTGTTTCCAGATTTTTGTAGAAGTATGGAAATAAAAAACATTCTTTCTGATTATGAACTATCAAAATAAATAATTTAAATAAGTTGTTTCTATTTAGCAACATCATTATAAGTTTATGCCAACAAGTTTTGTTGTTTTTTGTTTGTTTGTTTCATTGTAATCTCAGATGTCAGGATGTTCTAAAAATACTGTCTTTGTTAGCTCTTTTTTAAAATTTTAAAAAGATTTTATTATTTTTAGAGAGATGTGTAGAGAGAGGGGCAGAGAGAGAGACAGAGAGACAGACATCAATGTGTGGTTGCCTTTCACCTGCCTTCAGCTATGGTGGATCTGGCTGAAGACCTGGCTTGCAGGTTACATGCCCTGCTGGGGAATCGAACCTGGAACCTTTGGGTTTGCAGGCTGGTGCCTTATCCACTTAGTCACCAGCCAAGGCTTCTTCTTTGTTAATTCTTACTATTAAAGCAATGAAAAAGATAATTGTAAAGTTTAGTTGTGTTATGAGTAATCTGTCTGAATTTATCTGCAATAGGAGTCTTCTAAAATAAAAAGGTGGTTTGTACCTATGTGCTATGCTCTCCACCTACCACTGTAGGATAGCAGGAACTTAAAGCAGGACTACTAATCTATGTAGAAGTTAAAAGAGACCATGTAGTGTACCTTGCAACATTCAAACTGCATTTCCATATCCAAAGAAAATTCACTTTATTTTCTCATTGCCTAATACAGAACTCATGTAGGCTCCTATGCACATTCTGTGTATACGTTGCATGTACATATATGTTTATATATGCATATAGAACCAAGATTTATTGAATGCTTCCTATGTGCTATGTACTATTATGTTTTCTAGGTATATGTCCTTTTTTTTTAAGGTTTTTGCAACTCTGCCAGGGAGATGCTTACATCCTATAAGTGGAGATAAACAAACCAATAATTATAATGCATTGTGATACAGAATTTTGCTCCCAATTTTTGGGAGCACAGGGGAGGAGCATCTAAATTAGTTTCAGTGCTCAAGAAAGTTTCCAGGAAGGGGTATTAATTATACAAAGAAGATTGGAAGGCATTTTAAACAAAGGGAGCAGCATATGCTAAAGCACAGAGGTCTGAGCTAGAGTGAATTGCACAAGGAAATACAATTGAGTCAGTCTGGCTGTAGTGAAAGTATTGTCCAATGTTAGTCAAAAGCAGTAATTGTATAGCGATTATAGGCAAGAATGTTCTTGATCTTAGAAGATATATATTGATTTATTTAGATTTTAAGTGCCATCTCATCTGCCACTAATTCTCAGAGGGTTTAGGCAGAAAAAGACATATGGTTTTAGGTGTGAAGAGAGTGCTCAGAAATGTGGCAAAATGTTATACAGTGAGTCTGAATGAAGGAGCAATGGGTATTCAATGTAGGACTCTTGAAACTTTCCTCTAAATTCAATAATGCTCAAAGGAAAACCTTCGATAAGAAAAAAACTTCAGGTCACTCATAAACCTTTTAAGTTTGTAAAAGTAGAGGATTGATGAATTAGGTAATGAATAATTGTCTTTTAAAGTGGCCTATTGATTGGGTTTTTATCAGTAACCTATCATTGTTTTATAAAAATAGCCTTAGTTGATCCTTTTAAAGGGCTAACTTTAATAACATTTTCATTTAAGCCCTTTTTTATCTAATAGGGAAACATAAAACTCTTGAGTGTCTAGTAATGGGATTAGAAGGAACCATAGGAGTCATATTGTCTTAATTTGCTATAAATAAGTAAGCTAAATAACTAGAAGCTGCCTGTATATATTATTACTTAGAAATATTTTCATGGAACAAATTTTCATGACCTTTTTTAGGTGTTTAAACAGAGGGCCATATTGATTTCTGAATTTTCTAAGGTTATTTTTAAGAATGAGCCTGTAAAAATCTAGTTAATATGCACTGTTACATCAGGAATTAAGAGTCAAGAACTTAATGCACATTAAATAAATATAACATAATGTATGTTGAATTTATATTCTTTATTTGCCATTGAAGACAATGGAGCATGAAGGCTGGAATGGGGCTGTGGGCTGGTGGGACTGAGGGGAGAAGCGCAAGGCAAGAGAGTGATGGAGGGTAGAAAACAGAAGGGGAGTGAACACATCTGAGGAAGAAAGATTCAGCACGTTTTTAAAAAGATTTTATTTATTTATTTTTGCAGACAGGGGAAGGGAGGGAGTAAGAGACAGAGAGACATTGACGTAAGAGAGAAACATCAGTCAGTTGCCTCTGGTACACACCCAACCAGGGGCAGACCTGAAACAGGCAGTTCCCTTGCCTGGGAACCCATCCCCTCACCTTTCACTTTGCAGGACAACACCCAACCAACTGAGCACCCAGGTCAGGACAAAGATTTAGCAGATGTGGAGGTGATTTTCTTTATTATGCTTAGTTTATATAGGTTTTCTTGCCATCTAGGGCTCTTTAATTATTGATCCCATTAATCATAGTTTACAGGTTTCATATTTTTGCAATACGTATTTTTAGAGACTAGTCATCATGGAATAATTGAAACAACTTATTATGGTGGAAATTTTCCACCATGATAAAACAAGAGATACCAAAGAAATATTACTTCTCTGACCGATGAAATCAATCTTCACCTGTATTTTAATTTATTACAATTAAGCTCATTCACAAGAAAATGATAATGAATCACAATCTTTTGAAATTTTGAGATTTGGCAAAGTTTGATTTTTCAAAAAGGATTTTAATTTTTGTTGTGAGACTACTTTATTGAGAAAATTATTTTTCTTTTACTATTAACCTGTTACGTCTCCTACTTTTTCCATCTTCTGTCATCTCAAGTTACTGTGTGGAGCAAAGATCATAATCATGCTGCTGAGGTTGCTCTGTTCAGGGAAAAAAGCTATGTGTTTCATTTATAGGCTGATTTAGTAATTACTTGGGTAAAATGTTAACGGATTCTAATAAACTTTTCAAAGGTGTTTTTTTTTTTAACCTTGCAAGATGTTTTATTTTTCCCTAGAACTTGCTTTTCTTTTTACCGAAATCAACACAACAAAAGGATAGATGATTTGATGAACCTTAGGTTCTCATTAGAAGTCAGAACAACTGAACAATTTAATTAAAATAAACAAGTCAGGTAGGTGATCAATTTTAGGAAAAAGTAAAATTTCTCCTTGGTTGCTTAAAAAGAAAAAGGTAATTTTTGTCTTCCACTTTAACAACCACTTTCTTTTTTTGCATGTATTTATTTTTACAGGCATGAGAGGTTTTACTGGGCATTCACTTCTCTTATCTCAGTTTTTCCTGCTTGCTTCTCTTTTTCATTTCCATGTGTTTGTTTTCCTGACATTATTAATCAAAGTCCCCATCACGTTGCAGACGGGGCCTATCTCATTTGGCTGACATCATGTCCACGTCCAGCAGCCTAGTTGCCCTTCATGTGGGTTTTTACGGCTGTGTTCTTCAATACCCTCCCCCACACACACATACATACACACACACATTAGGGATGTGTGTGAAGTTCCCAGGATATCTGTCACTGTCCCCTTGCCAGCTCCTGGATAATAGCCCATCTTAGATCACAGAAGTTTAATGATGAATCCATATCTGTCATGAGCTAGAATTGCTGCAGGGCACATAGTAGGTAACAGCCTCATAAATGTTTGATGGACGAATAAAGAAATGAATGTGCAAAGGAATATAGCTCATAACTGAAGTCCTTAAGGAATGAAGCTGTTTAGGCAAGCACTTCTGTCCATAAGTATAGCCAATTAAGTGTGGCGATAGAAGCATGCATGTGGCCCAATATCCATTAGTGATTACAGACTGCAGCCTTCAGTTTCCCTGGCGAATTCATATGCACACTGACCTGACAGGAACTGCTTGCACTATGAGTAATCACCAGACTTTCCAGGGAAAAGGATGTCAGGCACAGGGAGTCCATATTTAGCTTCACCTTTAGTATGAAATGACTTTCTATATCCTAACTATGCGAATGATCAGCTCTCATTAGAATTCATGCTTGTAATATAACCTTACAAAATCTGAACTTTCTCACATTAAGAGCAGAATCGTCTTTGACAAAATTTTGGATTGAATTGGCCAGGCACAATTCTCCTGAACTCCACGGGTTTCACATTTCGCACACGTTCTCTCATTTCATTGCGTTTTAAGCCAGGTTGCTATTATATAGAGCACTTTAGCAGCCTTGATCTTGGAGACATCAAGACCATTATTCCTGTTGTTACTGATTTAGTGTTACAGCTGCTTCCTCTTTATGTGATTTAATTTGAAGTTTCAGCCCACCAGGGGGCTATTGGTCCCCACCTATGCAGCTTTAGAGCTGGCTGCTGTTTCTGCTTGGATGTTATTTCCATTCCTATTCATAGTGATTTTTCCCCTTCTATATTCATCTAGCAACAGCAAGGCAATGTTCCAGGAACTTGCTCTCTCTACATAAGGCGTAACATGGAACCATTTGGATGGAAAAATTATAAATTAAAATTATTCTGTTCATTTTAAAATATTCATATTGTGTTGCTCAAATGCCAGTAACTGGAAAATCATGGATAATGTCCTGTTTTTATAACCTCTTTCAGAGTGTTTTAAAATCTGTTTATGTTGTTACTTAGCCATCTCTTTTCCTGGAGTGGATTTTGTGATAAAATTTAAAAGAAAAAAGCCTGCATGAGCCCAGTGTCTGATGGCATAAGTAATATTAAAGACTCTGCCACTAATTGCAACCTATTTTTTTAAAAAATTGAACATACTCACTCCATGGAAAGAGGATATTTATAAAATTATATTTATAAACTTACAAGACTACAAAAGGAGCCTGTGAACATGCTAGACTGTTTCTTTTGAACGTGCATTTTGTATGAAATTATTAAAACTAAGCAAAGGTTTATTAATTTCTGGAACTACAGATTTAATTTAAGAAAACGCGTATATTCATAACACTGCTGCTTTTCAAATACTAAAAACATCTCCAACTTCTTGCATGGAGGTATTTGTTGTTATCTGCTGTTTTCTGTGCTAAGTCATTGATTCTTTAATTTTAAGAAACTAAAATCCTATTTCTTTCCTTTTATTTTCTATATTGTATATGTGTAGATGAGGATGTACATGTCTGAGAAAGACAAGTGGAGGAAAGAGAGCATATTTTTGTGTGTTTTGCTCAGGTTTTGATAAAGTAAATATATCTCTTATTCTGGAGGAAAGAATAGTGATTGGAGTTCTTAACTTCGTGTTTATTTTTCCACCTCAGTGGAACACATTAGGAAGAGTGAAGATCTTTTTATTCCGTTAGTTTTAAGTTCGCATTCACATAAAAGCCATGTGTTTTATTTGTTGTCTTTCTAGCCTAGGAATATTTAAATGTATTTTCAAAAATCTTCTGTTCTGTCGACTAGAGACCATTTAAAATTATAATTTTAAGATTCTTTCCAGAAACTTATACTTCTGGTTGAGGCTTTAGTCTTTCTTTGTGCGCCTTGTATGTGTGTTGAAGTTCTTCATAAAAAATAAATCACTTCAGCATGAACAAATTTCACAGACCCATTTTATTATTTGTTGAGACTTGTGAATCATCTGGCCTTTGAAATAGTCTAACCCTTTAATTGAATATGCATTCAGAAATGCTCTGTGTGCCATGCAACCCTGGGTGGCTCTTGCTAAACCTGGTTTATTCATTTTAAATAATACTAGGTTATCCAGAAGTATTTCCTTTCGATTTTTGGAAAGAAGTTATTGTAGGCTGTAATATTTGAAGTCAAGATTGTTCATAGCAACAATAGCAACAAAACATATATACGTTTTCTTACGATCTAATTGATGGAAAATAAGCTGCAAGCTGTCAGTAAGCAAGTTTTTCAACACAAATACTTAAACAGCAACCAACTTCTTTGAACAAAGCCATATGATGCACTCTATTCATAATTGACTAAAAAAAGACAAATTTGAATAGTTACTTCAGGAGAAATGGATACCTCATAACTAATAATTTGTGAGTTAAACCTTAACCGCACTTGACATTTTTTCTGGGGTTGGTGACAGACTGATTAGTTAGCTAACTACTGATAGTACCTATTTTATAGAGTGACTGTTCAGTTCCAGGGCTGATGATATTCAATAAAATAGGTATTCTCTGTGATGGGACTGAAGCTTTACTCTTGATCAAAGTGCTTGGAAGAAAACATGGTTGAACTGATTGGCTGTGAATGCTAATTGTTCCGTAGGACACACTGATAATTTACAGCACTGTTGTAAATCTTTGGTGTTCATAAAATGAACTTAATAACCCAGTGCCACCATGGGATAAGCTGCTTTTTTTTTCTCTGCAATTGAATACCCAGGCTGCCTGCATAATAATGCTGAGAAATACTGCATTAAAAAGAGTGAGCAGCTGTATGATGAAGGGAACAGCTCTGCAACAGATTTGTTAATTATCTCCTTTGATTCACAGAGGGTGTTTGTGAGATATGGTTGACCAGCGAAGACACAGGGGCTTATGGCAGAGATATTGGCACTGATCTTCCCGCACTCCTGTGGAAACTGGTTGAAGTGATTCCTGAGGGAGCAATGCTGAGGCTTGGCATGACAAATCCGCCCTATATTTTAGAGCATCTGGAGGTAAGGAAAAGCACCCAATTTCCATGCGGACACGGACACAAACCAATCCAGACAATGTGGCAGTCTCAGCGTTATCACATGAGCTTCATTTAAAACCACTTTCGCTTTTTTATGTGGTTCTACATTACCACGAATGGAGAATTTCAGATCCCCTTCTTTGTCTGTCTGCACATCTTGTTTTTCTTCCTCACCATTAATTACTATTGCCCAGCTTTTCTGGTACTTGCCATCCTGTCACAGAGAGAGAGGGAGAGTGTGTGTGAACAGCCTTTCAGTTTTCTGTTGTATACATTTGCCTCAATTCCTTTATTTAAAACCCTTGTTTAGTTCAGGGCTGCTAATATGTGGCATTAATTTTGCATCCAGCAGCAAACATCACATTACCTATTTTGTGACTGTTAGCCCTGTTAGTAGGATACTGTGCTGTAAGTTTGAAGATGTTGTAAATTTCATCCCTCTGTCAGGAGATGGCTACTGGTGAGTTGAATCAAAGAGACATGGGGTTTGGTATTCTTCCATTTGCTTCTCTGTAATCACTGTGAAAAGAGGAGTTGTGATAATGTGAGATCCCTGGTTTCATTTTTATACCTCCCATGAATCAGGATACTTCCCTTCAAGTAGCTTAACATTAAATTAGAAAAGTGGAAGTGTGTACAAGTACCTGTGATACCTAATGACAAATGCCACAATAAATATGAGCAATGAATATGGCCAGAAATGATCATTTAAATGAAAAAGCATATGCTGGAATACATAACTATAATATGTAGAATAAAATAATTGTATTAGGTCTACTGTCATGGACAAGAAATTTAGTAAGTGCTATTGGAAAGTGATATGTAAAATATAAAAACATAAGTCACATGTTTTTATTCAGTTATGTTCTTTGCAGTTAGTTTGTGCAGAAAAATAACACTCCAAAAACTTATAAGCAAGTGTTGTTGCTGAAATTTAATGCATAAATGCAAATGAATATTCAAAGATTTAAAAGATTGTTTCTGTTGATTTGATTTGAGGCCTATACTTGTTAAGGTTGTTGATGAAAAGCCTCCCTAATATCAACAACGTGTTTTAGGAATTCTGAAAACAGAGTTGATAGCAGCCTGATTGTTAATTATAAATCTGTCAGGAAGAAATTTAGCAATTTCAGTTTTGTTATTTACATTTTCCCCGCCAGATTTTTAAATAAAGGTATGCAATTTATATGTTAACTTTGGTACTTTGGATAGTGTGGGACAGTTTTGATTTGCAGGCATATCAATTTTTACTTAACTCTTTGATTCAACATTTGAAAAAGCAAGTGACTGTAAAAATCAAATATGCTGAGACTACTACAGGCTTGATGTATTTTCAGTAGATACGAGACATGCTGTGCATCATGAAAACCAGGACATATTGCTAGATAATGTGGTGGGTATGAAGGGAAGTAATCCCTACCAATATATAATCAGTAAACAGTTTTGAAGGACAGAAAGCTAGAGTCAGAGCAGTCCAGGTTAGGAGTGAATATAAGGGGAAACAATGGTTTATTGACTTAAGATAAGTAACCAAATACCTCTTGTAATAAATATAGCACTTAAACTAATTGCAAGATTGCAGAAATTAATACCATATTTATATATTTATAGCAAATCCTAATGCTCAGCACCTAAATTAGTGCAAGTTGATGATCTCTGACTAGATGCTAGGAGAGTGCCTAAAAACTCAACAGAAGATGATAATACAGCTTTACATTTTACCTGGAAGACACCAGATGTTTAATTCATAGATTGTGGTTAGAATGATCAGTTCTGATTGCCATATTACCTTTTTAAAATTCTTGCTGTAAGATATTCATAATGTTGGCCTTTTCCCCTGTGTTGTCATTCTCCTGGGTCAGGGACCTTACCATATCCATCTCTGGTTCAACCCCTCCTGCAAATGGCTCAATCAAGAAGTGAATAAAAGGATGAATAAAAGAAGAGCTTTCTTCCTTAAATAAATTATAGTGCCCACTCTGTAGTCTTTGAAGTGTTAACATGCTGTCCAGAAGAGGCAATAGAAGATGACAAAGTAAATGAGTTTGTTTCAAGAGTGAACATTTGTCCCAAAGAAAGCTACTTATTCCTATGCCCTTTATAAGCAGGGAGTACATTCTGTGTACTTCTAAGTAGTTCTGTTGTGCCACTTGAAGGGAGAAAGAAATCCAAAGGAAACAGATGAAAATGAAACAGGTGAAGGCATGTAAGAATAAAAGACCTACCACATTCAGAAGTGAGTTTTCAGTCTTTTTTTTTGTCACTTTGACAAAACCTTCACACCTTGGCATTTCTTCGCCTCCTCCCGCAAGTGGAAGAGCCCAGAGTTTCAGTGCTCCACAAACACATTCGTATGTAACAGGACACTGATCTCTAGAGGCTTCGCTGGCTTCCCAGTGTGGAATGGACTGGGAAGAGAACCCTAAGCTGGTGAGCCTGGATTTGCACCCACCAATACATTATATTTCCCCACTTCCCTCTTGCTGGGCCTAGACCACTCTAAAGAAATTACTTGGCTTATCTAAAGAGTGCTGAAGAGAGGTCACCTTTAAGAATACAGGAGAAGAGATCAATACAAAAAACACCAGCGAATGACAGGTGGTGATTATTTTAAACTGTAGGGATAGAAGAAACCCACTCTTGAAATAACTACTCTGATGCCTTAATGCCCTTACAGTGAGGATTTCTTGAGAATTACATTGGTAGCGCCCAGCTTTCTTGTGTTTCTGGAAGATGCTTCAGGCCGCAGGCTTTAATTATAGAGAGCTTTAGTCAGCTGTTTCCCTCCTTCGTCTGTTCACTTCCCAGTCACCTCACTCTGGAGACATTTATAAAACCCTTTTACCAGCTTAAAACTTTTTTTATTGAACAGTTTAAATGGGTAATCATTTAAAGGAAAACACCAAAGTTTCAGTCAGTATTTAAAAGTGCAATGTGGAAAATAGATCCGCTGATAGGCATTTTATTAATTCTGTAGGAACAAAAGATGCATATTATAGTTAACATAGGAAGCACTTGCAAGGTTTTTATCAAGGGTCTAGTATTATATGTGGTATATTATGTGGTAGATATTGAATAAATGTGTAGTGAATAAATGGAAGGGAGGAGGAATTCTTAATACCTAACAGGTGGGCAAGTAGCCAAGTGTCTGCAACATCTACAAAACCTATTTTAAACATATCACTTGTTAAACAATATGAGATTCATTTTAAATGACTTTATAGCTAACAAAGAGATAGCTCATATGAAAAACACCCTGGAATTGAAGAAACATAATAATGAACTTATATAATACTTAATACATTTGGGTGTAATGTAGAAACAATAGGTAAAACGACAGGTTAAAATATTTTGCTCATCTTAAAGTCTGTGACGCCTCCTCGTTACCCCTAGGCTCACGATAAGCTCTGCAGCATGACGTGACAGGGTCCTTAGGTGCTTCTTCCATCACATCCCCGCGTCCCCTTCCCTTTAGTACCTGACTGTGCCTCCTGAATAGCCCGTTTTTGTTTTGTTTTGTTTTGTTTGTCATTTTATACTCCTGAAAGTTTTACTTTTTCTCATTCCATACTTACCACATGTTAATAGTTGGTAATAATGTGTTAACCAGATATAGTAATAGTTGCTATTCTGTGTTTTGACTAATATAATGCCCATAAAGTGGCAAATAAAAGATGTTTTCCCTGTGTTTGCCTTCCTATTGCTGTGACCAAGGTAATAACCCTGTCATATTCTTCTGTAATGAACTCTGACCTTATAGAAAATAGATGGCTTGTGAATTTGACTACTCTTGAAACTACATTGCTTAGTTTTGCCTTCCCAGTTGTAGGTAGCCCATAGCTTAGGTATTAATTCAGACTGATCATAATACACATGAACCCAACAAGGTATGATGAGGCCAGTGACAATGATGACAATGGCTACTACTAAATGGGCACCAGGTATCTCTGGTAGCTTCTTTTAAGACTGAATCATAATCATAATAATTATCACTGTAATTTATCAAGTATTTAGTATTTTCAAGAGACCATGCTCATTGCTTTACACACAATATCTCCTTTCTTTCTTAAAATAAGCTTGCTGCAAATACATTATTATCCCTTTTTTGTTGATTGAGAAACCAAGCCTTAGAAAGCTTTAATAATTGGCCAAATTACATTACTAGGAAGCAGCTAAACTGGTTTCTAATCTTGCCTGGCTCCAAAATGTTTTCCACTATTCCACATCTTCTGTGAAGCCTTCCAGATGCTTCCCAGATTCCTTCCAACTTTTTCACTCTGTCTATGAGATCTCAACTGCACTCATCATGGTGAGCCATGATTACTTGTTAAATATAAATTCAACAACACTGTTATCCTCTTGAGGGAGAGGCTGTCTTGTTCATCTTTGCATTGCAGTGCCTGTGGTAATGTACACTTATTAAATGTGTATTGAATGAATGATTGCTCCAGCTGTTCCCCCACTGTGTGCCTTTATGTTTTGAACTATCTTCCTATCTGTGCTGAGCATCTAATTTGGGAGAAATTTGTGGATGGTTTCTATGTGTTTCTCAATTATGAGTCACACTTCTGTGATGAAGGGATCTATTATTTATTTGCTCTGCTAAAATATCAGGATAGATGGTTTCTCTAGGACTTCCTAGAGCAGTTGAGCTTACTGTATAATTATCAAATTTGTAGAATATCTAGGCCGTTAGCTTCTTTATTGTTCTGCTTCTTAGCTTTCACTGCTTTTTTATAATCTCCATTGGAGAAGTCATCAGTGAATAGTCTAGGAGGAGAAATTAAAACTAGGCAGCTTGTCTTGCTTTAGTTTTATGGGTTGGCTAGTACGGAAAGGACTATAAAGCTGTTGACCAGTAAGGGATATGGGAAGTATCTCTGGATTTTATTTATCTAGGCTATTCCGGCTCCCCCTATGTTATAAATAACTAAAAATAACATCTCCCTTTATTTCCTGAATATCTTAAAATCATATCAGAACTTTTTTGTGTCGTTACAGCCTGGTCCTCAGAGGACAAGATGCTAAGAAGTGTAGATACATAATATTAAGGACTTATACTTCAAATTATGAGCAAAGCAAGTCATTTTAAAATTGTATTACTCTGTAAAATATGGCTGAAAAATATTCAGCCATATTCAGTTCACATTGCTATTACACTACATTTTATTTTGCTTGAATTAAAATGTATAGTTTTCTTCAAGACGTATTTAATATATTCATGTTATAATATGTGGTATGTATTATATCATATAAGGTTAATTATAAATAGTGGTACGTTAAATGTTCCATCTGTTTTTGGTTGAGCAATCTTGTAATTACTACAACAAATCAGTTTCTCACTAGTCTTGATTTTTGTATGTTTACTTCCAGTTAATTGACCTTATATTCTAACCTAAGTGTATATTTAGCAAAATTAATTTATCCGGCAGAAGACAGTAGATATCTGTCAAGGACTTTTGCTGCATGGTAATTTATGAACATTAACATTGTGTTTGGCTTGGCAGACTTAAAAATGCCTCATAGTTTTTAAAACAAGACCAAACTCAATCCCTGCTGTGCTTATGTTTCATCAGAGCTCTACAGAATTTCCAAACTGAAGTCAACAGTTCACATGGGACCTTTAGTTTTTTTTTTTCCTTTAAGGATTACACTTTTCAGAATAATAGAAAAATATACAAATAGATTTTGTGTTGTTACATACAAAATATTTCCCCCTTTGATGCATACAAGGACATTGTAGATGACTTATTTTGGGCAAGGAAATGGAAAGGAAAAAAACATTTCTGCCATCCACATGGATTATTGGGACATGTCCATATGTCCCAAAATGGTTTGATTTGACTCTTGGCACCCAATTTCTTGCTGATTATAATTATCAGCACTTTACTTCATTCTTAACCTGGCATTTGTGAACAGAATTCAAGAGGTCAGTGAAACCTCCAAATCTGCACACCAAACTTTGTGCCTAACTGAAAATTTGGGGGTAGAAAACCTTCATGAAATATCAAAAGGATTCATATCCATAATATTAAGTTACCAGGCTTTGTTGGGAGCTTAATTCTGAAATCTGGGAATAGCCCTTCTGAAAGCGAAGATAAGGATGGAAAAAATGCCTTGTTTTATTTGTCCAATGACTCGACTATTTCTGATTTAAAAAAATGAAATTAACGTACTACTCCTCGTAAGCATGGTTGTGGGCTGTAGACTCCACGTCTGCAGTCTTGTTTCCACGATTCTCATTTGGTGTTCACTTGCTTAGGCTTCAGCCCCTCACTCCAGCATTGGCCAACAAGCTTAAGCTTTTCTTAAGCTGAGCAGCCCCTCAGAAAAGTTTGCATAGTTTATTGCTTCTTATTACTGAGCCTCAGTTTGCAACGTTTAGTCTGGGTGATTAAGCCTCATGATTGCGAGCAGACCAGAGGACCCAGGAAAGAAATGAATTCATAAATAGATAAGTTCAGTGTCAACAGATTACTCTTTGTTGCTGCCTTCAAAGACACAGTCACAATTCCTTTAGGAACTTTGATTTATTTTATCTATTTAAAGATTTTTATTTTTTATTTAGAGAGAGGGAAAGGGAGAGGGGGAGAGAGACATAAACGTATGGTTGCCTTTCACCTCCCTCCAGCTATGGACCTGGCTGGAGACCTGGCTTACAACCTGGTTATGTGTCCTGGCTAGGAATTGAACCAGTGACCTTTGGGTTCACAGACTGACACCTTATCTACTGTGTCATGAGCCAGGGCTTGTATGTTATTTTTTTTAATTTAATTTTATTGTTGTTGTATTACATTCATCCCCCCCCCCCTTTATTGTCCTAGGTTTGTTTATAGGGAAAATGGACTACTTTGTGGACGAATTTTTCTCATGTTGAACATACTGGGTATGTCTGTCTTCCTGGGGAGCACAATGGAAAATGCCTCATTAAAATTTTTATTTACATGCCCTTCAATAATTTATACAGAGCCCTACCCTTTGGGCACCACTGCTGCTCTCAGTTCGAATTCCTTTTCTGTCTCTTTTTGTTCAGTTCTAATTGCTAAATTACTAAGTAGCATGCATGGGAGCTTAGACCCAGTGTAGGAATATAAATGGTCAAATCATTTTTGGTTATGATAAAATACTTTACTGGACATTATAGTAAAAACTACCTGAACTTCTCAACAGCTAATACCATTTATTTTTCTTTTGCCATTGACCTAAGTTATTGAATATTGCTCATGAAATCCAGTGACGTATGAATATTCATTCGGAAAAGAGAGGATCATTTTTACTGAGAGGAAAAGAACATAGGGATAAAAATGTGTCAAGATAATGAGTGTAAAAGACTCTGCAAATGTTTTATAAAGAAACTGATGTCATAGATATCTGGAGTCACGTATCTCTCTTTCTCCCTTTCTCTCTCTCACTGTCTCTGTCTCTGTCTCTACACACACACACACACACACACACACACACACAGCAGAATGCACACATACCTACACATTTATGTAATTCTAGAATAGTTGAGGTGCCTGAAAATTTACACACAAATCTATGACATACAGATATTCCCATTTCATCTTTTAGTATTCTAGTGTATATTTCCATTTTTAAAGGATATGTATATGATGAATTTGCATCTTAAAAGGCATTTCACGTAGCCATTCCCTTGAATCCTTAATTTTTTTTTTTTTTAACAGGAGTAGCTGAGAAGGTTTCCATGTAACCTGCCAAAATTAGTATAGTTCAACCTCCTTAATGCACCAGTTGTGGGCTTTATCATCCTCATTAATTTAGGAAGCCTGTTCTGTGCAAGCCATTGAAAAGCTGCCTTTGACTTTCTTTCATAAGCACGGAACACAGCTAGCACGTAAGGCAATCAACATACTTTCCGTTACACTTTCTTTTGATTCTAGGATCCTTTCAGTATTGATTTCTTTGCTCTGACAGCTTATGAAAGTTTACCTTAGGCGCTTGCTAATTCAGCACTTAGTAAAATGAAATTCTCATACTTTATATCAGGTGGGTAATGGAATTTTCAGGTGATTCATGGTGTAGAACAGAAAGGGTGGTAATGAAGTTAATGGTTTATAGAACAGTTGAGGACATTCTGTATGTTTTTCGCAAAGTGAAGTGCAATTTCTCCGTTTGCTTCTGTTCATTCCACATCCACTAAGCTGTTGGTTGTTTTCAGGTCCAGTGTGCATCTCCCCTTCCCCCACATCTAATTTTGCCCGCTGCAAAAATAATCCACTTGAAGGTGTTACGCTTTCAAAATTTAAGTTCATATTTCTTTAATATTACTTAGTAGGAAATGATTATATCCTGAATTGGAGGGGTAAATGTTTTAAAAATAAAATGTGAAGAACTCCTTTATTTTCATGTGTCATAGCACAACTCTTAAGTAGACTCTGATGGGCATGAATGGACTATGTGTACTGACTCATTTTTGACCTCAGAAGGTACTACATGTGGGCCAGAGAAAATGAAACTGTTCAGGGAAATATTGAAAGTTCTCTAATTATTCATTATTGGAGGGGCTATTTTTTTCTTTTTATAGCATGTATTATTTTCCATAATTTTAAAAATCACTGTGAAAAGTTTGCTATATGTTAAGCATTGCTTGATTAAAGAAAATATTGTGGATAAGCCTGTCTCTAATATATGGCAACAAAGAAATAACTTTAAGAAAATATATCTGAAATGTACATTTTATATCAACTTATTATACAGTGTTATGGAATATCAGCCTACATTTTGATCAGTTGAAATTTTAGATATTAATTTTTTGATTTGCTACTATAATTTTAGACTTTATTTTTCCCACCTCAACTGTTCCTAGTTATTTTTGTTTCTTTTTTTTCCTCTATTGCTGCTTGTGTATTAGTTTCCTAAGGTTGCTCTAACAAAGTACCACAAACTGAATGGCTTAAAATAACAGAAATTTATTCTTTCACAGTTTTGGAAGCCAGAGGTCCCAAATCACACTGTTGGCAGGTTAATTCCTCTCTTGAGGCTTGGAGGGAGAATCCTCAGTTATTCTTTCCTAGCCTCTGATGGTTGGCTGGCAGTCTTTGGCTTTCTTCAGTTGGTGGACACATCACCACAATCTTTGTTTCAGTTTTCACATGGTTTTCTTTTCTGTCTCTGTGTCCAGATTTCTTCTTGTAGGGCACAAATCACTGGATTAGGGTGTATCTTAATTCAGTATGGCCTCATTTAAATTTTATTACACCTGCAACGGCCCTATTTCCAAATAAGATATTTTGGGGGAAATATCAGAGATATTTGGATCTAGACCCCCCAAATAAAGTGACTATCACATTCAAATAAAACAAACAAACAAAAAAAAGTGTTAAGAAAAGTCAACTTCTGAGGTGTAAAAAAGCAGAGACCAATAAAACAAGTTATTCCTGTTCTACTACTGCCTTCTAGTCTCTCTGATTTCTAATGTAAAATCAACTTGATCTTATTGATGATACATAATGAGCTGCTACTGTCTTGTTGATATCAGGAATCTTTCTTTGTCTTTCAATAATTTGATTGTGAGATGTATAGATACAGATTTCTTTGTGTTTTTCCTAGATAGAGTCTATAAAACTTCTAGGATGTATGTAGATTAATGTATTTCTTCAAATTTATGTATTTTGACCTTTTTTTTCAAGTGCTGTTCCTGTCTTTCCTTTCCTTCTGGAATCTATATTATGTGTACATTGGTATTCTTTATGGTGTCCCACAGATTTCTGAGATACTGTTAATTTTTATTCATTCTTTTTTGTTGTTGTGCCTCAGACCAGGTAACCTCAATTGACTTGCCTTTGGGTTTCTTGATTCTTTCCTCTGCCTGCCTAAATCTCCTGCTGAGCCCAATTAATGAATTTTTAAGTTTATAATTCTTGTATTTTCATACCATATTGCCATCTGGTTATTTTATAATTTCTATCTAATTATTGATATTCCATTTGGTGAGATATCATTTTCATGCTTTCCTTTAGATCTTTAACATGGTTTTCTTTACTTTTTTAAATGTATTTAAAATAACTTCAAGTTGTTGTCTGGTAAGTTCAATATCTAGGCTTTTGCCAGGACAATTTCTGTTGACTGCTTTTTTTTCTTGTGTGTTTTGCATGTTTTATAATTTTTTGTTGTTGTTGGAAACAATTGAATGTATATTTAAATATAATGTGGTAACTCTGGAAATCAGAAACTTCTTGCTCTTTAGGGTTTTGTTATTGTTTTTTAATAAGTAATTTTTCTTAATTTAGAAGAACCTGTATTTGTTACTTGTGGCCAATGATGGCTTTACTCAATTAGCTTAATGGTCAGCTGATGAGTACAGAAAGAGTTCCTTAAATGAGAAACCAGTAAGTTTCTCAGTCTTTTCCTTCTGTGTATGTTGGAACATGCCTTCAATGCTCAGCTAGGTTGCTTACAACTCCATTCTTACCTTTACTTCTTGCTTGTGCAAAACCTTAGATTTAGCCAGAGGTGAGAGTCTGTAGCCTTTTCAGGTCTTTACTGAGTGTGCCCACAACCTATACTTACACATACACACAACCCTATGTGTGCACTTAACCTTCTAGGAGTATGTCTGTGTTTTTCAAAGACCGCTTTGTCCATTGCATTTCCCTAGGTTTTCTTTTTTAGCTCTTTGGTTTGCTTATTGTTAGCCTGAACTGTTCTTCACAGCCTGAGGCAGCCATTCTGTGAAACAATTGCAGCTGATTCTTTTTGACAATGCCCCTGGGAAAAAGACTGTTCTTGCTGGGTGTCAGGTCAAGTTAAATCTGCAAGCCCTGTGTCCATGGAACCAGCAGACAGGTCAAATAATGCCAGTTTTCTGGGGATGGGGCCTTGAAGGAACTCCAGCCCTCATCTGCCCCCTCCAGTGGCTGCCAGACTGCTGATTTTCACCATATTTGAAGGCTGTTGGTTTTCAAGGCTACCATAGAACTAAGGAATGGGGGGGGGCGGGGGGGGGGATGAGAAAAGGGCATGTTTAAAATGCCACATAGTTCACTGTTATTAGATTCCTCCATTTTTCAAAATATAATTGCTCCCCAAATTGCTACAAGCCTTTAGTTAACATGTAGAGCTCTGAAAAAGTTGATTCTGACCATTTTTGTCACTGACCTCATTGCCTTCATGGAAGAGAAGCTTTTCAGAGATCTTTATTCTGCCATTCTTTCTGATGTTAGTAAATAGTGTTTATGCCTTGAAATGGACTGCCTCTGTATCTGTCAGGCCATTAGTGTGTGAGATTGAGTCAATTTTCCTGGTGAATTTTTAGGTTCCACGTTAAAGGTACCATCAGGCACTTATAGTGCATCTGCCCTCATAAAGCTTTTGATGAGAAGCACATGTCACTAGTAGATTGTGGACAGCAGAAGATCACTGTTAATCAAGTCTCTCAGTGGCATGTAGCAAACATCACCCTCACAGAAAGCACAGATATTTACAGAACAATACGGATGCTTCATTAGATACTCATAGCTCTGGGCACCACATGGAAGGTAATGTGGCAAATACATTGATCTGGCCTATGACAATTAGTTGCTTTCCTCTGTTTTAAAAATTGATATTTATTAAAAACCATATTAAATATTATTTTGTTACTTCTATTCTGATAGATGATTCAACTTCCACAATCACTGTCTTTTCTGTTGTTGAAGCTGCTGTTGGTCTCAATTCATAAAAATACTTTGTTTTTTTGATAGATGATGTCTTTAAGGATACACGTCCTGCCATCTGAGAGTAGTCTTCCAGAATGCTTTGTATAGCAGTAGATTACGCATTTGTTAATCAGGAAGTACATGTTTGCTGTTGATGCTGCTTTAACTAAACTAAAAAACCATCAACTTGTAATTAATACTTGTAAACTCTAAAGTTTTCAGTAAACTACTGGAAAATATTGGTTATTCAAGAATATTTAATTCCTGGAAGTAAAGAGTTATTTCAAAATCTTCAGTACATTGTTTTACTGTCATGGAAATAAATACAGATTTTAAAGTGCCTTAGTTTTACCCCTACCTTTTTTGTTAAAAATATCTTCATGGTGTTTTTATTTGTTATCCTTCTAACTGAATGAGTCATGGGAGTATTGAGGTGTTCACAGAGGTAAAAGGACTTTCTTTTGTCATTAATCGGGCAAATGTGTTGAATCATGATCACTCCATCCACCCCTGAGTTTTTCAGAAAGGGGGACCCCATTTTGAAGCGATTGGACTGAGTGAGATAGATTTTTAAATTTCCAATTTGAGTTCTAATTCTGAGCCTTCTAAAATTTTTTCATACTCATTTTATTTGATGTGATTTAGAACATACAAGAAATTAGCCTTTCAAAAACTCATTGTGCTATTTTATTATCTGGTATTTGGTATGAAGCTTTTGCATGGACAGTTGTAGCATATTTGTATAACCCTGTGTCAGAGAGTCACTGTTTCTATAGTATTAAGCATGGGGAATCACTTGCTTGAATTGCATCCTCTACCAACATTTGAGAAAAACAATTCTTTGGGATATCATGGCTCTCCACACTTGCAAATGCTTTTCATACTGTAAATAAAGAAGTATAAAAATGAAGTTTACTGCAAATAATATCACAACGATCTCCCTGTTGTTCATGGAGTGATTGTTCTACAAACAAATTCTTCTTGTTCTTCACCTATGGTCCTGGAGAACAATTGGAGGTCATTTTGGTGGCTGCCTCCATGAGGTCTCAAACACATCCTTTGGCATTTGCCCTTGATCACATCAAGCTTGGTGTACCCTGCCCTCTTAGTGAGCCTCCTGGAGTGTCCCCAGCACCAAATACTAGTCTTTTGTGCACGCTCTGTTTTATCAGTGGAAGCCTATCAGTTTCTTACATCTCCTTTTCCGAGTTCTTACTGTTTCTGGAAAGCAGTTTTCAAAAGAAAGCAAGATAAATAATAACCTACTTCTGTTCCTCTTGCTTTTTCCGTAAGCCTAGCCCACTTTCACCTCTATTCGTTTCCTCACTTTCAGGTACATTGATGACATGAGCTATCAATGACTTAACACAGGGATCTCGGTGTGATGTACAAGGGGGCTACCCAGGAAAACCCGGCATTATCTTCTAGAGGGCAGGCTCTTTGTAATACTGGCTTCCCCTGGTGTTCTTGAAACCCGCCTTTATCAGTGTACCAGCTGGTAGTGTTGTGAGAATCTGTGTTTGGCTTCAGTGAATTTTTTTTTTAAGACTCAACAGGTTTGTTGGTTTCATGATGGATGATTTAACAAGTTCACCTACTGACACCATGCTGAATATTCAGCAGTTTTTGATAAAAAATGGCATGAACCCTGTGCCCTACCCTCCCTATTCATTCACCCTATCCTGCCACACAAGCAACATTATTTGTTTCCCTGGATGAAGAAAAGTCCTCAAAGGGAAACTATCAATGTGGGAGAGGTCAAAAAAAACAAACAAAAATAGCGGAAGCACTAAAAGGTATGAAAATTGATGAATTCAAAAACTGTTTTGACAAAATGTCTCTAGGTGTACTGCAGCAAATGCAGGATACTTAGAGCGTGACTGAAGTTTAAAATATAAGGACAAATAGTTTTTTATAAATACATTCTGGGGTTTTTGAGCCCCCCCCCCCCCCCGGTATTTTATGGGTCTCTTTTCTCTTAAGAAAGCATTCTTGATCTTAGAACTCAAAGAGAGTCATGAAAACGGAACTGAGGGTTGCTGGTTGTCAGAGCCATTCCTTGCTAGTCCCAGTTGTGCTACTGATTTGTGTGGAACATTGGACATATTTTCACATTTCTCTGGGTTTTGATGTTTTCAGGTATCAATTGGGGTTAATAGCAGTTACCCTGTACTTTTATAAGCATTGTTGATACTATTACTTTAAGACACTATTACTTTAAGATTTTGTTTTAGCCTGGAATAGAGTAACATTGGTAGAACAATGAATTGCTTTTAGTAAAATGCTTAGAATAGTACCTGACACACAGAAGGTGCTCAGTGTTTAGTAGCTGTTATGATTTGCTATTACTTAATAATTTTGTAATTTTACTTTAAAACAGTGAATCAAATCTGAAAGTACAGAATTTGTATTCTATTTTCTTGCCCCAAGGCATCTTTTGGATTGGAGGTTTCCAAATTTTCAATATTTTCTCATCAGAAATCTTAAGATTAAGAGAGCAAAATGAAGTCTCAAGTCCTCCCAGGGAAGGAAAAATCTACCTAGGGAGGGAGTGAAGCAGCTGTCACGGTGGAGAGCCTTTCCCAGGGCTGTGGGGGGAGTGGAGGCTGGGTCACTAGTGACTGCAGGCAGATGGAGAGGTAGGCTAGTGTCCACCTGGCTCTCAGTGTTAGTGCTGCCCTCTTGTCTTTTGTCCCAGCAGAATGTCTGAGATTCATCCACTATGTGTATTGGGAATTTGTTTCTATTCCGTTGTTGTCAAGTGTTCCAACATGTAAATATAGCACAATTTGCTTATGATCTTCAAGTTTCAATTCTTACAGGTAAAAGCTTAGGTGAACATTATTACATGTGTCCTTTGATGGATAGATGCAGTCATTTCTCTGGGGTACACACTTAGGAGTGGAATTGCTGGGTCACAGAGTATGCATATGTTTGTCTTTAATAAAATTGCCCGCCTGTGTGAGAGTTGTTACTAATCCCTTCAGTAGACTTTTAAACTCGAAGTAGTAAAAACCCTTCAACCAATGACCCAGCATAACACTTCCCCCAAAAGGGGAAATGTTTGGGTTTGGTTGTGAGTTAGTTTTTTCCAATGCCTATTCAAGAGAATGGAAATTTTGAAATACAGCAGATTTGTTTATGTTAGATATAATTATATGATTGCAGATTGAATAATTGAGCCATATGATCTGTTAGAAAGTATTCTGATAAAATTTTGTTAAACCTATGAGAAAAACATTTAATTATAATACCTTACCATAAAATACAACAAGAGGGCACTGTTCTGAAAATCTGGAGACCTTGGTTCTAACCCTGATGCTAACACTCTGTAACTGTGCGACCTTAGGTAAGTCACGAAACCCTTTACATCTTTGTCATCACCTGGCAGTGATGAAAGGAGAGCTTGCTCCGTACTTCACTTAGGTTCTTTCCATTTTTTCTTCTATGATTTTTTAAATAAATCAGTTAAAGTGATTTAATATGTTTTATTTCCTTACATGTCTAATTAATAAATTAATTTCTACCAAAGAAAATTAAGTAGTTACAGACTTAAAGACATGATGTGAGTTTAAATTTTAGACTGCTCTACAATATAGGATTTACTAAACCAAAAATGTATGTTTTTAAAAAATAAAATACTAAAAACCTCATTGGCAATTACTTTGGTTCTGTAATGTATCACAGATGTGGTTACTCTGCTACTACGCAATCAAAATCCTAAAAGACATTCCACATCTAATGTTGCAAAGGTTCAGTTTGGACTGGGTTTTGTAAAGTCAGCTTGAAACAAATTCAACCAGTCTGTGGCTCTTCAGATCCTACCCTGACTGATTCAGAGTTTCACATGTGGCTAGTGTTTTTCTTACAGTTGTTAGTAGGTGCTGCAGTGTAGGAAAAGGGGCAATCAGCTGTTTCTGTTATGATTAAAGGTAGAGTTTCCTTTCACAGCCTGCCTTTTCAAAATTTGATTCCTTTATTACATCCAGATGGGACCAAAGGAGGCCTTATATTGTATTTTTTTTTTCTTACTGCAAAATATATAATTTTATCTGGTAATGCAAAATACTTTGCGAAAATGCAAACAGGAAGCAGATGTTGTAGTTTTATTATTGAGTGGTGAAATGTAGTCCATTCTTTTTGAAGTATACAGTGACAATTTCCCTGTCATGTTACACATTTAATGTTCATTAAAACGTTAAAATGAATTTAATCAATTGGTTATTTTTTTTAGAGATAAATATAGTAATACTCTAAATGCTTGAATATTCAATTTGTTTAAAAAATCTATTTGGGGCAGGAAACTTAAGAAAGTTCAGGGACTCGACTAGCATAATATTTGAGCCACATCCTTCTCTCTTCCACTGACTTGCTTTGTTATATGACCTCCTAGTATCTTATTTGTCTTAAAGGTTTTAACCTGAGGCTACTATTATAAGTAGTACTCATAATTAGTCTTGCATATTTACAAATAATGACACATTATTTTGGTTAAATGTTTCTCTCATATAAAAAGTTAAGATGTAGCCTTGGCTGCTGGCCCAGTGGATAAGGCACCTGTAAACCCAAAGGTTGCTAGTTTGATTCCCTAGCTAGGGCATATAATGAGGTTGCAAGCCAGGTCTCCAGCCAGGTCTATAACTGGAGACAGGTGAAAGGCAACCATACATGGATGTTTCTCTTCCTCTCTTCCTTCCCCTCTCTCTGAAAATAATAAGTAAAACATTTAAAAAAGAAGTTGTTTATTGGTGGATGAATGGGTGAGGAGGATGTGGTATATAGTTAATGAAATATTATTTAGCCATAAAAAAGAAGCAAGTCTAACATTTGTGACACACGTGATGGACCTAAATGATATATGCTAAGTGAGTTAAATCAGACAAAGATGAATACTACATGATCTCATTTATATGTGGAATTACACACATAACAAACAGCTTATAGATACAGAGAACAGATTTGGTGATTGCCAGAGTTAGGGCTTTGGGGATGAGTAAAAGGGCAAATACACAAATTTTCAGTTATAAAACAAATAAGCCCTGAGGATGTAATGTATAGCCTGGAGACTATAGTTGACAGTACGGTATTGTATATTAGAAAGTTGCTAGGAGAGTAGATCCTAAATTTCTCATCACAAGAAAAATAATTTTATAACTACTTGTGGTGAGGTATGTTAACTGGACTTATTGTGGTGACCATTTTGTAATATATTCAAGTATTAAAGTAATATGTTGTTCATTTGAAACAATATGTTGATTATATCTCAGTTTTTAAGAAATGACTTTAAAAATTGGATTGTGGTGGTATTGTAATACTATACAAATTTACTAAAAACATTACTCTTAAAAAAGTATAGTCTTCAAGCTTAAAATGTAGCAGTTTAGGTATAAACTATCTGAAGTTGAGATTTACCTAGAAGCACATATACCAGATTATTGGGAAATCCAACATGAGAATTGTGAATATGGAGTTTATAGTTTCTGCCACTTAAATATATTGGTCTTGTGTTAACGGAATGTTATTTAGCCATTAAAAAAATGAGCTGTCTTTCAATTCAATTCAACAAAAAGATGCCAGATATTTCTTAAGTACAATGTAGTGGGAGAATTGGGGGTGGCATTAATTTAAAATGTAGAATTTTATAATTACCTAGTAATTATAAAATGTTCTGGTCAAAATGTTCTGAAAATTGGAAAGAAATTGTTAATTGTTGTGTACATCGAGAAATACTTTTTAACAACTTTCAAATATGCAAAAGTATTATTAACTCCAGTCTGTGCTCTGTACATTACATTCCCAGAAGCCCATTATTTTACAACTGGAAGCTTGTACCTCCTTCACCCATTTTGCCCACTTCCAGACCTTCAACATTTGGCAACCACCAAGCTGTGCTCTTATCTATGAGATCAATTTTTGTATGTTTTGTTTTAATTCCTCAATTAAGTAAGATCACACTCAATATTTGTCTTCCTCTGTTTGACTTCTTTCACTTAGCCTCAAGGTCCATTCAAGTTGTCACAAATGGCAGGAATACTTTTATGGCTGAATAATATTCCACTGTATATACATACCATGTTTGCTGTATCCATTCCTACATACAGCTTGTTTTTAAACATTTATATTATGTATATGATATATATGTGAGACATATATCACATATTATATATTATATATCTCACATATATATGTATATATCTCATATATATGTAAGTAAAATGATTGTGGAAAGTCATTTGATAGTTTGTTAAACAAATAAAATCATACATACAAATGAAAGTATCCCATTAGTTTTACTTTTTTTTTTTTTTTTTAAGATTTTATTTATTATTTTTAGAGAGAGGGGAAGGGAAGGAGGAAGAAAGGGAGAGAAACATCCATGTACGGTTGCCTTCCACCTGCCTCCAGCTACGGCCCTGGAGACCTGGCTTGTAACCTGGCCATGTGCCCTGGCTGGGGATTGAGCCACTGATCCCCGGGTTTGCAGGCCAGCACCTTATCCACTGTGCCACCAACCAGGGCTGTTACATTTTTAATGAGTAGTTTTTATACCTTTAAGGAGCTGGATTTTCCTTTTGTTATTTTAGTCAGCTGAAAATGTTTTGGAGTGTTCATTTTACTCAAGACAGCCCCTGTACTTAGGATACATTTTTTCATCTGAAATATGTTCTCCCATTTCTTGATAAAATTTCTTTAGGGACACTCTTGTCAGAATAGTGTCCAGTTCTTTCTAGACATTCTCTACAAACTGCCTATTTAGGTAATTCTTTGGAGAGGTTAGTTAGTGCCCTGTGAAGATGGGACAACAGAACTGAACCACACGTTATTTAGAAGGCCGTTCGTCATCACCATCACCCTCTCTGCCGGTTCACATCAGCACATTGCACGCTTTGCTCAACGCATCGTTGACACAGTTCTTTATTTTCCTATATTTAATATTCTCAATCTCTCGCTAATTTTGAAATATTAAAAATACAGTATGCTTGATTTAGAAATCATTTTTCTTACCTAAGACAGAAGGAAAGTATTACATGTAATACAATACATATTTTCTTAATGATTGTTTTTAGACTTGTGTTTGTCCAGTTCTGATGCCAAGTAAATATAATGTATTAATAATATAACACATTTGATAATTAGAAACATGAAGTTCAGTGCCTGCTCTGCTGTCCTTTTTAAAAAATACTTTTCTCCAATAAAATAACAAAATTTAAGATCTGAAAATACTTATGTATGAAATGCTTACTTCTATTAAAATTAAGCAGAATTGCGCACAGAAGGGTACATCAGAATTTTGTATTTTAGGGGCCACATACTTTGACAGAAAGGAGGAAAATAAACGAAATCTTCATTTTCCTCTCTAACTGAAGATGTCTGTTTTAATTGCATGGAATTTTAACTTCCATTTGATTGAAAATAATAGAACATATAGTAAGTAGCTCAAGTCTTAAAATGTAAATTTGGCCCCTGACTGGTGGCACAGCAGTCAGGCACCAGCCTTTGAACCCAAAAGTGCCTGATTCAATTCCCAGCCAGGGCACATGAGCAGGTCTCCAGCCAGGTCCGTAGCTGGAGGCAGGTGAAAGGTAACCATACATTGATGTCTATCTCCCTCTCTGTCTCTCTCCCTTCCCCTCTCTCTGGAAATAATAATAAATAAAATCTTTTCAAAAAAATGTAAATTTGGCTCATAAGTTGGAAGCTTTTTCTGATCTATATTCACATGCTAGCTAAGCCATCGACCCCTATGACTTTGGAGCCATAGTGTTTAAAAGCAGGCTAAACTCCAGACTGTATTCTGACAAGGTGTTCCTAGACAAGCTAGCCTTACCATGCACTAATGTTTTCATTTCTGTTTCAATTAAAGAACTGACATGTGAAGCCAATTTCACCAAGGGGAGACAATTAAAGTAGAACAGCAGGCAATATGTCCCTCTTTGTTGCTTTATAAATATTATATGCCCATTTATCAAATTTTATATTGTTCAGTGTCAAAAGACTGCAAAGATCATATTAATTATCTAATTTCAAGATATGTAATAAAAGCCATTTAATTCATACATTTTCAGACATTTGAAAAAATCCACACATTTCTAGTAAGTCCAACAAAAGAAGTTTGCAAACTAGCAAAATTAAATTGTGTTTGAGTTTATGTTGTTTTGGGGAGACTGTTTTCCACTGCTTCTTTCCAACCTTGCTCCCAGAAACAATTAATTATAACATCTCCTGTGAATTAGTTTGTGCTGTTTCTCAGGAATGACTTTAGATTTCAGAAGGATCATACATCAGGCTACAGGAATGATGCTTTTGATGCATTAATGAAGCTGTGTGCAGGGAAGGAAAATAATTCTACCTTACTTAGGTTCTCCAGGTGGGGTTCTGTAAATAAGACTGGCCACAGACAGATTAACAAGAGAAAAACAAAAGTTTATTAACATGTGCATTGCACAAAAATTGTACCCAGAGATCAATAACCCAATGTGGTATTTATAACTTGATTTTATATGCCATTTTATGCTAAAACAAAAGAGGGAATTGAGACTTAAATGTCAGGGAGACAAGTTATGGGAAAGTGACCAGGAAAAGTATGATATACAAGGATTGTTTAACAAGATTTGTTATTGTTATGCAGACTTTTAAAATTTATTTAATTTTATTGTTATATTACATTCATCCCATTCCACCCCCCTTCCCCACCCTCTCTGTGTCCACCATAGTCAGTCCTGCTTGTTGCCCATGTCCGTGGTCCTCCATTCTAGTTCCTTGACTAAACGGCTCCCCTTCTTTGCCTCCTTCCCTCCCCACTCCCTCCCCTCTGCCCACTAAAGGTCTGTTCCTTTTATCCATGTCTCTGGTTCTGTTCTGCAGAATTAAGTCTTGACCTCACCATTGGTTAAGAGCTGTTAAAATTACCCTTCCTCCTAGTATGGAATTTCCTTATTTCCACCTTTTTTCCCACTGTTGTTTCTCAGTGGCCTTTAGGTCAAAATAATTTATAGGCCCAAGAGGCATATTTTGGGGCGGCATATTCTCTGGCACCCTTCAGGAATCAGGTGACTGTTTACATTCTAGCTCTGTTGTGCCTTGGGGTAAGGTAATAACCTTCTCTGATTCTTAGATCGAGTAAAACTACATCCTAGTTTTGTTCAGAACTTTTAAGTGAGATCATCATGAGTGTGACGCAGCACAATGTCTAGCGCAAAACCAGAAGTTGCTAACTGCTGTTATTATTATTACTGTTACTATTGCACCACTAACAGTATTGTAATTTGGAAGGGGCTGGGAACTTTTGTGGTTCCTGAAATAATCATTCTGACAAAATGTCTGCTTATGGTCCATGCTTTTAAGACCAAATGTCTTAAAGGACTTTTAAGAATTTCCATACCTTATAATAAATTTCGAAGGGAGAGAAAAAGGGATAGAAGCATCAATGTATGGTTGCCTTTCACCTGTCTGCAGCTGAAGACCTGGCTGGAGACCTGGCTTGCAACCTGGTTATGTACCCTGACTGGGGAATTGTTCAGAAATGTTTTGATGATTTTTATCTCTGATTCTTTTTTTTGCTTGTTGTGTCCATATTCAGATTGTTATGCTAATATGGCAGCATTCTGAACTCCTTGAGCGTAAATGCCTGGGTGATTTGGACCTGCTTAGAAAAAAGATTTTCTTGTTTTATTTTTTAAGAAATTGAGCTTGCACTGAAAGATGGATTGTCAAAAATATTATTAACTTAGTATTTTGGCCTTTGAAAATCATTTCACTTTTTCTAAACCCACTAGATAGTATCAGATATAATTTTCTAATCTAATTGTTCCAAGATGATAGAAAGAGTAATGCTTCTTTTTTGACAGTAATTGTCTTAACTATGAATAGTTTCTCTCCTTCAATTTTTCTGTTTTCCAAAATATCAAAAATGAATATTTATTGCTATTACAAGATACAAATTATTCTTTTTAAAAAAGAATTGTGTTTTTTTATTATTAAATACACTAATTATTTTATGTATCTTTTTTATAAAAGTATGTGACAGCTTCATAAAATCAATAAGTGCAACCCCTGAAATGATTAATTCTCTCTTTAAAATGATTTCAACACAGAATGTTAACACTTGTTATTGTGGGAAAAGGGAACAACTCCCTCTTCCTTCCTCTGGTTCTTTTCTGTCTGGATGAGTAATCAAATCAACATGGAATAGACTGACAAAGGGAAATCAAATTTAATTTTATATGCATGGGAATCTCATACATGAGTTCACCCCACATACATGAGATGTTCAAAAACAAAAAGAGAAAATGAGGCATACATGACATTCTGAGCTAAGAATGAGGTGAGGCACCTTGCAGCTTCCGAGGGTCGTTAAGATGTTCTGTAATGAGAGATTTGCCCTAACCTATAGATAAATTAAAAAATGATTGGTTACCTCAGATAATTCCATTTTATGGGCAAGGCTCTTAATTCAAATTTGGCTAGATAGGAGATGGGCTAAATTTCTCTTGAACCCATCTGGTCTTGGTTGCCTTTAGCTCAAAACAATTCCCACACCTCAGAGGCACACCTTGGAGCGATTCATTCTGAACCCCTCCCTACAGGATATGTGTTAAGAGACTAATGGTAGAAAATCTTTAAGTGATCCCCAAGTATACTTATAGTTCCCAAAGGTACTTTTAGTGACACAAATGATATTATTAGGCTAAAATAGGGCGGAACTGATCTGACAGATCACTGAATTATTTTACAAAATAGACAGCCTTGTATCTCACATACTTGGTAAGGTATGTTATATGTTACCATTGTGGTTTGCCTGGAAATTTTTTGTTTATTATTTAGAATTGAACACCATTTGGGGTGAAACCTCCTGTTGCTCAGATAATAGTTGATTTCTTCCTCCCTGTTCTTTGTAATCAACATACACTTCTATTCTAGTATTGGTGGAAAATTGGTTAAGAAAAATGATGCTGCCCTGGCTGGTGGCTCAGTGGATAAAGTGCCAGCCTGCAAACCCAAAGGTCGCTGGTTCACTTCCCAGTCAGGGCACATAACCAGGTTGCAAGCCAGGTCTCCAGCCAGGTCCCCAGCTGGAGGCAGGTGAAAGGTAACCTTACATTGATGTTTCACTCTCCCTCTCTGCCTGTCTTCCTTTCCCTTTCTCTAAAAAATAATAAATAAAATCTTAAAAAAGAATGATGCTGTAGTCTGATAGACTTAGGTTCTAAATTCAGTTATCCCACATACTGTTCTTTGTTGTTCAAATAGTACTTAAATGCCACCAAATTCTGGTTTTCTTCTTCCGTATAAAGACAGCATATCAGTAGGATACATTAGGTTATAGGATATAGCAAATAATCTTAAAATTCTCAGTGGCTATGAAAACAATAACCTACTTCCTACTTATGCTTCATACCTGCCATGGGTTGAGTGAAGCTCTGTTTAAGCATTCTCCACTTTAGAACTCGGACTGCGCAAGAGGTGAAAGAAAGGAGACAGAGAATCACAGGCTTTAAAACTTTTGCTCAGAAATCAGAGACTCATTTCTGCCCCATTTTATTGGCTGGTGTAAGTCACACAGCTATTCCTGAGTATAATAGTCAGTGATTACTACACTTCCACAAGGACATGACCCAAAATATTTGGCAAATGCTGATACAGGCTACCACAGACATAATTAAAATACTTATATCCTTAAATGAAAGAGTCTGGTGAGATCGGGATAAATGCTCAGGAGAGGCTTGACAGAGGAAAGTGTTTCACTATCAAAGTGTGTTTAGGTATTAATAAAATGCAGAGGAAAATAATGTAGAGGAGGTCATTGTCTCCTTTGCATCCCCAATTTGAGAAATATAGTTCGATATTTAATAACATTTCACATGCTAAGCAACTGCAACCAGGGCAGTTATAACACCACAACATTCTTTCTACTGTGTACTGCCTAACACATGAAAGAAAAGTTACCTAATGAATCTCACTATGGTTAATGAGATCATATATTCATAAATGACTTAAGTATTTCCAAATAAATCTTTAACATCTGCCTTTACATTGGATACCTAAATTATTTACATCATGTTTAAAAGAAGCCAATAGAATTGTCTGAGCTGAATGTTCAGTCTAACTGGCTATACCTTCCCCATTAAACTGAGCAAGTATTGATTTGTATTTTTAGTGTTTAGTACACACACTCTTTTTTTCTTTTTGTTTGTTTTTTTTTAATTGTTTGCAGTTTTTTTGTTTGTTTGTTTGTTTTTTAAGATTTTATTATTTTTAGAGAGAGAAGAAGGGAAAGAGGTAGAGCGGGAGAGAAATATCCATGTATGGTTGCCTTTCACCTGCCTCCAGCTACAGACCTGGCTGGAGACCTGGCTTGCAACGTGGTTATGTGCCCTGGCTGGGGAATCGAACCAGCGACCTTTGGGTTCATAGGCAGGCGCTTTATCCACTGTGCCACCAGCCAAGGCCTCACTCTTTTTTTCTTTGTTTCTTTTCCTTTATTTTATTTTATTTATTTATTTATTTCCTTAAATATATTTTATTTTGCTATTACAGTTGTCCCAGTTTTCCCTCTTTGACCCCCTCTACCCAGTACCCCATTCCCTCCAGCAATGCCCCTCTTAGTTCATGTCCATGCATATAAGTTCTTTGGCTTCTCCATTTCCTTTATCTTCTTAACATCCCCCTATCTATTCTGTAACCACCAACGTGTACTTTTTAAATTTTTTCCTTTCACATCCAGACAGTTCACCATTTAATTACTGCCTTCTGTCAGCTTCTCAGATCATTTTAATACAAGGTTTTCTTTTCATTATTTCAAACTGCCTACGTTAATTCATTTGTTTAAAGAATTACTCTTGTAAGTAATATGAATTGCAATATTACCAAACACATGCAAAAATACATTTACACCCATATACTTTTTTTCTAATGGAAGAAAAAGCAATTATATGTATGTGCATTTGCCTTTTTAATATATACACATTCATATTGTATTTGAATCAAGAGATTTTATTATTTTTTTAATTTTAAAATTAGTGCAGTAAAATTTACTTCCATATATGTTGAGTTTCATAAATTTTAACATGCACAGATTTGTGTAACTATTACCATAACTAGGATACAAGAACTCTCTTTTGATTTCTTGGCCTTAGCAGAGCGAAATCATAATTTCAAAATTAAGCAAAACACTGATAATATCAATTGAAAATAAATGCATGTATGATTATAACTGCATTTTAATATTAACATTAATGTGTTTTTAATGAAATGGGCTGGGGTGACATTGGTTCACAAAACCACACAGGTTTCAAGCGTGTAACTCAATAAAACATCGTCTCCACACTGCATCATGCTCCCATTGCCCAAAGCAGAGTCCCTTTCTGTCCCGATTTATTGCCCTTTTGCCCGCTTCCACCTGGCCCCCACTCCTCCTTCCCTCTGGCTATTACCACAGTGTTGTCTGTGTCTATGTAATATACATAATATATGTATATATTATGTGTGTGTATATGTACATTATATATTTTATATAAAAATATAGCCTGTCCAGAAGGTACTCAGCCATGTAATATAAAATGTAGGCATTTATTGAAGAGGGTACAAGATGTAAGAAACATTGTGTATAGGACAATGACACATCAGTCCCCTTCAAAGTAGGCACATTGGGACTTCACACAGTTCTCCCAATCGCCATCAGCTGCCCTGGCTAGTTTCCCGAATCTCATCAATCATCTGACATCTCTTCAGGTGACTAGTTTTGGGGAAAGCCATGGGGCGTCAACTATGGGCTGTAGGGGGCTGAGCCACCTGAGTGATTTGACGTTTTGCTAAAAAACTGCAGGCGACATGATGCCTGAGTGAGAGTGTTTGCGATAAAGCTGCCAATTACCTGTTGCTCGTAGCTGAGACCTCCTGAGTCATCTGAATGTTCTCCATGGAGGACTGTTCCACCTTAATGCAAAATAATGACGTGGATTCATTGCTCTGCTTCCTCAGTCATTTTGAAAGCCACAGCCACAGAGTACACATGCTTGCTCAACTGCGCCCACTGACCAGTACAGCGAAGTTGTCGTTGTTCACACTTGCGCATTCCAGCCCACTCTCCTTGGCTGCCAGGTTACCTCAGTGTCATCCAAACCATTTTTGTATTAACAACGTCTAGACCTTTTTCAGACAGTATATAGTCTCTTGCTTAATCCAGTCACCTTCTTCCATCAGCCCCTCAACCCTGCTGCCCTGTGACGGTTGTCAGTCTGTTTTATGTATCCATGCCTCTGTTTCTGTTTTGTTCATCAGTTTATTTTGTTCATTCGATTTCACATGTAAGTGAGATCATGTGGTGTTTTTCTCTGACTGACTTATTTCACTCAGCATAATTATCTTCAGGTCCATCCATGCTGTTGCAAAAGGTAGGATGTCCATCTTTTTATGGCCAAATGTTAATTCCATTGTGTGAATGTGCCACAGCTTTTTTAGCTGCTCATCTAATGCTGGGCGTCTGGGCTATTTCCAGATCTTGGCTCTTACAAATAACACTGCAATAAACATAGAGGTGCATATAGTCTTTCAAATTAGTGTTTTGGGTTTCTTAGGATATATTTCCAGAAGTGGGATCACTGTGCTAAAAGGCAGTTCCATTTTTAATTTTTTGAGGAAAGTCCATACTTGTTTTCACAAGAGCTGACCAATCTGCATTCCCATCAACAGTGCACCAGGGTTCCCTTTTCTCCACATCCTTGCCAATACTTGTTTTTTGTTGACTTACTGATCAGTACCATTCTGACAGTGTGAGGTGATACCTCACTGTGGTTTTATTTTGCATTTCTGTGATGATTAGTGACATTGAACATTTTGTCATTTGTCTCTTGGCCATCTGTATGTCCTCTTTGGAGAAATGTTTATTCAGGTCCTTTGCCCATTTTTAAAATTAAGTTGTTCATCTTTTTGGTGTTGAGTAATGTAAGTTCTTTATATATATTTGAAAGTAGCTCTAGATCAAATGTATCATTGGCAAATATGTTCTCCCATCTTCTAAGTTGTCTTTTCATTTTGTTGATGGTTTTCTTTGCTTTGTAAAAGCTTTTTAGTTTGATGTAGTCCCATAATTTTTTTCCTTTGTTTCCCTTGCCCGAGGAGCTATATTAGCAAAAATATTGCTATAAGAAATATCTAAAATTTTATTGCCTATATTTCTTCTAGGATTTTTATGGTTTTGCAATTCATATTTAACTTTGTAATCCATTTTAGTTTTATTCTTCTGTATGGCGTAAGAAGATGGTTTAGTTTTATTCTTTTGCGTGTATCTGTCCAATTTTCCCAACACTTTTTATTGAAGAGACTGTCTTTACCACATTGTATGCTGTTGTATCATTTATCAAATATTAATTGACCATAAAGGTGTGGGTTTATTTCTGTTCTCTCTATTTTGTTCCATTGATCTACATGTCTGTTTTTATACCAATACTATGCTGTTTTTATTACTGTAGCCTTGTAGTATAGTTTGATATCAGATAGCCTGATACCTTCAACTTTGTTCTTCTTTCTCAAAATGGCTTAGACTGTTCAGAGTCTTTTGTGGTTCCAAATGGATTTTGGAATATTTTAATAAGAATTGGGTTGAATCTGTAGATTGCTTTGGGTGGTTTGGGCATTTCAGTGATGTTAATTGTTCCTATCCATGAAGATAATACAAGCTTCCACATATTGTTGTTTTCCTCAGCTTCTTTCTTCAGCATTTTATAACTTTCCAAGTACAGGTCCCTTACCTCCTTGGTTAAGTTTATTCCTAGTACATTATATTTTTTGTTGTTGCAATAGGAAATAGGATTGTGTTCTTAATTTTTCATTCCAGTAGTTCCTTATTGATGTATAAAAATGCCACTGGTTTCTGCATATTTATGTTGAATCCTGCTACTTTGTCAAATTCATTTACTATATCTGGTAGTGTTTTGATGGAGTCCTTAGGAATTTCTGTATACAATACTTACTATATCATCTGCGAATAATGACAGTTTTATTGCCTTCTTTGCCACTTAAATGCTTCTCTTATTTCTTCTTTTTGTTTGACTGCTATAGCTAGCTAGTATCTTCAGTACTGTGTTGAATAACATTGGTGAAAGCAGACATCCCTGTCTTATTCCTGACCTGAAAGGAAATGCTGTTGGTTTTTGCCTATTGAGTAGAATATTGGCTGTGGATTTGTCAAAAATGGGCTTCATTGGGTTAAGGTATGATATCTTTATTACCACTTGCCTAAGAATTTTTATCATAAATAGGTGCTGGATTTTATCAGATGTCTTTTCTGCATCTATTGATATGATCACATGATTTTTATCTTTCATTTGGTTTATGTGACGTATCACATTTATTGATTTGCAAATATTGTTTTGACCTTGCATCCCCAGAATAAATCCCACTTGATTGTGGTGTATGATCTTTTTTTTTTTTTTCCTTTTTTTCTTTTTTCTCTTCATCCATGTATCGTTGCCTTTCAGCTGTCTCCACCTACGGACCTGGCTGGAGACCTGGCTTGCACCCTGGTTATGTGCCCTGACTGGGAATCGAACCAGCGACCTTTGGGTTCACAGGCCGGCGCTCAATCCACTAAGCCACCAGCCAGGGCTGGTGTATGATCTTTTTAATGTATTGTTGGGCCAAGTTTGCTAATATTTTGTTCAGGGTTTTAGCATCTGTGCTCATCAGGGATATTGGCTTATCATTTCCTTTTCTTGCAGTACCTTTTTCTGGTTTTGGAATTAGGATAATGCTGGCCTCATAAAGTAAGCTTGGAGGTGTCTTGAATTTTGGGGACTAATTTGAGAAGGAATGATAGTAATTTTTTTTTTTTTTTTTTGAATGTTTGATAAAATGTACCTGTGAAGCTATTTGGCCCAGGACTTTTGTCTTCTGAGAGATTTTTGATTGCTGCTTCTACTTCATTAGTTGTAATTGGTTTTTTTATGTATCCTGATTCTTCCTGATACAGTTTTGGAAGATTGTATGTTTCTAGTAATTTATCTGTTTTGCCCAGATTGTCTAATTAAGTATTTTGTAGTGTCAGTTGTTGATTCTCCTCTTTCATTTCTGAATTTATTTATTTTGGGCCTCTCTCTTTTTTCTTTATGAGTCTAGTTAAAGGTTTTTCTATCTTTTTTAACTTTTCAAAGAACCAGCTTTTGGTTTCATTGATCTTGTGTATTGTTTTTTAGTCACTATGGCATTTATTTCTGCTCTAATCTTTATTATTTCCTTTCTTCTACTTTGGGCTTTGTTTATCTTTTTCTAGTTCTTTTGGGTATAGGGTTAGATTGTTGAGATTTTTCTTGCTTCTTGATATAGGCTTGTAATGCCATTGAACTTCCCTTTCAGGATTGCTTTTACTGTGTCCCATGTATTTGGGGTGGTTGTGTGTTCTGTTCTCTTTTGTTTCAAGGTAACTTTTGAGTCCTTCCTTGATTTCATTTCTAACCCTTTAATTGTTTAATAATGTTATTTAACCTCCATGTGTTTTTTAGTTTTTATTGTAATTGATTTCTAGTTTCATACCATTGTGGTTAGAGAAGATGATTTCAATCTTTTTGAATTTGTTAAGATTTATTTTGTGTCCTGACATATCGTTTATCTTTGAGAATGTTTCATGTGTACTTGAGATCCATATATATTTTACTGCTTTGGGATGAAATATTCCGTAAATATCAATTAAATCCACCCAATCCAGTGTGCTGTTTAAGGACGCTGTTGCTTTGATTTTTTTTTTGGTCTGGAAGATCTATTCATTGATGTCAGTGGGGTGTTAAAGTCCCCTACTGTGACTGTATTGCTATAGATGTCTTCCTTAATGTTCACCAAGATATGCTTTATATACAAGTATTTAGATACTCCTACATTGGGTGTATATATGTTTACAAGGGTTTTATCCCCTTGTTGGATTGATCCCTTGAAGAATTATCCAGTGGCCCTTTTTGTTTCTTGTTATGGCATTTGTTTTGAAGTCTTTTGTCTTAAACATATGTTGCTACCTCAATATATTTTTGGTTTTCATTTGCTTAGAATATTTCCCCCCATCTCTTCACTTCAGTCACTGTATATCTTTTGTTCTGAGGGGGGCCACTTATAGACAGCATATACATGTCATATTTTCTCATCCATTCAGCTACTCTGTGTATTTTGATTTACACATATAATCTGTTTACATTTAAGGTTATTATTGATAGGTACCTATTTATTGCCATTTTATTCTTTATACCTCTGATTCTCTTTCTTTTTCTCGTTCTTCTTGTTAAAGCAAGCCTTTTACATTTCATGTAATACTAGTTTGGTGTTAATGAACTTTTCTTTTGTATTTGTCTGGACACTTTATTTTGTCTTCAATTTTAAATGATAGTTTTGCTGGGTAGAGTAGTCATGGGTGTAAATTTTTGCATTTCGTCACTTTGAATATTTCATATCACTCTCTTCTGGCCTGAAGTGTTTATTTTTATTGTTGTTGTATTACATCCATCCCCTTTTTGCTCCCCTCTGTCCCCCTCCCCACCC
>PVIW01002949.1:0-50492 GCA_004026585.1 Noctilio leporinus
TATAGTCCAAGTAGTGGAATTGCTGGATCAAAAGGCAGTTCCATTTTTAGTTTTTTAAGGAAACCCCATACTGTTTTCCACAGTGGCTGCACCAGCCTACATTCCCACCAACAGTGTATGAGGGTTCCCTTTGCCCCGCATCCTCGCCAAAACTTGTTGTTTGTTGATTTGCTGATGATTGCCATTCTGACAGGTGTGAAGTGGTATCTTATTGTGGTTTTAATTTGCATCTCTCTGATGACTAGTGATGTTGATCATTCTTTCATATGCCTCTGGGCCCTTTGTATATCTTCCTCAGTGAGTTGTCTGTTCAGGTCCTTTGCCCATTTTTTAATTGGGCTGTCTGTCTCCCTGGTATTGAGTCGAATTAGTTCTTTATATATTTTGGAGATCAGACCCTTGTCTGAGGTATCATTGGCAATTAAGTTTTCCCATACAGTTAGTTCCCTTTTAATTTTGCTGGTGTTTTCTTTAGCTGAACAGAAACTTTTCAATTTTATACAGTCCCATTTGTTGATTCATTCTTTTATTTCCTTTGTCCTTGGTGAAGTATCCATAAACATATTTTTGCGTAGGATATCTAAAAGTTTACTGCCTATATTTTTCTCCAGGACCTTTATGGTGGCACTGTTTATGTTTAAATCCTTTATCCATCTTGAGTTTATTTTGGTGTATGGTGTAAGTTGGTGGTCTAGTTTTATCTTTTTGCGTGTTGCTGTCCAGGTCTCCCAACACCATTTGTTGAAGAGACGGTTTTTACTCATTTGATGTTCCTTCCCCCTTTGTCCAATATTAGTTGACCATAGAGTCCTGGGTTAATTTCGGGGCTCTCTATTCTGTTCTATTCTATTCTTATGCCAGTACCTACTGTTTTTGTTTCTAAAACTTTTTGATTTATTCTTTGATCTCATTGTTAACCCATTTATTATTTAATGGCATGATATTCAGTTACCATGAATTAAAATGTTTTGTTTTGTTTTTTCCCTTGAAGTTGGTTTCTAGTTTCAAGCCATTGTGACCTGAGAAGATTGTTGGTATATTTCAATTTTCTTGAACTTGTGGAGACTTGTCCTATGTCCTACCATGTTGTTTACCTTTGAGAATGTTCCATGCACATTTGAAATGAAGGCATATTTTGTTTCTTTGGGGTGAGAGGTTCTGTATATATCAGTTAAGTCCATTTCATCTAGAGTGTTATTCAATGCCACAATATCCTTGGTGGATTTTTTTTTTTTTTTTTTGCTTGGATATCTGTTCATTTTTTATAATAGGGTATTAAAAACCTACAATTAGTATGTTGCTGTTGATATCCTTCTAGAAGTCCTTTAAGATTTTTCTTATATATTTGGGTGCTCCTATGTTGGTTGCATATATGTTATGCAAGGGTTATGTCTTCCTGATTGATTGTTACCTTAAGTATTATGAAATATCCTTCTTTGTCTCTTTTTATTGCCTTCATTGTAATATCTATTTTATCTGAAATAAGTATAGCTATGCCAACCTTTTTTTCATGTCCATTTGCTTAAAATATAATTTTCCTCCCCTTCACTTTCAGTCTGTGTTGACATTTTGTTCTGAGGTAGGTCTCTTGTAGGCAGCATATATGTGGGTCATGTTTGTCATATTTTCTTATTCATTTAGCTACTCTATGTCTGTTGATTGGTCCACTTAATCCTTTTACATTTCAGGTTATTATTGACAGATACTTATTCATTGATATTTTTCCCCTTTGTACCCATGTTCCTCTCTGTCTCTCTGTTTCTCATCTTTTTTTTTTTTTAACTTTTTCTTTAAAAAAAAATTATTTATTATTTCCAGAGAGAGAGGAAAGAAGAGAGGCAGAGAGGGAGAGAAGCATCAATGTATGGTTGCCTTTCACCTACCTCCAGCCATGGACCTGGCTGGAGACCTGGCTTGCAACCTGGTTATGTGCCCTGGCTGGGAACTCAAATAAGAGACCTTTGGGTTTGCAGGCTGGCACCTTATGCACTGTGCTACCAGCCAGGGCTTGTTTCTTCTTCTTTTTAAAGCAGACCTTTTAGCATCCTTTGCAATGCTGGTTTGGTGGTGATATATTCTTTTAGCCTTCTTTTGTCTGGGAAACTCCTTATTTCACCTTCCTTTTTGAATGAGAGCCTTGCTAGGCAAGGCCTTTGTTCTCTATTACTTGGAATATTTTTTTGCCATTTCCTTCTGGCTTGTAGTGTTTCTGTTGAGAAATCATTTGATAACCTTATTGGATCCCCTTTATATGTTATTAGGTATTTCTCTCTTGATGCTTTTAGGATTTTCTCCTTGTCTTTGAAATTTGCCATTTTAATGATGATGTGTCTTGGAGTGGGCCTGTTCGGGTTCTTCTTCATTGGGTGTAGTTCTCAGTAAGTTCCTTGTAGCTTCTCTGGAGTTCTTCGTAGTTCCCTGGAGTTTTTTTATTTTTTTTATTTTGTAGTTTTCTTTGAGCTTACTGAGCTCATGGAGCATCTCTATCATTATTATTTTGAATTCTATATCAGATAGTTTGCTTACCTCTATTTCATTTAGTGATCTTTCTGGGGATTCTTCCTTTCCTTTTGGTGATGGACTGTTTCATTTTCTCCCATTTTTATGTGTCTCTTGTTGTTTGCTTTGCTTCTTAGATTGGGCTTTTTTTTTTTTTTTTTTTGTTTCTGTCTTTGTGGTGTGACCTTCTGTTGTGTAGAGGTGCACTTTCTTTATTTCTTGTATTCATCTCAGTGACATCAGATCAATCCATAGTCTGGGTCTAGTCAGCCTGTTGGAGCTAAGCAGAGATCCGCTGTCTTGGCGCCCTTCAGTTTTTAATCCAATTGACCTGTGTTCAGCTGTCAGGTATAGGTAGGGCTGGGCAGGACTGATTAGATCTGTTTTTAACCAATCAACAATGATCAGTGGTCACTTTATGCACCACTGGGCAGGGCCAATTAATTCAGTTGTAATCCAATCAATCTGTGCACCTTATATTCCTTCCTTTACCTTGAGCTAGAAATGACTAATTGTAATTTTTAATGTCATTTATGACATTCATCAAATTATTTGATGAAAATTTATTGAGGCTCAATTATGTGTTATTCTAGCACTCAGAAATTTAAAAATAAATTAACATGTTTTTTAAAGAAATCAAACATTCTTTATCTTTAAGAAATTTTCAAATAAGTATGAGTGATAATATAAATAATTATTAAAATCTATAACTCAGGCTACTATCAAGGTAAAGTTATATGAAGTCCACTGTCTGACAAATTCATCCAATATAATGGAATTAATCTTAAAATGTTACTTTAAGATGATAGTTCTGAAATATAGCTATGTATATAATATGCACCTGGGGAGCTTCTGAACCAGAATCTTCTGTAATGAATCTCAGGCCTTTATAAATAAACAAACAAATACCTCCCAGAAGGCCCAATGCTCTGTTGGGCTTGGGTACCTTTGAGTATGCTCTGAGCATGCTACTTCTTTGCTCACAAAACTGTGGTTTCTCTATATTGCTTACAGAATACATTCTAAACTTTTGGACTTGGCATTCCTTCTAACAATTCCATTTTCAAACACATCCCCCTCCACCAAGCATTTTCAATCTGACTGGACACCTCACTAGTAAATTTGATCATCTGTTTTCTCCCATGAAATTCTTATTCCCATTATTTCTTATGTTATCATATCTACTATTCCAATCTTATTTCTCCATAAATACTTTCCTGATTATTCAAGTAGACTGTGGTTCTTCAACCTTTTGAATTTTCAAAGTTGTTTTATATTTTTGTTTTTTGAGTACCAAATATGTAACAGAAAAGGAAAATCTCTGAATACACATGAATAAGTGAGGCATAATCTATCTATGAACATAGATTTTCAGTCTAATGAGGAAAGAGACAAAGATATAGCAGTAATATGATAGTATGGAAATTTCCATCTGAGCTGATTCTTGAAGGATATGTAGAACATATATTCAAACCAGAGGATCTTAATTTAAATAATTTCCTTACTCCTCAGAGATACCAACACACTGCCCTGAGTATGTTCTTTATAACCTTAAAAATATAGGCTGACTGATTTTCTGAGATTTTAGAGAGTTTCTCATGATTTAATTTCCTAGAAATATTTTTGTGTTTTCAAGATAGATAATTAGAATAAATTAAAATGTTTATTCAAGAAAACAGAGGTTAAAATGTTTAAAATCTATAAAGCTTTTTAGTTTTGATAAGGGAAACAACAAGATGGGGATATTACAGGCCATATCTTACACAAGTCACTTAAACAATGGTTGTAAATAGTGCTTCTCTCAAGCTCAAGACATAGTTCAACAACAATCTCTATCTGAATCACCAAAGGTTTATAACATATTAATTCTCAGTTGCCAACCAACACAATAAAGTTTTAAAATGTAAATTTAAAATAAGATCAAAATGCAGTACTTTGTGTATAACTGTACAGGATGGTACAAAAGTAGGTTTACAGTTGTTCTTATGGAAAATAATATAATAACTAATAAATAATACAAGAATAAATGCTGTGTTTTGTGTACTTACAATAGTAAATCTATATTTGCCCCCCTCTCTGCCTTTTTGTGTAATTTAGTTATATGGTAAATAAATCTATATTTTTTCTATTTTTTTTCTTATTAGTACCTTTAATCCTTACTCAGAGTGGCAACATCTATATAACAGAATAGTGTTTCAGATGATTTGGGAAAATCTTTTTTAAAATAAATTTTAATTTAATTTCATTTTTTCCATTACCATTTATTCCTTATATCTCCCTCCCCACCCCTGCTGCAATCACCACACTGTTGTTCATGTTCATGAGTCCTTTTCACTTTTTACTCAATTCCTCCACTTCATAAACCCTACCCTGATAGCTGTCATCTGCTCTCCAGGTACATAAACATTTAAGACTGTTGGATGAAAGGATTAAGTGGTACAAATTGATAGTTACAGAATATCCCAAAAAATGTGGTTTATAGCATAAGGAATATAGTCAATAATATGGGAATGAATATGGGTGGGGTGGTACTTGAATTACATAATTTTCTAACAACTTTTTGGTATGTCTGAAACTAATACAGAATAATATTGTATGTAAACTATAATTGAAAAAACAAAGATTGTTGAATCTTCTTGAATTATCCTGTTTATCATTTTTCTATTTCTGATACTATTTCTTGTTTTGAAGTATATTTGAGGTGTTAATATATTCACTTCATATTTTTTGAGTATTTGCATGCTATATTATTCTGCATTCTTAAAAAAAACTTTGTCGTTATATTTTAAATGGATTTCTTATAGTGGTATATAATTGGATCCTACATTTTAATGCAATCTAAATATCTACTTTTTAATTGAGATGTAATTATTTAATATAAGTAATATGATTGGATTTACATTTAAGATTCATTTGCCTTCTCTTTATGTATGCTATCTGCTTTTATTATTCTTTTCTCCATTTGCCTTTCTTCTTTTGAATTATTAAAAATTCTATTTGTCCTTACTATCAGTTTATTAGATATATTCATTTTTGAGGGGGTTATTTTTCTGTCATTAATGATATACACCTTTAATTTACCATGGCCTTTAATGAAATATTATTATACTGCTACAGAGTATAAGACTTATATTGCATGCTTTCAATTCCTCCCTTCCACTAATCATGTTACTTTTCTAAACATTTTACTCCTATACATATTAACTCCATTATATATTGTTACTATTTTTACTTTTAATTAGCAAGTATCAACTAAAAACATGAACAGTAAGAAAAAAGACTTATATTTACCCTGATTTTTACCAATTATGACTCTCTTCAGTCATTTTGTAGGCCCAAATTTCTATCTAGTATCAAATTCTTTCTACCTAAACAACTTCCCTTAATGTTCCATTTTTCACATCAACTAGAAATGAATTCTATCAGATTTTTAGTTGTCTCAAGGAGTTTCTGTTTTACCTTCATTATAAAAGATTGAAGGATATTTTTAATAGCTATAGATCTACATATTTATGTCTATGTCTATTATTTATATCCTTATCAGTATATATATAGCTGTATGTGTGAGCATGTGTGTATATGTACACATATGAACAATTTAGGTTCCCAGAGTTTTGAATCTTTAAAACATTTTCTTTTTATTAATTATATTTTATTCATTATGCTCTTACAGTTGTCCCAAAATTTCCCCATTTGCCCCCCCACCCCCATCCACCCAGCATCCCACACTCACTTATGCAATACCCACACCGTTGTTCTTGTCCATGAATCATGGGCATAATAAATTCTTTGGCTATTTCATTTCCTATATTGTACTTTACATCCCCATGGCTATTCTGTAACTACTGGTTTGTAGTTCTTTATCACCTCAGCTCTTCACCCATTCTCTCACTCCCCAACCCCCCTGCCCTTACCACCTGGCAACCATTAAAATGTTCTCTGTGTTCATGATTCTGCCTTTGTTCTCCTGTCTTCTTGGTTTGTTTTTTACATTCAATTGTGAATAAATACATATTTATTGACATTTTATTATTCATAGTTTTGATTTTCTTTTTCTTAAATAAGTCCCTTTAACATTTCATATTAATAATGGTTTGGTGATAATAAACTCCTTTAGTTTTTTTCTTGTCTGGGAGCTCTTCAGCTACTCTTTGATTCTAAATAATAGCTTTGCTGGGCAGAACAGTCTTGGCTAATGATCCCAGCTTTTCATGACTGACTATTTCTTGCCAATCTCTTCTAGCTGGCAAAGTTTCTTTTGAGAAGTCAGCTGACAATCTTATGAGAACTCCCCTGTACATAACTAACTTCTTTTCTCTGGCTGCTTTTAAGGTTCTCTCTTTATCTTTAACCTTTGGCATTTTAATTATGTTGCGCCTTGGAATGGGCCTCTTTGCATGCCTCTTGTTTGGGCCTCTCTGTTCTTCCTGGACTTGTATGTCTATTTCATTCACCAAATTAGGAAAGTACTTAACCCACATAAGGAGCACACCTTGGGTAGCCAGCTTAAGTGATAGGGGAGCTGTGCCACTGGACCCTACCAGACACCTACTACATTAGTTCACCCTACCAAGATAGGGAGTCATAGCAGTTCTACATAATACATAGAAATGAACACAGGGAGGCTGCCAAAATGAGAAGACAAAGAAGCAGGGTCCAAATGAAAAAACAAAACTCCAGAAAAAGAACTAAACAAAATGGAGATAAGCAAACTATCAGATGCTGAGTTCAAAACACTGGTTATAAGGATGCTCAGTGAGGACCTCAAAAGCATAAAAAAGATCTAGTCACAAATGAGGGATGCACTAGTTGAAATAAAACTTTATTTTAATTAATTTTAGAAAATTCTTGGCCATCATCACACCAAATTTTTTTTTGCCTGCTCTTTGTCTTCACTTGCTGGGACTCCAATTACATATGTATTAGTCTTGGATACCCTGTTCATTTTTTCATACCTTATTGACCTCTCTCCAAGTGCAATATTTTTTTCTTAATTATATCCAGCCTGTTGATTAGCCTGTCAAAAGGATTCTTCATCTTCCTTATAATTATTTTTGTCTAGAATTTTCATCTTACTCTTAAATTCTTTCCTACTTATTAATTTTGCCAAGTTCCTCCCTAATCCTTTAGTGTATTAATCATAATTATTTAAAAATCCTTGTCAAATAGTTAAAACATTGTAACAATGAAAAATCTATTACCTGGCATTCAATATCAGAGAAAAACATTCCATTGTTGCCTTGGTTTATATATGAATCTCTATTTCAAGGCACCAGTGAATTGAGCTGAAGCATATGGCTTATGCTAGACAAGGCCTAGGGGCCTCTTCTCTTCCTATAACAAAAGCTGAATAATATCACCAGATAAAATATGTATCCAATACAAATGGGGGAGAACAGTTCACATTATGGTTCCGGCAACACAGATGGAAGATGAACATGAGTAGAAAACCACAGTGTAGTGATGACTTTATAACTGCAGTGACCACTATTTATAGAACATGTGGGAAAATTAATATCTTAGTACACATAGAGGAGGGAAGAGACCTGTGTTAGAAGGGAGAACTTGGAGATGTCTTCTTAGATCCCTACACTTACAATAAAAGTTAATCACTTTATATGTAATCTTACAATTCATACTATGTTAGCTTCTTAGATGTAAGAAGCTTATAAGTCTTACTCCACTTAGATTGGAATTAATGGCTTTTAAGTTTTATTTAATAAAGAGTTCTAGAGCTAAAAATAATAATAAGTGGGGAACTACAGTTTTAGGAAGTATTTGGTTAAAATAGCAATATAAATGCAAATAAAAATAAAATATAGGGAAGTAGAAAGTATCTGTACAGGTAACTACAATATTTTAAAAAATTCACACAAACTATTCCTTTTATATAAAGGAATATTTTCAGAAATGTTCCTCATACTGTGAATGAGAACATTTGTTAAGGTTAATATTGGCTAGGTTGATTGCTCTTTCATACTTATGGACTTTAATCTTTATATGCTTGTAAGTATATCAAGAAGTACTTCTTAACAAAAATCCATGCTTTGCACAATTTAGTAAAAATCATGTGCCACTGTGAACATTTCCTGCATCCCTAGGAAAGAAAAGAGTGCTGAGGACAGAGAAACGTCACCAGGAGCTTAAGTGAAATCTTAGGAACAAATCACTGTAAATGAAAAGTATTCTTATAAGAGGGAGATTGGCAATGCTTTGACCCATACACATAAAACTAGCCATTAAGTATAAAACAGTAAAATAATTTGCAAATTTTCCTGCGACATAATAAATTAACCATGGAAACACCAGGAATGCAATTTGCAATCATTTATAATGCAGTGTTTTATGTTAATAATTCAAAATCACATGCTATTTGGAGACACTTCTAATTAATGTATTTATGAAATTGTCTACTGTGACTGTTTTGGTTCCATTTAGCTAAACATTTCAACAGAATTTGCTTACTTAGTGTTTGCTTGATGCCACCAGCAGCATCAAATGTAGGAATAATGGAAGATGGTTGTGTGGGCTATATTTCACATAGTTACCACCCCGTTCATATCACACTGTCCAAACTCAAGTTAATCACTGCCTCCTCCTCTAGTACCAAACCCACATGCTTAAGATATTTTGTTTAAAAGTTTCAAATGAAAGAGAGACCAGTACCTGGATCAATAATTAATTGAAAAGTCCATACCTTGTTTAAGAATCTTTTAAATATTAAATGCATTTCATACATCAAATCCAGAGACACTGACATTTCTTTCTTTTCTTTTCTTTTTTTTTTTAATGATTTTATTCATTACTTTCAGAGGGAAGGGTGGGGAGGGAGGAAGAAAAAGAGAGAAGCATCAATGTATGGTTGCCTTTCACCTGCCTCCAGCTAAGGATCTGGCTGGAGACCTGGCTTGCAACTGGGCTATGTGCCCTGACTAATAACATTTCTTTAGATTTGGTAATCATGCCTATTAGGGGACATTTCTCAATATTATCATTTTTATTTGGATGTTTTTGAACATCAGGAGAAAACTACATATTCATCAATTGGCTTGTTTTATGATAATAAGTTGTATGATAATCAAAATTCATCCAAGCAAAATTTAATCCTCCTGAGAATATTTTAATAAAACTAAAGAACAAAACAATTTCAAAACCAAGAATAAAGATAGAATTCAAAATTGATTACAGTGTTACTCTGTATGTTAATAATAAGGAAAACACTATTGGCCTTATTTCTTATGTTATATTCACATTAGTCAAATAGTAGTGACTGAACAATACCAAACTTAATCCCTATAATCTAAAATTGTCACATACTGGAAAGGAGATAGAGAAGAATCTGCAAATATGGGCTGGTAGGTTTGTAATCACTATCATCTGGTCCTTGTGGTATATTCATTTTCAAAATTATATCAAAGTTATCACTTTCATATAGAAAACCCACTTACTGATTTTATAATGGAACTGAAACACTTAATAATATGGCATTGGAAAAAAACTGCAATATACTGATAGTTGTGAGAATATTTAAAATATCTGATAATTTTTAAATGTATGTTGTGGTTTTTGAAGAAAAAACAAATTATTTTATAAATACACATGACCAGGATTTTAAACCACAGAATGTTCTTTAAAAATTATGAGTTTTAGCCCTGGCTGGTGGCACAATGGATAAGGTGCTGGCCTGCAGACTCAAAGGTGGCAGGTTCAATTCCCAGCCAGAGCACATAACCAGGTTGCAAGCCAGATCTCCAGCCAGGTCATTAGCTGGAGGCAGGTGAAAGGCAACCATGCATTGATGTTTCTCTCCCTTTCTTCCTCCATCCCTGCTCTTCTCTTTAAAAATAATGGATAAAATCGTTTTAAAAAATATTAAAATATTATGAGTTTAAGAAGTTCATTCTATTGTCAACAAAATAAAAACATAAGGGAAACAAAGTAACTGTATGTGGGGGGACCCCTCTAAATACCCTGGAATTTATTAAAAACTGTATTCTTACATGTTTAAACTTAGGTCACTTTCAGAATACTCTCTACTTGCTGCAATATACTTATCAAGGCATTATTTCCATTACTCAAAACAGTTTTTGAACTTGACAATTTTGGTGCCTTTTAGCAGTTCTGCTGCTTTTGATTTCATTTCTTATATACCCATTGGCAAAATGTTCCCCTTGAGGACTTTTTTTAATTGAGAAAACAAAGCAAGCCAGTTGAGGTGAATTGGGTGAATAGGAAGGGTGGGGCGTAGTGATCATGCCATTTTTGGTCAAAAACTGCTGAACACTCAGCATAGTTTGGGTAAATTACTCATCACAAAATGACCAAACACATTGAAAAAGTCTTCAATAATTCCCAAAAGCCGAATGCAGCCTCTCACCGCAACACCAGCTGGAATGCAGATACAGCGGGGTTCCTAGAATGCCATTCTAGTGGGGGAAGCCTGTACTATAAGAGACCCACCCTTCAGAAAGTAATTCTGGCTTTTGGTGTGGCCCACTCATATTTCTACAAAAATAATGACAAAGCCTCCATGTGAATAAATATGATAAGGATATTTTGTGACTTAAAATTAGGCTTTACCAAAGTTGTTGTGCAATTTTTAACTGGGAAAATATACAAATCTGGAAAATCCCAGTATTTTAATTTTAATTTTTTTTTCTCATCTACAAAATTAAATAACTTCAAAAAACTTAAAATTGTCTTGTTATCCCTTTTACATTTTTAAATCAGTTTACCTGGGGCCTGAAACTAGAATGAAATATTAGGAACACTAAAGCGGTTTGGGCCCTGGCTGGTAGCATAGCAGTTAAGGTGCCGGCCTGCGAACCCAAAGGTCACAGGTTCGATTTCCCAGCCGGGCACATAACCAGGTTGCAAACTAGGTCTCCAGTCAGGTCTGTGGCTGGAGGCAGGTGAAACGCAACCGTACATTGATGCCTCTCTCCCTCTCTGCCTCTCTCCCTTCCCCTCTTTCTAAAAAATAATGAAATAAAATCTTAAAAAAAAAAAAAAAGGAAAAAGCGGTTTGGTGACTGAAACTTGCTGATCAGGTGCTCCAGGACCATCTGTGTGATAGTGAGTAGAACTCATTCCAGATTTGAAATCCCTTCACTTTCCAGTTTTTATAGTTGAGTCTGTCTTCCTGAATATCAAATTACTATTTCTCAAAATCCTTAAGTTGAATGAAAAAAAATCCAGACACCAATAGTATATGTTGCATGATTCCATTTATAAGAAGTTCAGTCCTAGGCAAAATTAATGTATGGTGACAGAAGTTAGAATAATACTTACATTGAAATAAGTGACAGGCAAGTTTGTCCTGATTGGCTTATTAAAAATCACAATGCTTTTTCAAAGCTTATAAATTCAAATATCATTATAAGTAATAGTTAGAATGAGGGAATAGATTGGTGATTTACTAATTTTTGTGAATTTTAAAGAAAGTTTTAGGGTAGCAAGGACTGATGACTTAATATGCTCAGGAAAAAAATTAACACTATTATGAAAAGTTGAGGTTCAAGCATTCTGGATAAAAAGCAGAATCAAAACAAAGGAATCAATTATATGTTGAAAAATTTATTTTATGTTTCCAAGAAAACTTTCACTGATCCTGAAAGTCTTATATTTGATGCTGGCTTTTTCATACTTAGAGAGTTTAATCTCTATATGTTTGCAGTATCAGAAAGTACTTCCTGACAAAAATCCATGTTTTGCACATTTTAGTAAAAATTATTTATCCTTATACTTATACATATTCAAAGCTAAATTGAGGTTTGCTTTACATTCAGTAAAATATGTGAATCTTGAGTGCACAGTGTCACAGATTTTTACATAGGTATGCATCCATGTAACCACCCAGACCAAAGAATTGGATATTTCTATCTTTTTTCTTTTTCATAGCCATTTTATTTATAAACTTTCTTTTTCTTTTTCTTTTATTTTGGTGTTCTAATGTTTCTTTCATATTTTCTATTCTTGTCTTAGAGTACTCTACTATTCCTTCTTTCTCTCCATTCATTATTTTTGTTGCCTTTACTGTGTTTCTTTTCTTGGTTCTCATCTTTCAGTTCATTATAAGTAGTAGCTCTTTTCCTCTTTTTCTATCATAATCATGATTATTTTCTTTGGTCTTCTCATATTCTTTTTCCCTTTACCCTTCCACTACTATTCCATTTCTCTCTTTGCTTTCATTATTCTTTGCTCTCTTGTTGATATTACTACGGTAGGCAGGGGAGTTTGCTTGTTTGGTATAAAATTGTGTTGTTTTGCTTTGTTCTGCCAGCACCTATACAACAGCATGCAACATGTGGTGGAGGTTGAACCTCTTAGTCAGCCAGACAAAGGGGAGCTTCCACCAGCAAATGGGTCAGTAATAATCAGGACCCAAATACAACAGGAGAGTACATAACCCACACAGAGCTCATTCCTAAGAGTATCCGTATCTGGAAATCAGTAAGTCTGCACCATTGGGTCCCACAGGACTCCTAACACCCAAGGCCACTCCACAAAACAGAGAGTCAAAACAAATCAACCTAATACACAGAAACAAACACAAAGGGACAAGTAAAATGGGGTGGCAGAAGCAACCCACAAATGAAAGAAAAGGAAGAATATTCAGATAAAGATCTAATGGAATTGAGACAAGCAACTTACCAGATATAGAGTTCACAGTAATGATTATAAGAATGCCTAAGGAACTTAGTGAGAACAAGGAACTTAATGGGACCTATATCAGCAGGATAAAGGACATAGAAACCTTAAACAAGAACAAGATGGAAATGAATAATGCAATATCTGAAATGAAGAACATACTAGAAGGGATGAAAAGGACACTAGATTAAGCAAAGGATCAAATCAGCAAGCTGGAGGATTGGTGGAAAAAAACACACAGAGCAACAAAATGAAAAAAGACTAAAAAAGAATGAGGATAGTCTAAGGAGCTTTGGGACAACATGAAATATAATAATATTCCCTTCATAGGAATACCAGAAAAAGAAGAAAAGTAGCAAGGGCTAAAAAACCTATTAAAAAAAAAAAAAAAAAAAAGATAAGCCCCGGCTGATGGCTCAGTGGATAGGCACCAGCCTGCAAATCCAAAGGTTGCTGGTTTGATTCCCAGCCAGCACATAACCAGGTTGCAAGCCAGGTCTCCAGCTAGGTCCATAGCTGGAGTCAGGTGAAAGGCAACCATACATTGATGTTTCTCCTCCTTTCTTCCTCCCTCCCTGCCCTTTTCTCTAAAAATTAATAAATAAAAACAATGACAGAAAACTTCCCTAACTTGGTGAGGGAAAAAGTAACACAAGCCAAAGAAGCACAGTGTCCTCAAGATCAACCCAAAGAAGCCTACTCTAAGGCACATTGCAATCAAAATGGCAAGTTTTAAAGACAAAGAGATAATATTAAAGGCATCAAGAGGCAAGCAACTAGTAACATATACAGGAGCTCTGATAAGGTTATCAACTGATTTCTCAATAGAAACACTGCAAGCCAGAAGGAATTGTAAGAAATATTCCAAGTAATGAAAAGTAAGGACTTACAACCAAGACTACTCTATCCAGAAAGACTCTCATTTAAAATGGAAGATAAAATAAAGAGCTTCCCAGACAAAAGAAGCCTAAAAGAGTGCATCTCTACCAAGTCAACTATGCTAAAGGGACTGCTTTAAGAAGAAGAAATGAGAGAAGGAAGAAGGGAGGGAGGGAAGAGAAGAAGGAGCAGGAGAAGGGAGAGAGAGAGAGAAAGAAGAACACAGGTACAAAGGGGAAAAATGGCAATGAATAAATACCTTAAATTAAATTGATTAAATCCTTCAATCAAAAGACACGGGGTAACTGAATGGGTAAGAAAACATGAGCTACATATATGCTGTCTACAAGAGAACCACCTCAGAACAAAAGATACAAACTTACTGAAAGGGAAGGGATAGAAAAATATATTCCAAGCAAATGAACATAAAAATAAATAAAATAAATGCTGGGGTAGCTATACTTATATCAGAAAAAATAGAGTTCAAAACAAAAGCAGTAACAAGAGACAAAGAAGGTCACTTCATGATACTTAAGAGAGTAGTCCAATAGAATATGTTACTCTTGTAAACATACATGCACCCAATGTAGGTGTACCTAAATATATAAAAAACATATTGGAGGACTTGAAGAAAAAGACAGATAGCAACACAGTCATTGTAGGGGATTTTTAACCCCCCACTGTCAACAATAGACAAATATTCCAAACAAAAAATTCAACAAAAATATTGCAGAATTGAACAACAATCTAGATCAAATGGACTTAATTGATATTTATAGAACATTTCACCCCAAAGAAGCAAAATATATATTCTTCTTAAATGCACCTGGATCATGTTCAAATATAGACCACATGTTAGGACACAAAATAAGACTTAAAGAATTCAAGAAAATTGAAACCATCAAGCACCTTCTCAGATCACAACAGCTTGAAACTAGAAACCAACCCTAAGGAAGAAAACCCCAAAAGATTCAAATACAAATACATGGATGCTGAATTAACAGGTTATGAAATAATGAATGGGATAATAATGAGATCAAGGAAGAAATAAAAAAGTATATGGAAACAAATGAAAATGAATACACAAGTGCCCAAAACCTATGGGACACAGTGAAGACATTCCTGAGAGGGAAATTATAGCAATACATGCCTACCTAAAGAAGATTAAAAAATCTCCAATGAACAACCTAACCCTACACCTAAAGGAAATAGAGGAACAACAGCAAACAAAGCCCAGAGCAAGCAAGAGGAAGGGAATAATCAATATCAGAGATGAACTAAATGACATAGAGACTAAAAGAACAATTCAAAGGATCAATAAATCTAGAGCTGGTTCTTTGAAAAGATAAACAAAATTATCAAACTTTTAAAAACTCAAAAAAAAAAAAAATGAGAAAGGGTCCAAATAAATAAATATAATCAGAATTTAAAGAGGAGAAACCATAAATGATGCCACAGAAATACAAAGGATTGTCAAGAATTATTACAAACAATTCTGTATGACAAGAAATTTGATAAGGAGGTAAAAGGCCAATACTCAGAAAACTACAGCACACTGAAGAAAGAAATTAAGGAAGGTACAAAAAATGGAAGTATATATCCTGTTCATGGATTAGAAAAGTTAACATCATGAAAATGTGCACACTATCCAAAACAATCTTTAAATTCAACTCAATGCCTGTTAAAGTTTCAATGGCATATTTTGCAGATATATAACAAATACTTCAAAAATTTATATACAACTAAAAAATACCTAGAATAGTTTCAGCAAGCTTTAAAATGAAGAAGAAAGTTGGAGGAATCACAATACCTGATATCAAACTATACTGCAAGTCTCCTATAATCTAAATAGTCTGATACTGGTATAAAAACAGACACATAGATCAATGGAACAGAGTAAAGAGCCCAGAAATAAACCCATGTTTCTATGATTGATTAATATTTGATGAAGGGGGCAGAAACATACAATGGGGTAAAAATAGTCTTTTCAGTATGTAGTGTTGGGAGAACTGGAATGGTACATGCAAAAAGAAACTGGACCATCAATTTACACTATGCACCAGAATAAACTTAAGATGGATAAAATGCTTAAATATAAGTTGTGATACCATAAAAATCCTAGAGGAAAACATAGGCAGTAAAATTTCAGATATTCCACGTAGCAACATTTTTTAATGATATATCTCACAGGGCAAGGGAAATAAAGGAAAAGATAAATAAATAGGACTACATCAAATTAAAAAGCTTCTGCACAGCTAAAGAAACCATTATCAAAGTGAAAAGGAATTTGGCAATGATACATGAAGAAGGGTTTAATCTCCAAAATACATAAAGAACTCACTTGACTCAACACCTAGAAGGTAAATGATCCAATCAAAAAATAGGCAGGGAAACTGAATAGACACCTCTCCAAGGAGGACATACAAATGGCCCATAGACATTAGAAAAAATGCTCAATGTTGCCAGCCATCAGAGAGATGCAAATTGAAACTGCATTGAAATAATCACCTAACCCACCAGAATGTCCATGATTAACAAATCAACAAGCAACAAGTGCTGGAGATGATATGGAGAAAAGGGAACCCTAATACACTGTTGGTGGGAAGGTAGACTGGTGCAGCCACTATGGAAAACAGTATGGAATTTCCTCAAAAATTAAAAACGCAACTGCTTTATGACCCAGCAGTCCACTTCTGGCAATATACCCTAAGAATCCTGAAACACAATTCAAAAGAACTTATGCACCCTGATGATTATAGCATCACTATTTATAATAAACAGATGTTGGAAATAGTCTAAGTGCCCATTAGAAGATGAATGGGTTAAAGAACTGTGGTTCATCTACACAATGGAATACTATGCAGCAGAAAGAAAGAAGAAAGAACTTCTACCTTTTGTGACAGCACAGATGGAACTGGAGAGTATTATGCTATGTGAAATAAGACAGTCTGTGAAAGACAAATACCATATGATCTTACTTAGAAGATTAATCTAATGAACAAAATAAACTAATAAACAAAACAGAATGAGAGACAGAACCAGGGAACAGATTGACAGCCAGAGGAAAGGGGTCTGGGAGGAGGATGGAAAGAAGTGGAAGGGAATAGTCAAAGAATATGTATGAATGATCCATGACAACAGGGTAGGGATAGACTGTGGGAGTGGGAGGTGGAATTGGATGGAGGAGGGCAAAGGGGGAAATATGGGACAACTATATTAGAATAAACAAGAATAAAATAAATAAAGTGATTATCAATAGATAAAGGTTTACTATTGCTGTTGATTAATCATTTTTCTGATGTTTTTAGATTTTGTGTTTCTTCCCCTGTTGCTGTCTTCCTTTGTGATTTGATGATTTTCTGTTTTGATTGCTTTTACATTATTTTATGAGTATCTACTATAGGTTTTTGCTCTGCGGTTACCATAAGGTTTACATATGATATCTTACAGTCCTCATAGTCTATTTTAAGCATAACAACTTAATTTTAATCACAAACCTCTACATGCTTCATCACACATTTTTATAGTTGTGATGTCACAATTTATACCATTTTATGTTGTGTATTAACACATTCTTGATCCTACAGCTATTTTTAACATTTTTTTCACATCAGATGGGTAATGTGCCAAAGTCATAACAAGGTTGGAGGGAGGCACACGTCACACTAAAGTGTGAACACCCAATCATCACACTTATGAACTACAAAAGGATCAACACTTTTGTTTTTTAACCTTTATACCAAAGTCAAAAGTGAATTACATACCACTATTACAATATGAAAGTATTCTCAATTTGATTATATTTTTACCTTGACCACAGTGAGTTTTATACTTTCATATGTTTTCATGTTATCAGTTAGCATCCTTTTGTTTCAACTTAATGACTTGTTTTCTTTTAAGATTAGTTTGTGTTAATGAATTCTGTCAACTTTTGTTTGCCTGGGTTCTTTATCTTTCCTTCAATACTGAAGGATTTGCCATGTTAAGTATTTTCAGTTTGTTGGGATGTTTGTTTGTTTGTTTATTTTTGTACTTTGAATACGTTGCCCCATTTACTACTGGCTTGCAGGGTTTCTTCTGAAAAATCAGCTCAAAGTCTTACAGTGGTTTCCTTGTATGTAACAGGTCTTTTTCTTTTTTTTCTTTAGCCACATTCAAAATTCTTTGTCTTCAACTTTTGACAATTTGATCATAATAATGTTTCTCAGTGTGGCTGTATTGGACTTATCTTTGTTGTTATTAGTTAAGCTTCTTGGATCTGAATGCCTACATCACTCTCCAGGTTTAGGAAGTAATCAGCTAGTATTTCACTGAAGTGGCTTTATGCCCTTTTCTTTCTCTCTTCTTCTTCATAATACATATATTCATCTCCTTTAGGTGTCTTGTCCTTAAGCTATCTTCACTTTTGTTCATTAATTTCTTGTTGCTTCACCTGATGGGAAGAAGTCCACTCCCCTGTCTTCTAATTATACTAATCCTTTTTCACTTCACCTATTCTGTTGTTGAATCTGTCCATTGAAGTTTTCAGGGCAGTTAGTTATATTCTTTAGCTCTGTGATTTCTGTTTGGTACTTTAATATTTGCTATCTTTGTTAAATGCCTTAATTTATTTATGTATTGCTCTCTTTACCTCAGTAAACATTTTATTATGAATGGTATTTTGAATTCTCTGTTGGGTAATTCACTTATCTCCACGTCATCAAGATTGATTTCTGGAGATTTATCTTGTTCTTTTGTTTGGAACTTATCACCTCATTTATTTTCCTCGACTCTGTGTTTGTTTCTGAGTATTAAATAAAATAATCACCTCTCCCTGTCTTTATAGACTGGCCTCAAGATGAAGTTTGCCAGTCAGCTCATTTTGAGAATCTTGGTGCCTCTAAAATTTTTGCACTTGTCAAAGTGGTGACCTTTGTTTTTGGTGCTCTCAGGAAATTAAGGTGTGCCAAATTCTGTCAGTGCCCTATAGGTGTAGCAAATGCTCACATGTCCTTCCAAGCTCATGGAAGAACACGGATTGCCTCACCAGCAACTTTCACATGCAGATGCAGCTACTTGGAAGCTCTACCTTCAGGCGCAGCTGGAAAAGTATGAATGCTAGACAGGCAGCCTAGCCCCCATCAGGGAGAAAGTGATGCTGGGTGTTTTTGCTTATTCACCCTGTACTGAGCCAGAAAGGGTAGCTTCCAGGAATGTTTGTGTTCCCATGTGAAACTTCTTCTTTGTTCTTTGTGGGTCTTGAGTATGCTGTACCTGGTTAACTTCGAGTCTGAGGTGATATAAGAGCTAGTCCCTCTTGTGGCAGTAGTTGGCATGCTCCATGTGCGGACAAAGTCCTCTCGGAAAATTTGGAGAATTGGTTTTATTGCTGGGGAGAGTCGGAAGGAAAAAGCACAGAAAGTTCCCATACACACATGCAGGCCTTGGAAGACTACTAATTATGTGTCACATACATTTCCAAGTGCAGACTGATTAGAAGCTGTACCATTTGGGGTGTGGCTGGGAAAGGATGTGGTCAAACCTAGCAGTGTGATTGCTGGGTTGTGCAAGACACAATGTTCAACAGTGTCACCTTGTGGCAGCCACCAGAACACTAGTTAAAAGCCCGTTAGGCTGCAAAGTTTTATCTTTCCACTTGGAAATAGGACTAAACTTTTGGGACAGATCAATTAAACACAGGTTTTTTTTTTTTTTTTTTTTTTTTTTTATTCATTATTTTTAGAGAGAAGGGCAGGAGGAAGGAGGGAAGAAAGGGAGAGAAATATCAATGTACAGTTGCCTTTCACCTGCCTCTAGCAGGGGACCTGACTGGAGACCTAAGCACAGGTTTTTAGAGCATTTTCTTTTGGGGAGGGGGAGGAAGATGTTAAGAAAGAGTGGACTTCAAGACAAAGACACTGGACTTCCTGCTTAAGAAAAGTTAGATATGTGACTTCCTTCTATTTCTATGTTGGTGAAGTGGGCCAATCTTAGAGCATATTCATGTAATATTTTTTCCATTTCCAAAATGCACTTTTACCTATAACATTATTATCCCTTTTGTTCTTGTAAAGATATATTCAAGTTTGTCAGTGCATGCCAAAATTGTGTGATGTTTGGTCAACAGCATGCAGATATATTTCTCTGGCTCTGCACGTGTACTTCCATCTCCCTACTACCCTGCTGCAGATGAAGGCCTATTCTTTTATAATTTTGCTACCTTATATATGGTTTTAAAATGTTTCACTTTTTGTCTTTAAAATTTTTCCAAAACACTGTTATTTTGCAGTCCAAATGGTACCAAAACCTCCCTTTGCATATAATCCATCCTAGTCATAGCATTTTATTTTTCCCTCCATCCTGAAATCAGCCTTCCTAATGTACAGGTTCCATGTCTGTCAGTTTCATATTCCTGATCCCATTCTTCCTGTTCATCTTCATCTTGTCCATAAAACTCCCTGTGCTCCCTTCATCTTCTGAAAGCTGAAATTGTCAGCAAGATAAGCATTTATCAGATGCTCTATGTTTAGGAAAATGAGCCTCTAGTAGATACCCTGATATGTGAGATTCCCCCATTGATTATCTTGCTTCTGTGCCAGTTTTATAATTTTGTTTTTTTACAAAAATGTTACCTTTTAGCCTCTATTTGTCTGGGTAGATGTGGGAATCTCTCAGGATAATATGACTTTAGTTGCTTCTTTCTGTGTGCTCGAGGAATTGCTTAGTTGGTGAATTTAAATACAAAAGTATGTACACATATTCCACATAGGTAATGTTTTTGTTTTCCTTTCAGATTTATGACAGTTGAATTGGACATGTCACTTTCATTTCAGACATAAGTCCTGGACCATCAGATTTAGCAAATCCCAAATATAACTGCTGTGAGAGGTCATAAGCATTATGTTAATTAAATCCCTCACTTTGTAAGACTGGGACCTAGGGCCTGTAAAGACAATATCTTTATGTGTATATACCTAACATCACTGGAGCTTTTCTAATAGCCCATTATTAAAATGTCAGTTGACTCTGTTATCTTTATAGAATTTCATCAGTTGGTGGACACCTGCGAATAAACTTTTGTCTTTCATTTGTTTATGTAAGACTTTTATCTGGAAATGCCTGAGCATCACTTTCACTTTGCTAATTCTTGATACATAGCAAGCATTTTAGCAAAGGGAAAAAAAATGAATGTCATATCTATTAACTTCCATCATATTCAGTTTTACATGATTTTAAAAAATCTGTCCTGTAGTTTTTTAAATCTTCTTGATTTTGTCATAATAAAGGTGGCTTTGCTGTGGCTCACAAAGTGCTAACTCATCCCCATTCTCTGACCTTTCTGCTGCCACTGCCCTCCTTGCTCAAGCCACCCTGACCTCCTTATTGTGCTTCAAATACACCAAGTTCAAGTTTGCCACAGGATATTTCCATTTTAGAGCTGCTTTTGCCTGGGATATTTTTCCCAGAGATGTCTAAACAGCTGCTTGGTTCTCTTCCTTGTTTCAGGTCTCTCATCCATGCTATATAAACTTTAAAAAAAATCTATAAACTCCCTTGCAGATATTCTTTTCCTGAATAACCCTATTTATGTCAAGAACTATACCAAGTCCCTTAAGAACTGTTTTGTCAGCTTTTGGCTTCTGCTACTCTAACCACTAGAAATCAGGTTTCAACTAGAAGCTTCCAGGTCTGCCTGCCTGACCTCATCTCCCTACCACTTAATTCATCTTTCCAAAAAAGATGAATTGTTCCTTCATTGTTCCTTCTGCATACAGTTTCCTCTACCCCACAGAGTACCTTTTAGTTTTCTCACCCCACCATCAACATAGTGTTTTGGCTATTTAGTGGTCACAAATTTCTTCAAAGACATTTATTTCAGTACAGGGGAACACTTTCTCAGAATTAATAAAGATATGCTCAAGTAGATTACTCAAATGGGAAGGGGATACAATATTAAAATATATGCAGGTGTAACATTTTCCTTTCCTTTATTTCTAAAAGAAGATCCTTTATTTTTATGTTTTGGGAATCTCCTGGTCTTTCTCAGGCTGATGAAATAAAGGGCAGGGATGGATAACTGGAGAAAGCCATAGGGTTCAGCTGATCTCTATGAGGAAAGGTGAAGGAGAGGCAGTAGGAGGTAGCAAGCAAGTGTCAGCCAGATGGTTGAGAGTCTGGGACCTTTAGATAGGTGTATGACAGCTGCAAGAAGGAGCAGACCTTTAGGAAAAGGGAGAGATGTCCAAAAACGATGTTAGCAATTCTTTTAAAGTAAATGTAATATGAAGTCTTACCTTGCCCTCTCCAAAGAAACCTTTGGTAAATATCTGTGATACATTAGAAATCCTCTTAGCACTGACAAGCTGGACCAGTAACTGGTTAATTAATTAAAAAAATATATGGTTATTTTGTCAATTAAAAACATGTTTCATATAAGAGTTTTATTTTAAATTTAGAGAAAGCTAAGGACAATTAAGTAGGTTTGAGTCAACTGATAAAACATCTAAATTATCCTATTTTCATGAACTCTATCCATAATTAGCAAATTCAAATTTTTATTTTCTTTGTAGTGGTAGAAGCCCTTAGAAAAACGTGCAAAGCAATTTAAGTAACCAACAGTTTATGTTTTGACATAATTCCTAATCTTCAACAGTTGTCTCAGTCACATGTAACTCAACAGCAATCTTTTAAATAATATTCATGTATTATAAAGCATTCAACCTTGTTTGCTTGTTCAGTACAACCAACAGCTCTTTTACTTTTCACACTTTTCATTTCATTTGTTTATGTAATAATTAGTTTATGTTATCACTGCAACAAGTACAAGTGATATAAGCAGTTTTGGGGAGACACTGCTGACACTAGGCAAGCAGAGAACTTAGCTGGCAGCAGAAAAAGTACGTCAGTGTACCAGAGATAAAACCAGCGAACTATCTGCAAGGGTTCAATATGCCATGGTTGGCATGCAGTCTGATGCAGAGAATGAATATCAAAGCCAGTTCAATGCTTTTTGGAGCCTGACTTTTATTTCTTTTGAAAAGAGATGGCTTCAAGTTCATCTAGTACAATTAGAGTTACACAAATCTTCACCTCTTATAACATAGATGATTGAATAAGGCTTAGAAAGTCTATCATTTCCAGTTTTTAGATTTGCTATCCAGGCTTCCAATATCTTAAGACCAAGTTTTACAAAACACCAATTAACATTACATTTCATTTTGCCACCAGTATTCTCCATAAGAAGCGATATGATGGAAATAAAAGAGGTATTTGCTCTTATGCTTTTTACTTCAGGCATAATTGTCTATTCTATGTTTCACTTTGATACCTGTATAAATTACAAGTCTTCCTCAGTGTTTTCTGTAAGCTATTTTTGAAATGGCTGTCTTCTTATCATACTAATTTTGGAAGAGGTAGTATGGCATAATGGATTGAGTAAACCTACTCAGGCAGAACTAAATTTGGATTTATGGACTAATAGGCCTGTGATTTTGGGCCATTTGACTGAGGTTTGTTATCCTCATCTTCCAAATAGGTAATAATATAACTTTGATTATAGAGTTCTAAGAATTAAAAGACATAATATATGTAAAAGTCCTAGCACTGTGGCTGGCATATAGCAAGCATTTCATTCATGCCAACTATTGTTAGTAATCATCTTTCTCAGTTTTCAGTCCATTCAATGGTGATATTATCAGTTCTCTATATATCTTAGATAGTAATGTCTGCTTAGTAACTCACTATTTAAAAATTACATTGGCAATGCATCTAGCAGTCATATATAGCTAGGAGAATAAAAGACAAGATTGAAGACATGAACCCAACTTCTATTCCCAACTTACTTAGTGGTTTGCAAATGTTTTTGAATTTTTACTTTTCATGGTTAAGTGATTCCTCCTTCCAATTGATTCCATTTTAAAAGATGGTTTATTTTCAAGGGAAGTGCTTGGGTTGTTTCAAGGGTCTGCAGTACATCAAACACTTCTTCAAGGCCAATGTAGTGTTCTTCAAATGCATTAAATAAAGCTTGAAACAGACTGCATTACTGAGCTCACTCAGCTTGCTCTCCATAGCCAGTTTCAATTTCACTAAAAGGAAAGAATTGGTAATTAATTATCTAGGCCATGTAATGAGTTTCCATTACTTGGAATTCAATAAAGCTCTTTCATTGTGACCAGGCTGATCAATAGCACAGAAGGGCTAATAGAAACCATAGACACAGCTGGTATAATAGAATGGCTATAGGAAATTAGGCTGGGTCCCTGGAGCACTCTTTCTTCTCTCTAGGGAATGGAAGCTGCTCAGTAGCTTCTTTTTTCAGAACACTCTGTGAGACATTGTGAAATGAGTAGGCTATTGTGTTACTGCATAAGTTAATGGAAATTACCTTTACAAAATCCATATACCCTTGGAGCTGGAATGACTGGAGATTATTTAGTTGTATTACTCATGGATCCCTGTGCCTTCTAGATGGCCTTTTTTTTTTTTTTTTCCCTTTTTTACCAAGTGATATTATCTTTATCTTCAACCCCAACCACTCCATTCCCCTAATGGCCACTGATTAAATAAAAGATGTAACTGACAAAAATGGAGCCAATTCTTGGAATAGCAAGAGACCTATGCAGTTTCCTACAGTTAAAAACAAACAAACAAACAAACAAACAAAGATATAATAGACTAAAGAGATGGGAAAGGGGGCCATTGATTTTTAATGGAATTTTAACCTGGAATTAGGGGTAGATGTAATTGTTTAACTGAAATGGGGGATAGTTAAAACTGACAGACCCTACAGAGTGTGGACCTATGGGGAAGGGTTGGGACAATGATGAAAACAGATTTATAGGACCCAACTCTCCCAATAGGAAAACCATACATTCCAACATTCCATATGAGTCCAATGGGGCAGAGCTAGTGCCTGAGAATTTGCTTGTTTTAGTGGCAATTTAATGTGTTTTCCTGGTGAATTCTGTTTTTCTTAAGATAACGTCTGGTCTTTGTAATCAAAGAATCCTAAGTAGAACTCTGGCCCAATTTCTGCATTTTCTGAGCAAAGGGTAGTAGGGGTGATTTGGGACATTATAAAATGTTGATGGCAATTGTGCTGGGATGAGAGCCTGAGTATGGAAGATTGTGATTTTCAAAGATGACTGCAGAAATATCTCCTATGCTACACTCTTTTCTGCAATGTTACCTTGCTAGTCCTCTGTCAAGAAGTGGTGTATAGTTACTCTTTCCCTTGAAGCTGGCAGGCTGTCTCACTGCTTTGACCAATAGAGTCCAACACAGGTGACACTGTGCCAGTTGTGGACATAGCTCTTTCCTGGACTGACAGCTTCTGGTTCTGCCCATTTGGAAGCCAGCTTCACGCAAGAAGTGTGACTACCTTATGACAACAAACTTTGGGAAGCCCAAGACACATGGGTAACACCTGATGATGAGAGGGAGAGGGAAAAGGAGAGAGGGAGGGGGGAGAGGGGAGAGGGGAGAGGGGACAAGGGGAGAAGGGGAGAGGGAAGAGAGCACTGAGATGTCAGTCACATTAGTAATGAGCCATCTTGAAGTGAATCCTCTAACCTCAGTCACTTTGAATGATCACACAAATTAGGGACAAAACTCTCAGCCAAGCCCTACCCAAATCTCTGTCCCACAAAACTGTGAGCAAAGTGTAATTGTTATTTTAAGTTGCTAAGCTCTGGGCTAGCTTATTATTGCACTGATAATCGAAAGAGTGGATCACTTAGCTTTGACATATATGAGATTTTGTTGGTGCCACAATTTTATTGGAATAAAACAATATATTTTTAGAGATACATACAAACACCTTTTTGAGCTAATGTTTTATTTTGCAAATAGAAAAACATGCGAATGAGACCTTAAAATCACAGGAAACTTTTCAGACAATGACTCATTATGTGACACATGCCATTTCATTAAACATCATGAAGAAAGGTATTATTATCTTTGTGGCATTGGGGGAGATGAGCAATTTAGTAACTGAAAGTGCTTATGAGAGTACTCTTAGATGCTCATTTTACAAAATTGGTAATTCGTTAGTTATCATTTCTATTGTCAGTTTGTGGTCAGTATCCTACTGGTCCAAAGAAACCAACTAGTTTCTCCATATCCACACCAACACTTGTTATTGTCCATCTTTGTGGTTACAGCCATCTCAGTGGATGTGAAGTCATCATCTCATTGTATGTGTGTGTTTTTTAATCCTCTTCAGATTTTTTAACAAGATTTTATTGTTTTTAGAGAGCAGGAAAGGAAGAGAGGCAGAGAGGGAGAGAAACATCAATGTATGGTTGCCTTTCACTTGCTTCCAGCTACAGACCTGACTGGAGACCTGGCTTGCAACCTGGTTATGTGCCCTGACTGGGAATCAAACCAGTGACCTTTGGGTTCACAGGCTGGCACCTTATCCACTGTGCCACCAGCCAGGGCTCAATGTTGATTATTTTTACATTTGTTGGTTATTTGCATAGATTTGGAGAAATATCTGTTTAAAACTTTGACCATTAAAATTTTTTTTTTAATTGTTAAACTGCAAAGTTATTTATGTAGGGTGCATATTAGACCCTTATCAGATATATTTTTGCAAGTATTTTATTCTATAAGACAGTAATTCTTAACCTTCTAAAAATCATATGCAGTGTTTAAGAATATGATAAAGTTATGGACCCTTATCCAGCAAAGTGCACACTCCATGAACTTTTATTCATGTTTTCAGGGATTTCACAAAGCATTGACACCACTCCATTAAAACCCCAAGAGTCTGTGCCTCTCCCTCTCTTCCCTGGGGTTTGCTCTTCTCTAGGATCCTGTAGCTACTGTCTGATAATCAGAAATACATTGCAAAATTACTGTTTTGGCGGGTGGTAAGATGATTTCATTTGGTGACAGAACAGTCTTGGGAAACTGGCTGGAGAAACACTTTTATGGTAGACAATTCCCCAGAGGGCTAAAAACACCAAGTCTTTAGAGAAGATAAGAAAACTGTGCTTGGAACAAGGAAAGATTGTTTTTCTGGATGGAGAAGGAAGAGAAAAACCTTCAGCCAACTGAGAAACTGAGGGGGTTGGAGCAAAAGAATTCCCAGAGTATATCCTAATGAATTAGAAGTAGATGATGTTTTCCTAGGGCGAATCAACAGCACTTGCTTAACCACCTTTGTCATGTCTGCTTCTTGGCTAAAGAAAAAAGATGACTTAGAACAGTGAGAGCTATTTAAATTGACAACTGAAAGCCAGAGGCTGGAGAACATTTAGACCTTTCTATTTTTCTAAAGCCAGTTGCTGGGGGAGAAATTATAATCTAAATGCTAATCTTTTTAGACATGTAAAGATACCATTTAAGTCAAACTCAATGCCTCATGGCAAATTTCCTCCATTCTGTCTTATGTCATTATCTTTGCTTTTCAAGAATAATCAGAAAAATCATGTTCATCATTTCAGAATCTATCAGAAATTTCATGGCATCATGAAAGCATAGCATTTAAAGGGGTCTAAAGTTTAAGCCTAATACTTAATTCCCTATTCATCATGGCTGGTAAAGGTCATTTAGGTTTTGCTTGAAGGTTCTCAGTGATGGTGAAGTCACCACCTCATAGCAAACAACTCAGTTGATTTGAACTTTGGGCAGTTCTCTTAGAAAAAACCTTCATTGAACTGAAATGAGCTTCCATATATTTTACTTGTATTAGTTATGCCACCTGCAACCAGAAGTATGAAAACTACGCTCTTTCATTTAGCACATTGCTAAGCCAAACACTTATGTGGTAGGGGCTTAAATGATTATTCACTTACAATTAATCATTACAACTTAAGGAGGTAAGTGTATCTTTCCCATTTAATAGGTAAGAATTGAGAATTGAATTAATGGCCCAGAGAAAAAAACTGAGACCTGGATTTTAACCTTGGTCTATTTGATCCCAAACTTGAAGTGATTCCTACCATGTAACAATGTTTCTCTAAGAAAGACAAATTGTTTCTTACCTGAAAAGTTTAATTAATAGAAGATAACACTATCCTCATTGTGTCTCTTCAGGCTTCAACAAGCAAATTGCCTCAGATTCTTCTAAAAGCACATATTAAATATTTATTTTCTGTTTCAAAGTTCTGTGCCAGATACTCTAAATATCATCATTTTAGGTGAAAATTGATAAATTAACTTTTAAAAGATTAACTCACAACCCAGTAGCAGCAACAGACAGTAATACTATAAAAACTACACTAGTGGAAAAAAAGTACAGTGGACTGTGAGGATAAATAACCAAGTCCATTATGGGCTTTGTCTTTGCATTTATTTTGTTAGTTCATACTTATTTTTTATTTTCTCTATCTACAAATCAAGGTCAGTCTTCATTTTCTTTATATACTTTACTGCTGGAAAAAATGTTGGATATCTAGTTGTTAGCTTGACAAATGGTAACATTTTTATTTTCATTTGTTCTGGCAGTCAGCTAGAATTAAGTACAGACAAGGAAGCTGGAAAATTTCTCTTTGTCTTTGGGATTTGACATGCATTAAGGCAGATGCTCCTAAAGATATCAAAATGGAAATGAAGAGGTCTCTATTCTTCATAAATAGAGTATGTGGAGGCAATATAATAAATGAAGTCTCACTTTTCAACCACAGATTTTTGTCTCAAAAATTAGTTTAACTCATATTGATAGTTACAAAGCAGGTCTTGAATAATTAGTGCTGTGTAAACTATAACGGGATGCCTTCACCATGTCTGCAATGACCAGGCATAGGATTTTAAATAGACTTTAGACTTTCTCTGGGTTCCACATCTTGTGATGTACAGTGGGGTCTTCATACTAGATAAAGGATACTGTGAGTCCACATTAAGAACCTTTTGGGAATAAGAGGGTTCATGGATAATATATCTATATCTGTCTATATATCTACCTATATTCATGCCTTTGATCTTTTATGGGCATATCCTTTTTAAGTATATTTTATTGATTATGTTGTTACAGTTTTCCCAATTTCTTTTCCCTTTCCTCTTTTCCACCCAATACCCACCTTCCCTTCAGCATTCTTATTGCCCTTTGTTCATGTTCATGGGTTATGCATATAAGTTTTTTTGCTTCACCCTTTCCTATATTATTCCTAACTCCCCCTAGTTTATTTTTATTCTGTTTTATTTTTTTAAAGATTTTATTTATTCTTTTTTTAGAGAGAAGGGTAGAGAGAGAGGCAGAGAGGGAGAGAGACATCAATGTATGATTGCCTTCCACCTGCCTCCAGCTACGGACCTGGATGGAGACCTGGCCTGCAACCTGGTTATGTGCCCTGACTGGGGAATTGAACCAGTGACCTTTGGATTCTCAGGCCACTGCCTTATCCACTGAGCCACCAGCCAGGGCCTTCTCCCCTTTATTTTGTAGCTACCAATTATGCTTAATCTGTGCGCCATCTCCTCATTTGTCCACCTCTCCCCTCCCAGCTGCTAATTCTCCAAACGATCTCCATACCTAGGATTCTGTTCCTCTTCAGGTTGTTTACTTAGTTTGCTTTGTTTTTATTTTTAAAGATTCTATTGTTGATAGTTGTGAGTTTGTTACCATTTTAGTGTTAATAGTTTTGATCTTTTTTTTCTTAAGTAAGTTCCTTTAGTATTTAATATAATAAGGGCTTGGTGATGACGAACTCCTTTAGATTTACTTTGTCTGGGAAGCACTTTACACTTTATATGCTCTTCCACTCTAAACAATAGCTTTGCTGGGTAGAGTAATGTAGGTTGTAGGTCCTTGTTTTTTATCACTCTGAATGCTTCTTGCCAGGATCTTCTTGCCTGCAAAGTTTCTTTTGAGAAATCAGCTGACAGTCTTATAGGAACCGCTTTGTAGATAACTCTCTTCTTTTCTCTTGCTGCTTTTAAGATTCTCTTTAACTTTTGTCATTTTAATTATGATGTGTCTTGATATAGTCCTTTTTCAGTCTGGCTTGTTTGGGACTCGGTGCTTTCTGAGCTTGTATATCTATTTCCTTTGCCAAATTTGGGAACTTTTTCTTCATTATTTTTTTCAAGTAAGTATTCAGTTTTCTGCTCTTCCTCCTTTTCTTTTAGCACCCCTATGGTTTGGATGTTGTTATGTTTCAAGTTATCCCAGAGGTTCTTATGCCTCTCCCCATTTTTCTCAATTCTTGTTTCTTCATTCTGTGCTGGGTGACTATTTATTTCTTCTTTATGTTCCGAATCATTGATTTGAAACTTGGTTTCCTTCCCTTCACCATTGGTTTTGTGTGGAAAGTCTTTCATTTCACTTAGCATAGCCTTCATTTCTTCCTTTCTGCATTTGCGGTAATTCTGCATATCTATCAAGTCTGCAAGCATCTTCTTCATCATCAGTGTTTTGAACTCTGTTAGGTTAGCTATCTCCTCATCTGTTAGGTTGGCTATAATCTTGTTGCCTAGTTCTTCCACTGGAACCTTGATCTATTCTCTCTTTTGGGCTACACTTGCCACACTTCTCTGTCTCTTCAACTTGGCAGCACCCCGTATCTGCCTCTGTGTCTTAGGCAGAACTGTTGCACCTGTTATGTTGTAAGGGGAGGAGCCTTAGGTATTCATCAGTATGGGGAGATCTGTTCCACCATGTTGTAGTGCTATATGTAGGGGAGGGGTCATAGAGGAAACAATGCTGACTTCTTGGCACTTGCCCCTTTTCTAGGCACTTCTGCTTCCTGTATGGGGTTGGTACCTCTCTAGCTGTTGTCTGGATGTGGTTCCCAGAGTGGGTGGGTCTGCAGATGTTGTAGGACTATGGGAGCCCTCTAAAGAGGTGGACTCTGCTGAGCAACTGGTAGTTTCTTCTGCCACCCCAATTGCCACTGGTTTTCACAGTCAGAAGCAATGAGGCTTTGTTTTCCCAGCATTAGAACTGTGAGCTTCACAGTCTGGTCTGGTGCTGGATGTGCTCCCCAGGTGTCCCTAGTTTTTTAATATGTGATTGTGCTTCATCATTGCCGTCACTGCCACTGCTCCTGCTACTGCCACCACTGCCACATTGCATCCTTTTTACCCTGGCTTTGCCCCTTCTACCTGTCTGGATGAGTATTTCTTCTTTATATCTTTGTTTGTTGGACTTCCATGCAGCTCAATATGGAACTTCTGGTTGTCTCCAGTTTTGAGGTAGTGGTATTCCATCTTTGTTGTGGGGAGAGACACAACATGTCTACCTATACTTACATCTTGGTCAGAAGTCTTGCTTCTCTTTTTATGGGCACATTCTCAGACTTGACAATAAATTAATAGTAAGTTAATTCTTCACTATTTAAACAATGCTTCCCAAAATGTTTTTATACCTTGTTATATCATGGATATAGTGTGAGTTTGAAATCAGTGTTTTTAACAAAAAGGTCTAATATTGGTGAACAGGAGATTGAGGACCAGGAACCCACTATGCTGTAGAAGGGCCCCATGGACTGTGCTGGGAAGGCAATGGCAAGGGAGAATCCTTTCCTGGAGAGGTAGAAATGAAAGGGGTAAAAAAAGTAAGGCATGTGATAAAATCACTTAAAATTTCAGTTTAATATATATTTAAGATTGGTTAAAAATATATATCTTTATCTTTTATAAGAGAACATTGCAATGATTCCTGGAGCTTGTCAAACTATCTTTGAAATTTGATTTGGAAATGATAATTTTTCATAAGTTATTATTAATTCATTCATTCTGTCAATATGTACTGAGTGCCCGATGCTGACCTCAGTCTGGGTTTCTAGAGATGAACAAGGTTGACACAGTCCCTACCTTTATAGGAGCTTTATGAATAACCAAATAGTAGAGTCTTTTATTTTAAAAAGCAGGAAGTAACCAAATTTCAGGTAAAAACATTTTTTTTTTAAAGATTCTATTTCATTATTTTTAGAAAGAGGGGAAGGGAAAGAGGCAGAGAGGGAAAGAGACATCAATGTATGGTTGCATTTCACCTGCCTCCAGCCACAGACCTGACTGGAGACCTGGCTTGCAACCTGGTTATTTGCCCTGGCTGGGGAATTGAACCTGCGACCTTTGGGTTCGCGGGTCGGCACCTTAACCACTGCGCTACCAGCCAGGGCCCTAAAAACATTTTTAAGTAAACCTTCCTTTAAAATGTTACCTCAGTCCCATGTCATAATATCATAATATCATAGAATTTTAGGATTAAAAGTCTCATTTATTTGTGCAATAAATATTTATGGTCTGCTATTATTACTAAGCAATGTTCAAGGGTCAGCTAATATTCCAGTGGTCAAGTCATACCGGTGTGGTGTCTGCCCTCCTTCCTGGAGGAGGGGGCATAAAGCTATGCTCTGCTTCAGTGCATGTTGACTTCATACTTCAGTCTCCGAGGACTGTACACCTCCCTGAATTCTGGTGAAAGACTTACTATAAGCTCCAGGTATTCACAAGAGTTGTTGCATCTGGCACATGGGGGTAGGGTAGATGAGTAGCTAATAGAAGTGGAAGAATGGAGGGAAGTCTTCACATTTAGCTTTTCCTCTCACTTTGTAAACAAATTACCAAAACTCCAGTGTGCAGAGGGCATATAGACAGTGACAGAGGCAGGCTGTTCAGCTCCCAGTTGAGTCATCTTTCTACCTCACCCTTCTTGTGTGTGGACCATTATAGTGTTTCTTTGGAATGGGATGTGTTTACCTTGATAAAAAGGCCTTTGTCTCATTCATTCACCACCCCATTCCCTTTGCCAGAACAGTGCCTGATACTTAGTAAATTATTAATAATTGTTTATAGGGGAATAAATAAATGAATGAAATACAGGCTATTTACCACAACTAAGTATAGCTTATAAGATATCATGAAGTCTATTGATTCAGTCTTGCCAATAACATACAAAATCAAAAGGCATGTAGAGTTTGAATTTTTTATTGGCTTTACTGATTTGTATTATATTTGTTAGTTACCGGAAACTGCTTATGATGACTGTATCTTTAGGTTAGAACAATAGGGATCACAGTGAAGTTCCATTCATCCAACCAATAGGCAGTTGGCCATGTGCCAAAGGGGTTCCAGGGGAATTTCCTACAAATAGATTCTTATTTAAAAACAATCATATGCATTAGAGAGGTGAGTCCAAGGGATGGTTTAATTTGTCTTTTACCCTATCCCACAGCCTCTTTTCACAGCTGGACCAACACAGCAGTAAATAACTGAAATCCCAGAATGGAGTAGGCTGCCCATGAAAAGAAGACTGTTGTCTAACAACAGAGCACCATTGAAAAATAGGGCAGAGAGTCACAAAAGGAGAGATGACTCAGTTTTCTTGGGACACCTATGCTGGCACTTGAATATCTGTGTTTTAATTTTGTACTTCTTATCCCATGATCGCAAATGAAGTATTTCTTGGCATATGTGCCGAAGAGCAAGGTTTCAGCATGTCCCATTTACCACAGAGTACTCCAGGTTTATTTCAGCACCACTTATAGCAGCCAAAGAATGTTTGAGGTTATGAATGGAAGCAGTTAAAGAATGGCCTATTATTTCCGCACCTAAGTTAGCTGAAAGTAGACACTATAAAATGCATTTCAAAAAAGGAATATATTTTTCTTTTTTTTTTTAATTTATTATTTTCAGAGAGGGGGAAGGGAGAAAGGCAGAGAGGGAGAGAGAGACATCAATGTATGGTTACCTTTCACCTGCCTCCAGCTATGGACGTGGCTGGAGACCTGGCTTGCAAACTGGTTATGTGCCCTGGCTGGGGAATCAAACCAGCAACCTTTGGGTTCACAGGCTGGCACCTTACCCACTGTGGGAAATATATTTTTCTATCAAAGTTAGATAATGAGGTACAATTATACCCAAAGGCAGCTGGACTTGATTTCCATAAGTAATAATTTAGCATGTACCTGAGCATCTTCAAGAGACTGAAGCAACTTAGACTTGAGGCAAGACAGCTATCTAGATAAATGAGTGATGTAAGTTCTTATTTTAGGCAAATAATTAACTGGTTTGAACACCTTAATACTTCTTTTTTTTTTTTTTTAAAGATTTTATTTCATCATTTCTAGAAAGAGGGGAAGGGAGAGAGGCAGAGAGGGAGAGAGACATCAATGTATGGCTGCTTTTCACCTGCCTCCAGCCACAGATCTGACTGGAGACCTGGTTTGCAACCGTGTTATGTGCCCTGGCTGGGGAATCGAACCTGCGACCTTTGGGTTTGCAGGCCGGCGCCTTATCCACTGCACTACCAGCCAGGGCCTGAACACCTTAATACTTCTTTGATGGAATAATCCTGGTTTACAGGTTAGAAGACAGAATACCCAGTGTCTGTTTTGTTAGTAAAGTTCTGTATGACTTTAGGTGCCCATGTCTTAAGTTTCCTTATCTGCAGAATGAAATATTAACCACACTAAGGCTACCTATTATGGGTTGAATTATAATCCTCAAAAAGATATGTGGGAGACTTAATCTCTGAGACTGTGAATATGATCTTGTTTTGAGAAATATAGTTTTTGAAAATGTAATCAAGTTGAAAGGTCTTTAGAGATGGTGGGCTCTAATTGCATTTGACTGCTTTCCTTATAAGAAGAGGAAAATTTGGACATAGGTGCACATGGAAAAGGCCATGTGATTATACAGACAGCTGGTACAGCTGTAGGCCAGGGAATGGCAAAGGCTGAGGGCCGCCACAACCAGCTAGGAGGACTCAAGGAGGGACTCTACCCAGAGTCTCAGAGGGAGCTTGGCCCAAGTTAATTTTGAACTTCTTGCCTCCAGAACTATGAGTGTATAAATTCCGTTGCTTTGTGGTAATTGATGGTCTTAGGAAATAAATATACTACCTAACTCACATGATATTATGGAATTTAAAAATGATAATGTATATGAAAAATGTTCTGATGTCTATTACATCAGGACAAATTGCTATAGAAAAACAACGGTTACTTTAACTTTTAAAATCTCTCTTTCTATAACTGTGGATAAAAATTCCCTCTTTTAGATTGTAAGATCTGCGGAAGGCTGTATCTCAAGATACATTTTAAATAAACTTCTCTAAAACAGTGTTAAGGAGAAGCTAAACTTAAAACTCTGTTAGAAATGCTTTTTATTATTAGAAAATTATTAACAAGGTTTTAGTTTTACAAAAAATGCCTCTAATAGAACCCTGAAAATTCAGCAGTTCATAAACATTTTTAAACAGTGTGCTTTCTACCTTCTTTCGTTTTTGTGTGTTTAAATAAGTTCTTTGCTTGGGTACATGAGTTTTTCTTTTTTTCCAAAGAAGTTTGAGTATCTTATTAATTACATTTAAGAGTATTGACTTTCTCACAACCTACCCAAAAACTAAAAGATAAAAACATAGTACAAGTTAAAAAATTTAGGTGAATGAGATGTGGCAACAAAAAATTCCTTAATAGGTCTGGTGCTCCATTCACCATCCCTAAACAACCGCAGAATAAAATATAATCATATTGTAATCATTTTGCATTTACAGGTAACCCTCAAATAACATGGCATTTCCATAACAGAGCTTTGCTTTAATACAGTTCGAGAATTTGGGGAAACCTTTGTAGAATACAACATCCTAGAACACAGTTTCTCTCTAACCTGGTGTGAGAATTAGAGAACTCCCCAAATAACATGGAGCATAATAAGAGCTTTTAAGAGCAAAACGTATTATATTCAAAACTAGGGAAGCCCCTGAACAATATGGAATGTAATAAGAGCTTCTTTTTTTAAAATTAGATAAAGCATTATTTTATTTACTCAATCACTCAACAAGCCTTAAACACCTACATTTAAAGACTACCACACACATATATCTAGATTATTAAAAAAAAAATTTTTAATTTAATTTTATTGTTGTTGTTTTACATCCATCCCCTTTTTTATCCCCTCTGGGGTTGACTTTTGGGGGGAGTGTAATAAGAGCTTTTCAGAGCAAAAAATATCTTATTCAAAACTAGGGAAGTCTTCAAACAACATGGAATATAATAAGAGCTTTTTAAGAGCAAATGATATCTCAGCTAAAAGCAAGTAATCGAAAATAACAGACTTTTTTGCAAAAAGTACAGGATAGAAGTCAAAATAACGCTGAAGAAAGTTCAGAGGCTAAAGATGTCTTATCGAAAAGAAAATGTCCTCGGTTAATAGTACTCAGTAGTGATAATGAAGAAAACATTATTTAATACATATTAATATACTTCTGGTGAAAATTGCTTTAATAAAGATATTTCTCTAAATTATGAAAATACAACAGTTTTTAAAATATTTGGAACCTCAACCCCTTTTTTGTACTAGTTATTTGTTTTGTATACCATGGATTTGCATAACATGGCATTTTTAAGGAATCTAACAAGTGAGTTATATGGGGTTACCTATACCTCTATTTCAGATAATTTCAGTTAATCTAAAAAAATGGTTAATTCAAAATGGCACATTTGTCATGTCAAAAGTTACATTGGGTTTTAGAGAGTATTGTGGTACGTTGCTTCTTTTACCTATGTGTAGTGGAGAAATAACTATATATTTTTCAGGATTTTTCAGGATTTCCTTGAACTAAAATTTATCTGAGCAGGAGATAAGAGAGAGTTAAATGTATCAGAATGAAAACTCAGATACTTTAGAGGTCACCTGGTTTAAATTCTCTCATTTTACAGATAAGCTGTTCAGTGACCTGTTGAAGGTTGCATAGGGATTTGGTGACAGAATGGAATTTCTTTCGCCTGATTTTGAGCCTGGTGTTTTTCTTTAAAACCATAATGTCATACATACTTGGTATTAGTTATTGGATCTCTCTCTCACAATGTGACCTTGGATAAGTCTCTCAACTTCTTTTCATATGCCTTTTCTAGTTTGTAAAATAGGGATTAAAAGCAGGCTGGTGAAAGCTTGAGTGCAGCCAGGAGAGAAATACTCAGGCCACAGAGTATTATCCAAGCCGAAAAAAACCTCAGCTTCCCACTGCTCATTCCCACAGCACATTAATTATGATGTGTTCTTTCTGTCTCCTACATTGCTTTCTGGGCATTTCTTTCTTGACCCTCAAAGACTTGCATAGTTCCCTTCTTTTTGTACTGGTGGACCCTCGGGTTGTTCCTGCATATAAATACTTCCTTAACTCTATTCCAGTTGCCTGATTGTTGGCCTATAGGATAGAAGGAACTGTATCACATTCACTATTGTACCTTAGCACTTAAGACAAACTTAAAAAACAAAGACCCTTCCTGTTGAGATGAGGGATATGGAAACAGAACTTGCTTTCTCACACAACCACAGCAAAACATTATAACTAAACTACAAAACAACTACCACCCAGAATTATCAGAATATTGAGCTGTATGGAAGTCTTGCAACCAAGGAATTAATGAAGTCACATTCATTCAGACAGGTAGAAAGGGGGATGCTAAGAATAGTACAGGAATGGGTGAAGCCAAAAAATTTATACGCATGATGCATGGACATGAACTATGGGAGGTAGGATTGTTGGAGGGTTGGTGGGTAACTGGGTGGAGGGGAGCAAAGAGAAAAGAAATTAGGACAATTGTAACAGCATAATCAATAAAATATACAAAAAAGAAGTGCAAATTGGTAGGTACAAATAGACAGGGGGATGATAGCAACAGTATAGAAAATGGTGTAACTAAAGAACTTACTCATTATATGCATGATCCATGGATATGAACTAAGGGCGGGGGTATTTTCAGAGAGAATGTATGTACTGGGTGAAGGGGGGCAAATAGGGAAAAACTAGGACAACTGTGATAGCATAATCAATAAACTATGTTTAAAAAATAAAAGAACAAAGGATGAACGTCAAATAATGAAAAGGTAAAAGTTGCTCAGTAAATAATCAATGGATAAATTGTTCTGTGTGCAACTGCTTGGAGGAAATGTTTTAAAGGTACATATTTTCATGGAAGGATTCCCATCTTTTGCATACGTGTAAAGGTTAAATGAGCTCTCACTCATAAGAATCATTTTTCCCCAATTATTTTTTTACCTTCACGATTAAGTTTTGCTTATGATATTGCAAAAATTAATTTGCTTGTATTACCTGAGCACCTAAATGTGGAGGGAGGCTAGGAAGCCAGGGAAGCCATAATTTCACCAAAGAAAATTCAGTTTAGAATTACATCTTCACTGAGCATAATGCACAGTGTACTAAACTTACTTGTAAATAAACAAGGGTTTCTGAAGAGTGAGGGGCAGTTGTAGAAGAGTTGAAAGAACTCCAAGATTGTTGTCAAGTTTCCTGCATCTGAGTCTGTGCTTCAGTGTTCTTATTCATAACACGGAGATAAAAATATCCGCTCCAGAGAATTTTTGGGAAGAACCAATAAGAAAGTGTTCATGAGCACACTTGGTAAGTGGTAGAGCACTACAGGGGTGTAAGGATCAGATCCTTCACTAAACAGGTGGATGACCCTGACTGACTGCTCTGCTTGCTTTAGCGTCCAAGACCAGAAAGTAGAGAAGCAGGCCATTTAATCGTATTAGAAGCTGAGCAGTGTGCCTAGCCACTGATGCTCAGTGATTGGTGGGTTGCTGTAATTAGAGCTCAGGACACAGAAGGATCTGAAAGAGAACAAGAAGAACAGGGCAGGAACAAGCGTTAACTGCTAGAACATCTAAAGCTAGCAGTGGAAATATGAATGAGTAGTGGTGCTCCTTCTCTAATCTTCGAGCTCTGTTCTAATGTGCTTTTCAGAGGGTAAAAGTCTGAAGTTTTCAAGTTATTTATTTATTTTTTTTTCAATGAACCCTTCATCTGGGTTGTTCCTGTACTGTGAGTCTGGGTCCACCCAGGATCCATGTAATTGAAGGAGATAATACCAATCTCACTTGCCCGAGAAGTTCAATTTGACTGTAGTGTTATGTACAGAGCTCTCCATAGGGCACCATAAATGGAGCCAAGCCAAGGACCCTGTACTTTTTAGAAGCAACACATGTTTTTTAACTATTGATAAAACATATTAACTACCATTTAAGTGACTTCACAACTTAACACATTTACACAGGAACAGAATCTCTTCTATTTTTCACATTTCTCTTCCAAGGATACCTGAGTCCTTCTGACTTGGTTTTTCTTCTAGTGTTCTTAAGTTTAATCCACTGCTGCAAAGCAGATGGTTTATAGATGGAAGAGACAGTCTTCACCACAAACATACATATGTGGCATAAAATACTAAGGATACTTGGCTTATTTAAGTCAGGCTACAGAACTTCTTGTCAGAGAGGAAGCTACACAGGGTAGGACCAAATGTAGTTCATTCTTTGACAAAGGGTCTTCCTTTGCCTTGGAATTTCTTAGTTGCTGACACATGCTCAGCAGGTAAAATCCCATCAGAATTGAGAAAGGCGATAAATTCTTGCTATGTGATTGCTTTTTATATTCAGGCTTCTATTTCCCATATTTCCCTTGTTGAAGAACTTATATTAATCATCTGTCTTTCATTTAAAGAAATATTTACAACTGTGATGCTTTTCTGATCCTTGAACCAAATGCAACAAACCCACCTCCTTATTCAGGGGGCAAGAACAGAGTTAGTGTTACAGTGTTCCTGAAAAAATTTGTAAACCTTCATTTGCTCAGTGTCCTAGGAAGTTTATACTCTTTGAATCTGTTGAGAAATATTTACTGGGTAGAAACTGTAATAGACTGAGGTGGGAAGCAGAGAGAATAATTTGCCCATAATATAAGTAGAATGATAAGGGTAACTATAATTGTTTTGCTTTCTGCAGAATGACACCTTGGATAAAGTTAAAACATTCTATTGCTCAGCAGGTATTGTAGTTCACAGCATAGAGGATGGAAGATGCTGTGAGATGTGAGGAAATCATTCTACTGAGAATTCTGCCACTGACCCTTGTTCTTGGTTTATAAAGTCATAGGGAGAGTTTTCTTTGTTATCTTACTAATCTCCCCTTCATTTTTTAAAGTTCTTTTTACAGAAGGCTCATTGAATATATTAGAATGAATAGAAAACCTGTAGATTGTTTCACCTCTTTGTTTTTCTTTTTAGAAAACCATAGAGGTTTCAATGTAAATATTATTTTAAAATGTTCTTTCTTCATGTATTTTACCAATCAACATAAAAAGGCTTCTTCTGTTGAAAGTTACGGATGAACCATTATAGATTTCACCAATTCTTTTAATGCTGCATGTGATTTGGTGATTTCAGTTATGACTTAATATTTGAGAAATGTCATTACTCTCCAAATCTTCCATAATTACAATTTAATTTGTCAGAATTTACTTAATAGCCATGTGCTTAAGCATAAGAGAAACACTTGGTCTGTTTAGCAAACCTTCTGTCAGAGCACAAATGCAAGGAGACTGTAGCTGCTGATTACTGTTTCAGTGTGGGCAGGATGTGCTGTATGATACAAGGTGGCTTCTGACAACTAAGTCTACAAAGGATTTTGTTTTTCAGAATTCTGTTTAATAAGAAAGAGTTTTGATAAGCAGTCTTGTCTCAGATGAATTGAACTATTGATTTACTAATAGTGTTTCTATCTCAACCCAAGGGGACACGGTTGATGCCACTTAGAATATTACAAACTCTCTGCCATATGCATGTTGTCTAGCCCATGCTTCAACCCTATCACCTTTCAGCAGATTGCTTTAGACAAGAGATCTCATGGGCAAGGCATCTGCAATGCATATAAGCTTATTTGCTGATTTAATACAAGAGAGTCCTAGACTTTGACCTTGTCTTGAGTTATTCTAACTTGGCAGGGCTGTAACAGAGCAACGACCTGCAAATCCCTTTTTAACAAGGCTACCTGAACCAAATGGCCCCAGTCCAAATACATGAAAATTTAAAGATGTCTGAGAGATTGGTGGCTTACAGTATTAAAGAGTAGGAAGACTGACACTGTACTTACCTCAGGTCTACTTATTTACCCTGTCAAGGATTCTGTCTCTATGCATAATAGCCACTCTGTTATCACTTTATAAATTGCTGTGCATATTATTTTAGTAATGAACTGGTAGAAGGCATTCTGTTTGAAAAGTTAAAGATAACAAATGCCCCACTGAAATCGCCAGATGTTCAATTATTTGAAAGGAATTATTTCTTCTCTAAGCAGGTTATATTTTAAATGTTTTCCAAAAACAGCAGGTAGGATGGATATTATAATGTCCATAGAGCCCATGGTCCTTGAAGCACCCACAGGTATTGCAGGCCAACCAAAGCAGTTCTCAAGGCAAGAGGCAGGCCAAGAATGGGATGCAGGTGCTCACAATTTTGCTTATGAGTCCTTCCTTTCATCAGAAAAAAAAGTTCTGTAATAATCCACAGTGAGAGAGAAATTGGCAATACCCATCAACCTGGCACTAAGTAAATCTAAATTTGGCAAGATTTATAGGGTACTCAGTGCAGAAATGATCATATGTGCACATGATGTACCATGTCCAAATGGAAGCCTAATGCACTTCTTGCAACTCTAATGATGGTGTGTTGAGCACAGTGCTTTGTAGTTTTGCGTGGAGAATTTCCCCTTGGTAAACACATCATTTACATTACGATGTGTTGAAATATCAGTTGTCTAAACCATGCAAAAGGAAATATATATATATATATATATATATATATATATATATATACATACATATATATATATATATATGTCAATTTCTGCATCAGACCATATGAGTATAAACACCCTTTAGTTCTATTCTATGTAGTTGTCATCCAGCATGGTCTAGATCGAACACTCCTGATAAGAAGAGCAATAAAATGCTTTTAAATGGGTGCAAATAAAGAACTATAGAAAAGCAAAAACAAGGTTATTAGAACAGGAAACCCAAAGCCCAAGTCCTAGTGGTGAGCTCTGAGCTCTCATTGTGTATGCTCTGGTATGTTTCTTTAGCTGACCTTCAGTTTCCTCATTGTAACATGATCATGTTTGAGTAGGTAATTTATTAGCGTATGTGTAGCCTAATTTCTGTATTTTAAACCAAAATGAACATATAAACACTCTTTAACTTTACAATTATGTACTTATATTTTGTCCAACTATTTAATCTACTAGAGTTCTCTGATTTAAGCAAGCCCATATTATTATAAAGACAGTAATTGTGGGGTTCTAGAGGAATTTTTATGTGAAAAGGTGTTTGGGGTGGTACTGGTGGTTGAGTGCAAATGAAGAAGAACGTGTGCTTTCGTTTTGTGTTGGTAGGCACTCTACCAACATGACATAAAGGGGTAACTGCTTCACTGAATAATCTGGACTCTGAAGAGTACAAACATAAAACAATGTAATTTTCCCTTCAAATTGTGTCTTCAGTTCCTTCAAGCACCCTGTATGGATTAATTTTTTCCCCTGCCCCTGGATGAACCCTTAGGCAGGTCTTACGTTTCGGATGTTAAACAAATGGTCCTTTGTTTGAAGATTAGAACTTCAGTCTGATCTAATAATCACACAACTCCAATCCAGTCCAGTCCAGTCCAGAATAGTAATCAAGACTTCAAATGTGTATCCAAGTAATCTTCCTTTTCCCACCTTGGGTCTTACCCAGGTATAAGGTCCTAGAGTGCAGGGAAAGGTCATGGTCATTTCTTCAGTACTTCCTAGCTGTGGCTTTTGACTCTTCTGGCTTTGAAGGGGATAATGAGGGAATTAATAAGGAAGGACAGAATCTTACCTACCTGGTACCTCTGTAATCTGCTATCAGTGACACCTAGACATGGTAGATATCCAAAAGAGAATCTATCTTTTGGGAAATTTTTTGATATCTATGGGATTCACTGCCTTTCTTTCAAGTAGGCACAATTATCTCTTAGGTCCTTGCAATCCAGCCCCCTGCACAGATAGAAACTAGACTCACTGAATAAAGAAGAGGGTAGAGGGAGGTTTAGAAGCAAGGTTAGGGTGAGGCAAACCCCTGAAATCATAATCAGTTTTACAGCCTGAAGGAGGCCTGAGCTAAGGAGGGGGTGGAGGGTGGGGGGAGCAATTAAAAATTTTTGTAGTAAGAATGTATAATGTCAAGCCAACCTTCTTAAAAAGCTTTTAAATGCATAATACATTATTGTTAACTAAGAGCACTAGATTGTGTAAAAGATCCCTACCACATATTTATCTTGCATAATTGAAACTTCTACATTGGATAAGAGTTCATAATTTTGGTTATTTCTCTGAGTGAGGGTCTGAAACTTGGTCTGGACAATATTTTAATGCCCAAACTAAGAGATAAGTTACATATTATCTAGAAGTACTTGGTAAGTACTGTGTCCTAAAGGAAGAGTTGCATTCTATTTCCTAATTTAACTGTAAAACTATTAGCCCATATAGATTAAGATTCCTAAGTTTGAACACCTCCTTTTCCTTAATTAAACATCACCACCAATGATGCTATCACTATTTCTGTAAAGTAAACAATTTTTGTGCTTTCTATTGGGCTAAAACCACTTCTCTGTGAATTCTCAATGGCCACTGAGGAGGGCCATAAGGAATCTCAGGAGATAAGAATTTATAAGAAATATTTTGAAAAGAGATCAGGCCCGTCAGGAGCCTCTTACTACAGCTCCCTTTTCCTCATGTCATCTGCTAGGATGACTTGAAAATGAGTAGCTATAATGAGACAGCACATTGTTTGAATGTCTTGGAAAAGGAACATTTCTAATAATAACTCTGAGACTAATGATTTTCACATTAATTAATGAAAGTGACAGTAGTTGAATATTATTCAAATAACATGAATACAAATAAAAACATGCCTGGGCTTGCTTGTCACACTTTTGCATTGAATGGTACAGTCTGTTAAATAGCTGGGTGTCAGCCAATAGCATACCTGGAGTGCTTCATCAGTGATAATACCTAATAGTTCACCAGTCAGTTTCTGAATAATTGTCAAGTATTTTATTATAGCTTAAGCACAGGAAGTGAAGTACAGGCTAGATGTCTATATTTGTGAAAGAAAAGCTTCTCCAATATTCCCCGCATAACTATGTAAAGCTTTCATTGTTGAATGGTTTTTTTTCTAACATTTTACTAATGCTGGCTGGGGTCCTGAGATATTTATTAGTAGGCCAATGTGTTGCTTCCAGACTAATCTCAGAGACAAGGGTATGTCCCTAAATACACAACGGTTGTCAGACTTTAAGAATATGACTTCTGTAATTTTCTATGGATATCTGGGCTTTACTTGACATGGTGCATTTGTATATCAATATGTGCAAATGGCTTGTGGTTGCAACTTTATATATGCCAACTTTGGCAAGATTTTTTCAACAGTTGGGTAAGAGTCAACAAGTACAATTATAGCATTAATTATACTTTGTTCCTTTTCAGTATAAGTCCTCAACCTGGAGCAGAGTTTCTCAACATCAATACTACTAACATTGTGGGCAGGATAAATCTTGCTGTGGGGGGCTGTCCTATGAACTGTGGGGTGCTTTGCAGTGTCCCTGGATTCTATCCACTAGATGGCAGTCAGTAGCAACTCTTCCCCAGTTGTGACAACCAAAGCTGTCTCAACACTTAGCCAAATGCCTCCTGCGGGGCCAAAACCTCTTCGTAGCCCCTCGATTTAGGACCACTGCCTTGGAGATAGGGGGTTCTTTCTCACATTTAAGGCCCCTGCAAAGAACATTAATAGTGCAACTGTGACTGCATATGGTAGCAAACCAGGAAATACACTGATGGGCCCTTGCCAGAATCAAATTTTAAACTGTTAAATGTGAGTGATGCCAATTTTCAGAGAGATGTGCCTTAACAGACTCATTGAGATGGGAAATATGGTTTCAACCTTTAAATAGGCAATGGCATTTTTGAAAGAACAGGTGCATTTTAATAACATGCTTCCATTTCTGAATAACTACTAATCATGATATTAGAACTAATATTTTAATGATTCGGTTATTGCTGTTGGTAAAATTACCTAGTGAGATGAGTGAGGGTAAATTAATCTTTTTATTATAAGAAATGTGAAAAACACATAGAATAAAATGATGGTACTTGGGATTTTGTTCAAGGGTGAAAAATTTAACAGTTGCAGGAATAGGGTTAGGTGATAGGCAGAGAATAAAAGAGCAAAGTGATAAAATAAATAGGTTCAAGAGAAAATGGTCTTAAATGGCCTTTTTCTATGAGCTTCAAGTAAGAACCATGGCACACAGTTTAGTCATGGGGAGTTGACACTTGAGAAGTAATTTCAAACCTCCCTCTGTTTGAGGAAAGAGCATTTTATAAGTGACTGTTAATGCATTGCTTATGCTTCCTAATTTATTATTCCTTCCCACAGTCTCAGAACATTCAGAGCTATTTTCTTTCTTCAGAATAAGGCCAGGTGAAGAAACTGGCATGCCTGTGTCTAGAATCTTTGGCCAACAGCAAAATGAATAAAACTGAACATACATCAAAATGCAACTTGTTCTGATCACTTCCTTGTTCCACCCTCAAAAACAGTGCAAATCTGCCCATGCTTTGTAGGGCTCACCTAATCACTACGAAGGTTTTAATCATGATTGTAGGAAATACCACTGATATTTTTAGAAACAGGAAATATGTTTAATTTTAAAAAATAGTTTTTTTCTTTTATGTCAAAAGGATCTGCTTCTCTTAAATAAAGAAAATTAAATTATGCTAAAGGCATGTTTGCAGTTTATTTTCCTATGAAACATTTCTGAGAATATTTTTTCTAATACCTAATTAACTTGAATGTCTTCTTTTAAAAAGAAGAAACCATTTTATTTATTTACTTTTAGAGGAAGGAGGAGGGAGGAAGAAATAGAAGGAGAGGAACATCAATCGACCACCCCTTACACACACTGAGCAGTGCACGTGCCTGACCGTGCCTCACTGGCAACCTTTGGCTTCATGAGATGATGCCCAACCAACTGAACCACAGTGGCCAGGGCTTTGTCTAGGTCTGTGTATAAATTTTTAGGAGTGCCTTTGCTAAGTGTCCCCAGAATTCATCAGACCCCCATAAGTTTACTAGGGCTGAGAGAATTGCTTATGCAATGTGAATAAAAATATTTTATGGGCTGAGATAATAAATCACTATTCCTCAACTCACTCTTTAAAAATGATTCAAGTGACTGGTATTTTATTTTCACATGAAAATTTCATTCAGATACATTCCAATGTTATAGGCCTAGGAACCTGAAAATCTCGAAACTCAATTTCAAGCAAGGAGTGTGGTTTAATGGGAAAAAGCATTAAATTTATCATGGGTCAAAGGACATGAATACAAGTGCCATCTCTCCTGTGTATTTGCTGAGTGTGGCAGGAAGGATCCTGCCATGTTGCACAGCTGAAGGCTTATTTTCCCATTTCAGTTCTTGTGAAAGACCTACCCTGTGAGGTGCTTGAGTTGATGGTGTTCATTCTTTGTGACTTTGTATCGCTCTAGTTCCTCCAGGCCTCCCTGAAGATCTCTGACATAGAATATAGTCTCAGCATCAACTGTATTGTTTTATTTTTAACTTTTTATTTTGAAATAATTTCAACCTTATAGAAAACTTACATAGTACAAAACCTTCTCATATATCCCTCAGCACAGATATCTCAATTATTGACATTTATTTTGTCATCTTTTCTCTCTTTCTCCCTTATTCTCATGTGTGCATGCACATATAAATGCAAACAGATGTAGTATTTTTTCTGAACCATTTGAGAGTAAGTTGCAGATATTATACTCTTTGCCACCAAATAGCTTAGTGTGTACTAGTTAAGAAAGAAACATGTTCCTGGCATGATCATATTATAATTATGAAAAACACAAATTAACATTGTATAATACTAATATCTAATTTATAAACTTTATTCAAATTTAAGTCATTGCTCCATTTAAGCCTTTTATAGAAAAATAGTAGTGTCTAGGACTAAATCTTGGGTTGCATGTAGTTACTCTGTGTTATCTCCTTTCCTCGGAAACAATTTCTTGATTTTTTTCTTGTCTTTTATAACCTTGACACATTCTAAGGGTATAGACTAGTAATTTTGTATAATATCTTTCAATTTGTTTTTTCTAATGTTTCTTCATTATTAGATTTAGATTATGTATTTTTTTACAAGATTCTCATGCAAGTGATATTGTGTTCTCAGTCTATTATATCAGGAGGCACGGATGTCATTTTGAACCATTACTGTCATGATACTTTTGATCACTTGGTTAAGATGATGTATAACAGGTTTTTCCACTTTAAAATTACAGTACTTTCTCTGTAATTATTAAATATTTTGTGGAGAGATTTTTTTAAAAAAGATTTTATTCATTATTTTCAGAGAGAAGGACAGGGAGAGAGACAGAGAAGGAGAGAGATATCAATGTATGGTTGCCTTTCACCTGCCTCCTGCCACAGACCTGGCTGGAGACCTGGCCTGCAACCTGGTTACATGTCTTGACTGGGGAATCGAACCAGTGACCTTTGGATTTGCAGGCCAGCGCCTTATCCACTGTGCTACCAGCCAGGGCTGGAGAGATATTTTGAAGCTATGTAAATATTCTATTCCTTATCAAACTTTCACCTGCTGGTTTCAGCATCCATTGATGATTCATGTCTGAAGCAATTATTACTACAATAGTTGCCAAATGATGATTTCTAACTCCATAATTCCATCTGCATTTATTAATACTGAATACTCTTTTCCAATAAAAGGGGCTTAGATAATTGAAGATGACCAATTCCAGGGCTGGGATGCAAGAAAAACTTGGACTATCTTATGAAACAAGAAAGCATGGAGATTCTCTGAAAATAATGGAAACCTATATAATTTTATTAACCAATGTTTCCTCAATAAACTCAATTAAAAATGGGGACATGTCAAAATGACATCAGAACTAGTTTGAAAAGGGCTCCATTTGCTAAATCTTGAACACTTAAGAGTACCAAATGTGATATAATGGGTTATATAACATTTTGAATGAAATAGAAATAATAATATAGGAATACATGAGCTCACACTGAATGAAGTGGTTGTAAATAGAAAGCTGTTAGAGTAGAAACACAATTTTCCTTTTAAAGAGCTATTGTTTGAAAGGGAGGAGGGTGGTATCACCAAAACTCTAGCTAGAAAGCCAGAATTTTATTGCCTCCTCAAAAGGTACCTCCAATGCATTCTTGCTGGCAGAAAGAGGTCATCACTGCTAGAAAGAGCCATGAGAATTACTTTCTATGAAGTAAAGAGAACACTGAACCAACCGCCATCAGTTCCTGGGAGCATGGCATAGCGAAACATTCAAGAGTCTTTCTAATGAACAGACTAAGACTCTAGTTTTATTCCTTCAATGGGAACTACTGCTAAATATGTTTTATAAAACTTTAAGCTATAATTTGAAATTATCTCATGGATGCCTCCTTCTATGGGATCAGGTTACTAGCTTACCACTAATTGGAATTCTACCTGTGATTTCATGATTGCTACTAACAGGTCCATCTCAAATATCTTGGAATCTGGGGTAGAAGGTCCATCCCAAATATTTAAAAAGTCATTACACACACACACACACACACACACACATATAAATATATACATGCTATATATGTGTGCATACACACACACACATGTACATAGTGTTGCTAAATGAAATATGATATATCCTACTAGCCTGGAAAATGTACCATCAAAATACTAAATGAAGGTGTCAATGTATGGTTTTAGTATGACTAAAAATTAGCAAAAAAAAAAAAAGAAAGCAAAGATACTGAATTTTATTATTATTGCACATACCAAAGTGTTCTCTGGTTGTACATTGATGGTTACCCACGAGGTAGGCCCTAATAAGTTACTTGTGGTGCAAGTAACTTATTTAGGATCTTACCCCAGGAGGCATAAGAGAGAGAACAAGGAAATTGAGACAGGGAAGGGAGAAAAGCCAAAATGTGGGTGTTATTGAACAGTTCACCACTGTGGGCAAGTGGGCCCCAGTACTCTTTGCAGGAGCATCTTTAACTAAAAAACAAACAAACACCACCTTTGAATTTTACATGTTCATGATAAAGTTATTTCTCTTTAATATGTAGTTCAATGACAGGAAATTAATTTCTAGGCCAAAAACATGTTTGTACATTGACTATATTATTTTCTTTTGAAGCATTTCTGAAACTATTTCTGCTTTCTAATAATAGCTGGTTAACCTGAATACATTTTCATTAGCGCCCCTCATTAGTGTAGCTCACATCTAAGAATTATTGTGCAGTGAGATGGGGAGGCTGAGGGAATTCATTCATTGGCTTTGACTCTCCTCTCTGAGAGTATTCAGTTCCCTGTACTTGAGGGCTGTGGTGTGCACCACCTAAGCAAGAGCCTATACTACAGGGGAAGCTTTCTGGCAAAGAAGCCAGACTTGTAAGTCCTTGAGTTTACAATTACTTTCCAATTATTTTGCTCAACTTTTATAATCAAGATTTTCTGTGTCTTATATCTAGAATAATGTGCTAAGTTCATTTTGCAGTCTCTCAAATTTGTATTTTCATCAAAGATAAATTCTTAAATGCCATATTAAAAGAACAATTAATGTTTTTAAGTGAAAAATTGAAATGATAAGGCAAATCACAAATTATGCTAAGTTAACATAAGCTAACTGAATATTTTTGTTTATTTAACTAATTAAATCTAGGTGTATCACAATGATAAAACATTAAATCTTTTACTATTTTTAAATAAACTTATTTATTTATTATTTTTAAAAAGATTTTGTTTCCTATTTTTAGAGGGAGGGGAAGGGAGAGAGGCAGAGAGGGAGAGAAACATCAATGGTATGGTTGCCTTTCACCTGCCTCCAGCTACGGACCTGGCTGGAGACCTGGCTTGCAACCTCAAACTTTTTTATTTTGAAGCAATTTTGGACTAACAGAAAGTTACAAAGATAATCAAAGAATTCCTGAAACCCTTACCCATTTTCTCTTAATGTTAATGTTTTATGTTATCATGATCTAGTTATCACAATTAAGAAGCCAATATTGGTATATTATAATTTACTGAACTTCTTAATTTATTCACATTTCATCTATCTTTCTACTACTGTCCTTTTCTATTTTAGGATCCAATACCAGATGCATTTAGTCATGTGTACTGTTTTGTGACAGTTTCACAGTCTTTCTCTGGTTTTCATGACCTTGCATGTTTTGAGGAGTACTGGTCATGTATTTTATATAGTCTGACCTTTAGTTGAGGTTTGTCTGCTGTTATTCTCATGATTAGATAGTGGTTATAGGAGTTGGGGAAGAATACAACAAAACTAGGTACCTTTCTTATCATATCATGTCAGGGGACACATGTGTTCCACATGACAAGTTGGAATTTTCTGTTTTCTCAGCTGTAACTTGACATACTCTGTCCTTTGGAAGTGAATCACTTAGTTAAACCCACATTCAGGAAGAGGGGGAAATCAAGATTCATTTCATATATTATTTAGAATGCTTTTGTAGCCCCTTAGTTATATATTTACTCATTTACTTACTTAGGTATGGGTTCATGTGTATTTATTTTATCCTTTGGGTTACAATACCTTGTTACATAACTTACCTTTTTGTTCAAGTTCTTCCAGCTTTGGCCATTAGGAACATGTTCAG
>PVIW01002949.1:50592-149639 GCA_004026585.1 Noctilio leporinus
TTTTTTTTTTTTTTTTTTTTTTTTTTTTTTTTTTTTTTTTTTTTTTTTTTTTTTTTTTTTAGCACTTTTTTACTTTCTGGCCCTAAAATATGCTCTAGGCTCAATTTGGGACATTTCTGTCACAGTCCTCGGATCAACCACTTATCCAAAAAGCTCTGGTTCCTGTCATTGGACAATAGTACATAGAAACCAAGATTTGAAAAACTGGATGTGCTCACTGTTTGCTACTGTCATGTCACTTCTTTTAGGTCCTTTTAGCAAAGTTATGAAACATACAAGGCCTTTCTGGAAAAGGTCCAGCCATTGTTAATGGTTTGCCTAACATCCATGTAACCTGGCAACCAAGAAGAGTGGACTGGAAGACAAATGTGTGAACAATGATGACTTCACTGTACTAGTCAGTGGGGGCTGACTATTCAAAATAACTGAGCAAGTAGAACAATAAATCTGCATCAAATTTTGTGCTAACCTTGAACATTCCTGCATGGAAACTATTCAGATAATTTAGAAAACTTTTGGGAATGATACAATGAGAGCAGTGCAAATAGAAGTGTTGCATAATTTTTCAAAGATGGTTGAAAATCTGTTGAAAGTGATTCACATTCTGAAAGGCCTGCAATAAGCAGACTATCTGAGGATCTTGGATGTGTATAGGCTGTAATCAGCAAATACTGGAGAACTGTGTGAGGTCCCAGGGTGCCTACTTTGAAAGGGATGAAGGTGTCATTGTCCTATGTACAATGTTTCTTGTATCTTGTATCTTCTTGAATAAATGTCTCTATTTTTCATAGTACATGGCTGGATAATTTCTGGACAGACTTTGTAGTCCTCCTTTCTGTCTCTGTGTACCAAATAAACTCAGCTACCTAAAAGTGAGGGTTACTGAATAAAGATTTGAGATCATATATGTCTATGTCTATACATGTGTTAGTATACTACATACATATATTTCTGATTTTCTCTGCATTTATCATCATATATATATATATATATATATATATATATATACACACACACACACACACACACACAGTAAACTAAACATTAGTTAATGTGTCTTACTTTAATCCAGTACTACATGATTTATTCTAGTTCCTTTCTACAACTTCATTATTGGTACCCCTCCTCTTTGACAGTAAACTGGTTCTCATCATTCACTATCCATCTATTTTTCTGTTAGACTCCAGTATATATTTAAGGCAATTACAGAATTGTTAACTCACTTCATCCTAAGGAATGAACTTACCAATTACAGTACAGTCTTTATGTATAGTTCTTTAAGTCTGTAGTTAGCCTTACTGTTTCTAGTCCAATGAGGTTATTTATACATTTATAATATAGTTAGATTTGTCATATCCTGCATTTCATTCTGGGGTCCTCATAACATCCCATTTGATTTTGTTTTTTAATGTTCATGTATTTATGTTCACTCTTTGTGATGTTTATTTCTATAGCTTTTGGAAAATTCACACAGCCCACAACTCCAGGAGCATTACCATAAAATATCCCTGTACGCCATTTTTAGTCATCCTTTCCCATCTCCCTAAGCTCTATTGAAGATGTTATACTTGTTTAAAATTGAATTGCCTTTGTATCTTTGTTGAAAATTACTGTTTTTGTGTTTGTTTATGGATTCTGTCCCATTCCATTGGTCATTATATATCTTTTAACCACACCACAACATCTTGGTTACTATGGCTTAACAGTAAGCCTTGAAATGGGATAAATTGAGTCTTAGAATTTTCCTATTTTTTTGTAATTGTTTTGTCTGTTCTAGTTCTTTTGATTTTCCTTCTGGTTATAGTTATATTCTGCTACTCCATATCTTTTTTTATGATCTAGGAACTAGAACCAAGACAACTATTACCATGCTGTAATGATATTGTTCCCATGTTTATAAATTGCCTCTGAGCAATTGGTATTGTAAAAACACATGCTGTGGTAGAACACTGTATTACTGTATTCAATAATGTTATTATTAAGATATTTTATAGGATAGTTATCAAAAACAACTATATTATAATGTGTGAGATACTTTGTAAGATTGAGTGCTATTTGAATATACATTACTCTTGATTTTACACTATATGATACCACATTTTATTCTTTTCATCTCCTGTGAGTGACTTGATTATTGATCTGGGAGGTTCATGGTTCATGCATGTTTAGATGGCATACCCAGACTATCTGGAGAAGTAGGCTGACAAAATCGAGTAATGTTGCTGTTAGGCAAGCCACTTTCTAATTACTACTTTTGTACTGGGAGTAGGCAGTTTCTAGAAAATTACTTTTATTTACTTATTTATTTAGATTATAAAAATTTATTATTTTTAGAGAAAGGGAAAGGGAGAGAGGGAGATAGACATCAATGTATGGTTGCCTTCATCTGCCTCCAGCTACAGACCTGGCTGGAGACCTGGCTTGCAACCTGGTTATGTGCCCTGGCTGGGAATCGAACCAGCAATCTTTGGGTTTGCAGGCTGGCATTTATCCACTGTGCTACCAGCCAGGGCTAGAAAATTATTTTTAAAATACTTCATGACATTATGTATCTTTTAAGAGGTGGAAGATCAATGAGCACCCAAAAGAATAATGCTTTGATTATAGCACAGCAATAAGGCTCAGAGTAGGAGAACTTCCTCTTCTCCCCTCTCCTTCCTTCCCCTCCCCTCCTTTCTTTCCTCCCTCCTTCTTTTTCTTTCTTTCTCTCTCTATTTCTTTTCTTTCTCTCTCGCTCTTTTCTTTCTTTCTTTCTTTCTTTCTTTCTTTCTTTCTTTCTTTCTTTCTTTCTTTCTTTCTTTCTTTCTTTCTCTCTCTCTCTTTCTTTCTTTCCTCTTTCCTTCCTTCCTTCCTTCCTTCCTTCCTTCCTTCCTTCCTTCCTTCCTCTGTTTCTTTGCTTGTTTTTCTGTTTTATTCTTTCACCCACTGTGATCTAATTTTATGTTCAATTTGTGTAATGTACCTTATCCAAGCTAGGGAGACTTCATAATACCAGTGATGATATAAATAGAATATGTATTTTCTTAGTATCATATTTAGCAAAACAAACAAACAAGCAAGCAAAAAAAATGAACAGCAATCTTTAGAGACTGCTCTATGTTTGTTGGTAGAATGAATAGATCAGATTTTAATAAGTCTTTTATGAGCCAATTCTGGTAAAAATTTTTCCCCCAGATTCAGTAAAATTTATGTGTTGATATATATTAAATTAAGACTTAAAATAGTATAAAACAGTTGCCATATATTTTCAATTAAAAATCACCTTCTGCCTGTGTTTAAAATGTTAAGAAAGAAAAAACAAAGTGTGGTTTATTCATGAGTAAAGAATGTCATAAACAATTACTAACATTTCTATTGTCAGTGGTGGTAGAATAGCTTATATTTGGCCAAATTTCTGGCTAAGAACAGCCTGCCTGTTGAAGGCCTGTTTCTGTATTATTCACCAAAAACATACTTCTATATGTAGAATATCACTCCCAAAATCCATAGAATAAAAAAGATAATTTAGCAAGTTAAAATCAATGTATTTTATATTCTAAAAACAAAATAAAAATAAAGTTATATAAGTTTTATAACATAAATATATGTCAAATATAAGAAAAAATCAATTGAAAAACATTCAAATTATACACAGAAAACTAAAAACATTATTGATAAATATTAAGAAATGCATAAATAAATTGAGGGTTAGGAGACTTAATATTAAAGTATGTCAAATTTCTACACAGTGATCTATAGATTTATTTCAATACCAGTCAAAATGCCAGAAAGATGTTGTGGAAATTTATTAGCTGATTCTAAAATTCATGCAGAAATTTAAAAAAACCAGGAATAACCAAAATAATCTTTAATAAAAATAACACAGGAGTCATCTATAATACTACTACTAGACATAGAGCTAGTAGCTATGACAGTTTGATATTGGTTTAAAGATAGAAAAATAAACCAATGGAAGTCATCATAGTCTCAACATAAATCCTAAAAAAGATACTGGGGCAATTGGCTATTCATATTGAAAAAAATTAATCTTTATCTATTCCTTACACCATATAGAAAAATCAGTTTTAGGTGGGTTGCTTCATTGCTTCCAACCTTTTGGCTATTATAAATAATGCTGCCATGAATATGAGCACATAAATATCTATTTAGGCACCTGCTTTCAATATATTCATAGCTGAAATCACTGGATCATATGGTAATTCTAGCTTTTAATATTTTTGAGGAACATCTATACTGTTTTCCATAGTGGCCACACCATTTTACTTTTCTATAAATAGTGTACAAAGGTTCCAATTTCTCTACATCCCCATCAACACTTGCTATTTTTCTTTTGGCAATTTTAACTAGGGTGATGAGGAAAAGCTTTATTGAGTCAGTAACATTAGACTAGTAATCCTAAGAAAGTGAGAGAATGTGCCATATGGATACTTGGGGAAGGATATATAAATGAAAGCAGGAGAGAGAAAAGAAAGAGGAACAAAATGGAGAGTCACATAGCCATGAAAAGAGAAGAAAGGGTAAAGATCAACAGAGATAAAATTACTATTGACAATTGTCTATTGATTTATCAATGTGAAGATCATCAGTAACCTTCACAATATCCATTTGGTGGAGCATAAGCACAGACTCCCATTACAGTGGATTGATCCATGAGTAGGTGTGTCTGCACAGAAAGTGTTGACAATATTTTAAAATGAAGTTTGATTGTAACAAGGAAGAGTAATAGTGAGTTTACTGGGACCAATGCCAGCTGAAGAAATTTTTAAAATTGAATTTATTGGGGTGACATTGGTTAATAAAATTATATAGGTTTCAGGGGGTACAATTCTATAACACATCATCTATGTATTGTGTGTTCACCAGCTCAAGTCAAGTCTCCTTCCATCACCATTTATGCCCCTTTTACCTTCTTCTATCTCCACCCACACCATGCCCTTCCCTCTGGCAATCGCTATTCTGTTGTCTGTGTCTATGTCACTTTTTTTTCTTTGCTTAATTCCTTCACCATTCTTGAAAAGAAATTTAAGATAGCAATGTTTTGAGCATGTATAGATGTTGATGAGAAGCCAATAGAGAGGGAGAGGCAGTGGCAGAAGATACAGGAATGAGAAGAAAATTAATGGAGTGAAGAGGTTGCTGAGAGGATAGGTAAGAGACTGAGATGCAGGTAATGAATAGAAGATGAAAAGAGGTGACATTGCGTGTAGTTGTAGGTAATCTACATAGTAGGCACTTAATGGTCTTTCGGTGATGATGTCTATTTCAGTGTGGGGTAGAGTGAGTTTATCTGCTCAGACTAATAGCAGTGATGATGGGATTGGGTAATGAAGATGAGGAGACAAAAATTTGTGAGCTTCTATGAGAAACTGGACCAAAAAAAGAAAAGAAAAAAAAAAAGAAAGAAAGAATTTTGGGCAGCATTGATTGTACATTTGAATATCAGAGATCATGAATAAATGTTTATACTAGCTATTTAATACAGAATTATTTTGTAAGAAAATTATACTTTAATGAATAGCTCGTACACATTTGTTCACACCCAAAAAAAGCCTAGGTTGGTTTATGCATCCTTAACTTGAGTTGAAAACCTGTTAATCTGATGACAGCTATCTGAACTGGAAAAAACAATGCTTAGAAAGAAATAATCTGATTCACTAGGTTTGAACTTTTAAGCCCTTTCAGGAAAGTGATGCAAATAGCACAGATGTGAACTTAAAAAACAGAAGAGTACTTTGATTCATAATAAACCTTTAAGATTTAAACGAATATTTACCAGTTTAGAAACTGCTCTTTGGAAATACTTCAGTTATCTTTGCTGCCATAGGAATTTCTTGGTGAAAGACTGAATCAGCAATTACAAACTTTACAGATGAGAAATGCACATGTCCCCTGCCTAGTATCTGTTGCAATTGCCCTTTATTCAATCACCCACAGCTGGAGTAATTGGATCTTTAGGTACAGGTTAATGGGATAATTAGGCAAACACGATCAAACTTGTATACTAGGAAGAAATGGATGACTGCAGTCTCCCAGCCTCCTGTTGTACACTATGCTCATGCAACCTGTTCTTCATTTCTATGGGCAATAAAATAGGAGATGGATTAGCTGCAAGTGATTTCGTCTGTCTGTAAGGGGAAGTGTGGTTTGATTTAAATGATTTTTTAAGAGGCAGCTACTGGAATAACTAGCTAGAGATGAAAAGGATGAGGTATGCCTGCTGCACAAAGCCAATGTAATTTGGCCCTGGTATTGCAGACAGTCCTTTGAGTGCCATTTTATTCCTAGTATATTAATATGATGCTCATCCATGAGACTGTTTTTGTCATAGGCCTTATAAAGGAAATAGAAAATGACATGATGCTATGGGAGAATATAATAGAAACTATACACCCAGCAGTGATTTCCCCAAGAGAGTTAAACCTGTGAATTAGGAAGGTCTATGACACTGTCTTCTGAAGACTAATATAATTTATTCTATCTTTTTCATGGTTATTTCTATGAGTTCTGACTAGCTAGTCTGTGTTAGGGAAATCTAACTTCTTTTCCACTGCCTTTCCAGAAAGGTAGAACTTTAGGTACACAACTATACTATGTAAGGGAACTGGGACATAGCATCACCTATTTTAATATGCACCTGTTAATGAACCCCACCCTTCTTTCTTGTTTTAACAACCCCACTAAGAGAGTCATTAAGGAATGGGAATGTCTTGCCTCCAAAGGACCACAGTTGATGGTTTGCTTTGTTAACTGATGGTTACTCTTTTACCTTGTTCTGTTACCATAGAATTACATATTAGATTAACTCACTGACTGCTGATGTTTGACATGGTCGGTCACATGGAATGGAGCGGGGAGTCTGATAACTAGTTACAATAAGTTTTGTGAGGGAAGGGTGCTCCCTCACAAGAGGGATATGCTTATCGAACTGAGCATAACTATAATCTGGAGCAAGCATTTGGATGGTCAGTTTGGGATTGCACACAACTTTCATATATCTGGTTCAGCCTCACTCTTGCAAGCATATAGTAAATTCAAATTAAAACAATCATTATTTAAATTGAAAAAATTTTTGAAAAGTTGTATGTTTACAGAATTATTGTGAAGATAGTACAGTGAGTTCCCACACACTCCATATTTAGTTTTTCCTATTAACAACCTACATGAGTATATTTCATTTGTTACAAGTTATGAACTAATATCAATGCATTAATATTAACTAAAGTTTAACATTTATTCATATTACCTCAGCTTTTTCCTAAGGTTCTTTTTTTTTTTTTTTTTTTTTTGGTCTAGGATGCCATTCAGGGTCCCACCCTGCATTTAGTTGTCATCTCTCCTCAGGCTCCTGTTGGGTGTAAGTTTCTCAGATTTTACTTGCTTTTAAATGACTTTGACAATTTTGAGGAGAATTGGTTGGGTACTTTCCAGAATATCCCTTAATTGGGAGTTGCCTGATGTTTTAATCATGATTAGATTCAGGTTATGGGTTTGAGGGAGGAAATCCAGAGAAATGGAGTGCCATTCTTACTACTTTGTATCAAGGATACACACTCAATATAACTTGTTACTGTTGATGTTGACTTTGATAACCTGACTTTAGGTAGTGTCTTTCAAATTTTTGACTATAAAGTTACTCTTTTCCCCTCTTCTTCCCTTTCCATACTATGCTTTTGGGAATAAAATAATTATGTATAGCTTACGCTTAAAGAGTGGGGATTTATGCTCTAGCTCCTTAAGTATGAAAGAGTTTCAGAAATAATTCGGAATACTTCTTCAACGAATGTTGTTCTTCCTATTTATTTATTTATTCAGATCAGTATGGACTCATGGATATTTAGTTTATACTTTGGGACATAATCCAACACTGCTTTATTTTATTTTTTTAGCTTAAATTGCTTCATTGTGATCATTTCAAGATCTTTCAGTGGGTTCCTGTGTTCTTTTGACATACTTCCATTATTTTGGATGTGTTGGTTTATTTGTTTTTAACATTTTCTAACTTTCTGACACTACAAGATGGTCTAGCACTATCATATGTATTTCCTTCCCTTTTCTTAGAATCAGTTATTTCTCCAAGGAACTTTTTATCAGAGAATGGCACTAGAAACCCCGATTTGGGTAGTAGGTATGTTTATTGCTACTGAGACATCATTGTTTCTAGGCCCTCTAAACTGACAGGGCACAAACATACAAATGAGGGAGGGCCCAATAAAAATTTGAATTATATTCTGGAAGGCAGGCCACTTGTAGTACAGGCTTCCCCCATGCACCAGCTGGCATTGTTGTGAGAGGCTGTATTCAGCCTCAGTGAATTTTTTTGAAGACTCACTCAAAGATTTTGCCCATTTATGATGGGTGATTTATGAGCATACCTGCCCACACTGTGCTGAGTGTTCAGCAGTTTTTGACCAAAAATGGCATGACCCCCATGACCCACCCTCCCTATTCATCCAATTCACCCTGAGTGATACTTTTTGTTTGTTTCCCCACATGAAAAAAGTCCTCAAAGGGAAATGTTTTGCTGATGTGGAAGAGGTGAAACAAAAATGACAGAAGCACTAAAAGGCATTCAAAAACTGTTTTGAGAAGTGGAGAAAACATCTCAATAGATGTACTGCATTGAATTGAGTGTATTTGGAAGGTGACTGAATTTTAAACATGTAAAAATAAGTACATAATTTTTATAAATAAACTCCAGTTTTTTGGAATATATATATATATATATATATATATATATGCAGAAGTTAGGCTTTCTTAGTCCTAGAAATGTAAATGTAAACAACAAATGGCTTTGTTGTTTGTTACTGGTTCAGTATAAGCCTTGCTACTGCACCTAGATACCCACAGACTTCAAAAAAAAAAAAAAAAAAAAAAATGCACACATGCTAACAGAACTTGGATCTTTTCACTAAAACATTTATCATTGTACTTTTTTGGTCACAATTGATGGTTGATGATATCATCAGCTATCTTATTGTTTAAACTAAAAATTTCAATTATTTTTCCCTCATAACCATCATTCATTTACATTTCACCAAGTTCTAGTGAATATTTTTTGGAAGTTATCAGTGTATAATAATTTATCTCCTTAGTGCCCTCTCTCCCAAGTTCAGATCCTCACTATCTTTTGAATAGCCTCTTGCATAGCCTTCCATAGAGTTTATCTGCCAACCAAAACTGATTTTGCACACTGCTATAGAATTGTTTAACACCCCAATCTAATCAAGTTTTTCTCTATTTAACATTAATTGGTACATCCTTCCTGACTTTCTCAATATGCTAGTTTAAACATTTATGTTGTTTTATACTTTACATTTGTTCCACAGCAAAGTTTTATTCTACCTTCTATTAGCTCTCTTTGACCAGTCCTTGACTCTCACTGTAATTGACCATTTTGAGCTCCCTAAGCATATTATGGATAATGACATCCTTATACTTTTGTTTCTTCATCATGCATTTTAGAAGATTGATGCTGGATTTATTTTTCCTTGTTAAATGTAGATGAGACATGGTATTTATGATTATTTCAATAAAAATATTGAGCATTGTGCTCTTAAGAAATCTAATTGCCTATTATGCCACCTTATTCCCACATGAAATAAAATTCAACTTGTGTCTGTTGACCTCCTGCTCTATTCCAGAACACAATTTTCTTGAGACTGACAACTGTCTATTTCACCAAAATCAGTCAAAAGTAGTAAATTATCCCTGCTTAACAGATTGTGCTCCTCAACAAAGCACATAAATGTGTTTAGCTTAATCAACTATTATTGGAAATGAGAATCATTTTCAAATTGTTCCAAAGGAAAACAAACCAACAAACTTGTAAACATGCACTTGGCACAGAAATTCAGCTTAATTGAACTAAATTTTTAAAGAGAGAGAGAATGAAGGGAACTGGAGTGAGAAGCATATTTGATGAGGGCTGGAAAATCTACATGTCAGCAATAATAAACTTGTTATTTAATAAGGTTAATAACAGATAAAGTCCCCTAAAGATGAATTGTTATCACAGTTGACGTCCGTTTTATTAAAATGTTAATGGCCCGAGGCAAAAGCAAACTGTTCTCTTAATCTGCCAGAAGAAGTGCTTTTCCAGGAATGATCATACCCCAGAGCACATGGAATCTGAACAAGCCATAAGAAGCATATTTGAAATTTGGACTAGACACAGCTCCTGAGATCTTAACTCAACTTGACTAAACTACACACACCTTTCACATATTCATTCATGGTGAAACTTCTTCCTCATAGTAGCCAAATATAGGAAACTGAATTTTGCTCATGAAAGTCTGTTGAAAAAGTTTCTATAGATTACCTTTGTTTTTCTTTTCAAGGTTGAAGGAAATAGTAGTGAGGTTATTTTTTCTCCTTTCCTCACCTCCGTGCACATAATAAGCAAGCCAAGGGCATTTTCTAGTAGTCTGATTGCAACTGTATTATACAATGCACTTTTTCCATAGTGGCTGGAATAGAAATCAAAGCATTGAGCAGCATCTTCAAGGACAATCAAGTGAGTCAACCCAATGCAGACTGTTATAAATGTGATGGGTTTCATTGTGATTTGTTAGGGCCCATAATCAGAACCCAAAAAGACTTCTGTCAGATAATGCTGTATTTTTACCAGAGTAATATTAGCCCAAATCACAAAAGAAACAGAGTTCAAATTAAATTCTTTCTTATCAATATTTTTCAGACCTTTTTTCTTATATAGCTACATATATATGTGGTGTATATCAGTGAAAAAAACTGCCAATCATAAATGCACCATAATATTGACTATTTTATTATATATCTGCAAGTGGAACAAAAAGAAACATTCAGTTTCTTTTAAATTATAAGTGATTTTAAGGTGGGGGGCCTGGTGGTGACCAGGAGGTGGAACTGACAACTGTGAAAAAACCGTCATACTAAAGTGAAGTGTGGCATGGATTCAGGTCAGGAAGGGATCTGAAATTTACAGAATCAAGGAGGTCTAGTGAACTGCCAAAGTTCTAGAGATGCTAGAATTTAAACACAGAAATCCAGCTGAAAAGAGAAAAACTTTCATAAGTCCAAATACAAATAAAATATTAAAAATCAAAAAAATTGCAAGACCCAGGTCAGGATAAGTAGTCTGTAATCAGGACTAGCAAAACGCATGGTGCGTTGAATCCTATTTTATGCTCCATGTGGGTTTGAGCAAAGGATGGCATAGGAAATGTTGAACCTGTAAGTGTTAATCTGTAGTTTTAAAGGCATCCCTTTATTGATAATTTTGTGACTATATAGCTAATACATTATTTAAAAAGTATTGTAGTTACATGTTTTTATCACAACATAGTATGTCATGGATATATGTTCTTGTCAATAAATACATCATTACATACTGGATTAAAAAGAAAACTACAACAGTAATGTTTTTCAGCTTCTCCCATCAAAAGACAAAACTAACTTTCTTCCTCTCTTTTTATTTTTTTTCTGTTGGAGTTATAATTTTTTTGTTTAATCACCCATATTTTGTATTTTTCTTGCTATTTGGAAGACATATGGTAAGCCTTACTAAAAATTATATGCAGTTTTAAATACAAAGTTGTTTAAAGGGAAACACTATAAATGCTCATGCACACATTAACTAATGTAAGTAATAAAATGTTTTTAATAAAGACTCCTTACCAATATTATCTGCTTTGTATTCCAACTGCTCAGTAATACTGTTATTCATTCTTTTACTTTTTCTAATAGATATCTACCATTTGGCTATTGCTTATAGTGCTGATAGAAACTTTCTTTTTTTAATCATCATTTTTTATTTCTCAATTACAGTTGACATACAATACTTTATTAGTTTCAGGTGACTGGACACCACACAACCCAAGTGATCATCTTGATAAATCCTGCACCCATCTGACACCACACGTAGCAACTAGAATACCATTGTCTGTATTCCCTCTGTTGCACTCCACATCTCCATGACCACTCTGTAAAAACCAAATTGTTCTTCTTAATTCCTTCATTCTTTTTCACCCATTCCATTGACCCCTTCCTGTCCGGCAACCATCAAAACGTTCTCTGTATCAATGAGTGTTTTTCTGTTCTGCTTGTTATTTTATTTCATTTTTTTAGATTCAATTGTGTGTATATATATATATCATATATATATATAATATATATATATATGGCCATTTCCTTGCTAATATTTTTATCTTTATTTTCTTCTTAAAGAAGACCCTTTAACATTTCATATAATACTAGTAGTTTGGTGTTTATATGTCTACACATACACACACACACACACACACACACATGCCCCTCTGGTGGGTATATACCTAAAAGTAATACTGCTAGACATAGAACATGAAAAATTCAGCTTTAGTCCTATTTTTCAAAGTGTTTCAATTTGTGCTCCCACCAGCACACATTTCTCAATGTGTTCCAGTTGCATGAATATCCTTGACAAAGCTGAAATTGTCAATTCTTTTAACTCTAGTAATTCATATTGATTAGTATGTATTTATTTGGAGTTTTACTTCGTTTTTCTCTTAAACAAAATGAGATTGAGATCATATTCTTGGCTTTTTTGCCACTTAAATATTTTGTTTATGTAGTTTGATAATCAATAATTTCGGTTGCCTACTTGAAATTTTTTCTATAAATACATTTTATGTATTAAGAAACAAACAAAAATTTCTGTTTTACCCAGAAAATTTTCTAAATTTGCCTATTAATGCCATTGTCTGTAGGTTCTTATGTATTTTCTGTTTTATTTTATTTCTCCCTCCCTTCTTTTCTTCCTTCCTTCCTTTTTGCTTTTTTACTTTTCTACCAGCTATGACCTCTAATAAAATGTGAAATAGATTTAGAAGTCTAAATCTGAGTAGGAAATTTCTATATTTCACCATGAAACATGAAGTTAATTGTTTATATCATTTAATATCCTTAATCAGATTAAGATAGTTTTCTTTCCTCCATCATTAATTGAGTTGATAATGAGTGAACAATGATTTTAAATTAGCTTTTTATCAAAATATAACAAATATATAAAATTACAAGGGTACAACTTAAGTGCACTAATAAATTTACATTATCACCATGCGATGGTATTATCTGTTATTTTCATTTGGTATTATAGAAGATATGGCATAATAATAATAGCAACACATTTGCATTTACATTTTCCTTTTGGGTAATAAAGTCAAATGCAACTTTTCCATGCTTATTGACCATTTGGATATCTTCCCTAGTAAATGAAAGACTTTTTTGTCCATTGTTATATTGGGTTCTCTGGCATATATTATTGATATGTAGGTTTTCTGTGCATATTCTGATAAAAATCATTTTTTAAGTAATACCTTTCTTTGAGAAACAACTATATTTTATTTTATAATAATGTAATTTTTATTTATAGGTATTGATTTTTAGGTTCTCTTTTGTTAGGTTTTTGAATATCAGCATTATGAAGATTTTTCCTAAGTTAAGTGACCCATTTAATTTTTTAAATCAAAAAAAAATTTTTTTCACATTTAAATCTACAGCCTGTCTGAAATTGACTTTTGTGTGTTGAATGAGTGAGATAATGTCTCTTTCCTCTCACCCTCTTCACCCTCTGTGTTGCCATGCAATTGGCTGAGCACCATTTGCTGAAAAGATAACCCATTACCAACTTCTCTGCACTTTCATCTTTGCCATAAAATGGGATGATCTTCTATGTATAGATCTGTGGCTGGATTCTTATTTTTTTCCACTGGTTCATTTTTCTTGCCCTATGCCAACATTAAATTTTCTTAATTATAACTCTATAATAAATTCCTTATCTTGGAGATTAAGACCCTCTGCTTTGTCCTTCCTTTTCAATGTTGCCTTGGGTACTTTGCTTCTCTTATCAGTATTAGAATATGATTGTCAATTTAACCAAAAATCCTGTTTAAATTGGAATGGATTGCAGTTACTTTATGATCAATGTGGGTAGAATTGATGACTTAATTGTAAACCAGAAATTTACAAAAATAAGAGAAGATACAGACAGTAGAAATGGGTATCTAGTAGATCAAGATACTGGAGTGTTTACTATAGTTTTAAAATTAACAAAGAGCTACGATGTCTGTCCCAAAAGTATCAAGCCAATGTCAATATAATTAAAAGTTTGCATGGCCGATAGTTTCAGGACAGACCTTCATTTGTTCAAGAAAATAAAGTACAAGGTGAAAAGTTTTATCAGAATGTTAGAAGCTCAAAAAAAGCATTAAATCAAAACAATAATAAAAATTGAAAATGACAATAATTAAAATAAAAGCTCAGTAAAGAAGCCCTGGTAGAGAGAGAGAAAGTCCAAACAAAAGTATTGAAGAAAAGGATGGATAGTCTTAAAATAATATGAGACATGTAGGACACATGTTTATTTTCCCTCACTTTCTCTTTCCTTTCTCTTCTCTCTAAAAATAAAAAAATAAAATATTTTAAAAATCTCTAAGACTGACTAAAGATATCAAACTATAGATTTAAATGTTCTATATTTCTCATGTATTATAGATTAAAGGGAAACAGTATTGAGGTACATCATAATTAAATTGTGATTCATACTCCTGAATATAGATTTAGAAAGTCTAAAACAAAATATTAGCAATTCAAATTCATATATAAAAGGATAACATATCATCACAGTTATTTTTATATCAGGAATTCAAGGTTGATTTAACATTGTAACATCAATAAATTCAGTTCATCAAATGTAAAAAATCACATGATGATCCCTTCACCTTTTTCGCCTTGTAAAGTATATGATTGCCTAGCCATTATTCTGTACACCTGAAACTAACACAAAATAATATTGAATGTAAATGGTAATTGAAAAATGAAGTGAAAAAAAGAAAAATCATATGATCACCTGGAGATACAGAATAAATACTTGATTAAATCCAATATCTGCTCATCATAAAACATTTAGCAAGCTAGTGATGAAGTGGAATTTCCTTAACTTCGTAAAATATATTTAAAAATCTACAAAAAGCATCATACTTAATGATGAAATATTAAGTACGTATTTTGGTATAAGAAAGGATAATGCAATAATAATTCTCCTATTTGCAGTCCTGGATCTCCTACTTAGAGCAATAAGGCAAGGGAAAATGATACAAGAATAAAAGTAAAATTGTTCTATTGGCAGACAATACCATTATAAATTTAGATAACCTCAAATAATTTAAAATTAAAATAGTTGAGCTTATAAATTAACTTAGCAAGTTTATTGCTTACAAGGTCAATATAAATGTTAAGCAATGTACTACATTCTACCAAGTATGACATAGTATCACAATAACATCAAAATACACATAAGTAAAAAATCGGAAGCAAACTGAATGTTCATCAAATTCAATACATGTTGGCATTCTCGTACGTAAGAGTTACTTTGAAGAAAACAGCTGAAAAGAAAAATGTAAATCAATAATATTGAATTGGAAATATCTGCAAGAAATATGTTAAGAGGATAAAATAAGCAAGTTGCAGAGCAATACATATAGCATAATAAAGTTAATTGAAGATAAAATATAACTGGAAAAGTAAACTATATTGAATTACATTCATTCATATATTTATGGAAAACATAGCAAAATGTCTGTGAGAGTAGCAGTTACCTCTGCAGACGGGCTTTGATTTCCAGATCATTCTGTTACTGGTTAAACTTCTCATCCCTCAGAATTCATTTTTCTCTACTCCTTCCCATACATAAGCATAGTATTTCCCCCTCCATTAAAATTAGCCATGACCATGTGACTTGTTTTGTCCAATAGAATATGAGTGGAAGTGGCATGCATTACTTCTGTTTAGGAGTAATAAAAAATGCTATATTATCGATACCTTTCTCCCTGCTTTGATGATTGTGGATCATGTGCTGATATAAAGTAGTCTAAAGAGCAAGGAAGCCAAGATACTGACAAGAGGAGAACTCCGTTGTACTGATGCTCAGATCTAGAATGAGAAATTTCTGTTTGGTTAAAGTACTGAAATTTTGAAATTGTTTATCAATATTGCAAAATGTAGCCTACCCTGAATGATACATGTAAAGGGGGACTTGACTTCATCTATATTGTTACATGGGAATATTTTATATACTATTTATTTCATTTAAAATGTCTGTAAATTAATTTTTAAAAGATGGATACATTGCTTTAAATATAGGTTTAATTTAGCTCTTTATATCTTACCAGAAACAATCAGAAATACTAAAATTATCCAGGCATTTAAGATGAATTTTGACGTTTTAGATAGCATATGTACAAGTATATTTTACAGACCAGCCTTTATCTATGAATTTCCTGAGTTATCCAAATGCAAATTAAATCATATTAGATGTAATAAGAGAAAGTTTACATAGGTTGTTTTAAATTTGAGATATATTATGTCTATCTAAATGTTTATTTTTCTTCATATCTATGAACATTCTCATTCTACACATCTTTCAAGAGTTCATATCCCATGTCTTCAATGAACCTTTTCCTTCAGTCTTACACAGAAACCTTCATTTTCTGATCATTAAGAATACTCATAAGTTTATTCTATGAAATTTATCAACTAAGATTTTTTTATTATTAGAATGGTCTTTTATTTTCTATGTGACAATCTAAAGACTTAGGTTGCACCTGTCTGGGCCTCTGGGTGAGGCAAGTCCCTTCTAGTGGTTCTGAGGAGTGGGGGATGCAGCTGTGGAAGAGGAGTGGGATCTGCACAGTTAAGGGGTGTGAGCCAGATTTCTATGGACAAGTCTGGGCCATGAGGCTTCTGGTACCTGGGACACCATGTGTTTCTCATCACAGGACTCCTGCACCAATTCCCTACAACTCTGTAGATCCCGAGAGATTGCGTTTCCTCTGGGAAGTGATCCCAGCTGCCGTGCCTTGAGCCTAATTGTGCTATTCTCTAAGCCACCTTGACCTCAGTGTATCCCAGCCCATTCCAGTCTATCCTTCCCCTTCCTCCCCCAACCTCCAGTCAGGACCTACACTTATTCTCCCCACACACTGGTAGCCACATCAGGCACCTTACAAGTTCCAGCTGCACCCTGTTTAGAAAAAAATAATAAAGTGCATGTTTTTAAAATTTATAGTGGCTGTATCCAGTATAGTGCAGATAAGAGTGCAGCCAATAAATAAATGTAAGTTATAAATGAATAAATGAATGATTGGCAAGAAAGTAATACTTGCTGACTTAACTTATAGCACTTATGCACAAAAATTGGTTAGTACACCCATCTTCTCTACTTCTTACAAAGGATTTTCCCCTCCTATTTAAAAGGTTGAATTGCTTGTATTAAACTAGTTTTTTTTTTTTTTTTTTATCAAGATGAGGAGGTCTACTATAAGAAACTGGAGTATCCATAAAATGTCACAACAGCAATAGTAATTCTGAATAAATAAGGAGAAGAGATTTGTAGATGTGCAGGTCCAGGGACTACAGTCTGTACTGGTCTAATTTTGGCAGCCTGTTCATTCTCTTTGGAAAGGGTGCAAGGAACATTAATTGAAAATTTCAGGATTCTAGATCCTGTGGTAATTAATTTTCTTCATATATATTACTATATATTTTTTCTTTTATAATTTTATTGTTGTTGTATTACATCCACCCCCTTTTTGCTCCCCTTTGTCCCCCTCCCCACCCACCCATTCCCCCCAAAGTCAATCCCACCTGTTGTCCATGTCCATGGTTCCTTTATACTAGATTCTTATCTAAACTGCTCCCCTTCCTTGCTTCTTCCTCCCCCCTCCCCCCATATTACTATATTTAATATCGTAACAGCATTGTAATATATATTACTATACACTTTCTACAAAAGAAGAATATGATGTTTAAAGAAATTTAGGAATGTGCCTAAACTTCAAAGACCTGAAGTTTGAATTTGAGATCTTGTCTGTGTGATGGAAAATGTCCAGCATCATTTCTTTATCCCATAACTTGTTTCATGTACATCTGAACCCATATAGAGATTGTGTTTAAAATATAGATTCTGATTAGAAGAAGTGGAATACAAAACATTGCATTTCAAAAACTCGGGGGATCCCTATGTTGCAAGCCTAAGGACCATTGTAGAAGCATCAAAGCAGTTTACAATGTATTTATCATAGGAAATTTGAATTAATAAAATATTAACAGTTCTAAATAGATTTTCTAATAGCACCTTAATGAATAATTATGTAAAATAAAAAAATTAAATGTGTTATATATATACAATTGTTATATTTTAAAACAGGTGTTTACACAGAATTCTTGAATTATCTTTATGAATCTAGGTCTTAACTGCTTAGTGACTCAGGTCATGGATGTATATATATTTTTCTTGTTCTGGTGCATCAGTAGAGAATTACTTCTGAATTTTCCATTATTGACTTAGTTAGGAATGATCATCTGCTAAAACAAAAGTAAAAATGAGTCATCCTCTCCAAAAAGGACCAAGATTAGTAATTCAGGGATTATAATATGAACTACAAGGGAAAGGAATGTATTCCATTAAAAGAAAAATTTTCCCTTGAACTTCTTACAACTTGCTGTTGCAAATTGCCCAAAGATCACTTTTGAGTTGAGAAAGTAGTGTTTTTATATATAGTAACCCAAGAATTATCCTGACCCCTATTCCTTACAGCTAAATAAACTGCAAAGCATGCAGTCTTTGATGTTCTGCTGGCAGGAGCAAGGAGATAAGAATCCCCACTATGAACACTGTGTTATCCTTTTGCCATTATCTACCGATTAAACCTCAAAGGCCCTTTCCAACTGTCAGGGAAAGCACACACAAGGTGTTCTTTATGGATATGTATGGCAGGGAAGGATGGGGAGTTCGTGAGTTCTCCATTCTGTGAATACCTGACTTTCATCCTTAAAGCATGTTGTGTTTCTGCCTTTGGATGTATCACAGGATTGTGTTGCTAGGAAAGCTTCTGGTAATAAAGGAAACACCAGGTGCATGCTGTAACTAGAACTCAGGGGAAATTATTAGACTCTGGCATATGAGGCAGTTGAGGGTCAAGCCCAGGGCTAAGTAGATGAGAACTTCATGTCGATTAGCAAACAAACAACTTAAACTTACCAGGTTACAGGTGGCAGGAAGCTTATATTATCAGCAAAGGGAAAATATGTATCACATGGGGAGCACTCCGAAGTGGAACCTGTAATACTGTTTCATCAGTTTGATATGGGTGGGGTAGGGAGAGGGTGTAGGGAACTGAAAAAATATGTATATATATAAGTTAGGTGCACAGAAGATGAATGTATTAACTCCAAATCTTTATCAGACTCAAAACGTGCCTGTGGGTTTGAACATGAATAATATCATTTAAAAACCTGGGGTATTTAGTACATGAACTGGATTTAATGTGATGGTGACCTGGGCGGGTGATTCTTTTATTTTAATTAATTTTATTTTTATTGAATTTATGAGAGTGAGATTGGTTAATAAAATTATACAGGCTTCAGGTGTAAAATTCCGTAACAGAGCATCTGTATATTGTATTGTGTGTTCACCACCTGAAGTCAAGTTTGGCCATCACCATTTACCCCACTTTACATTCCTCCACCACCTCCACCCATCATTCCCTCTGGTGATTACCACACTGTTGCCTGTGTCTATGAGTTGTTTCTTTTTCTTTTATTTTTGCTTAGGCACCTTTTTCACCCAACCTCTCAATCCTGCTCTCTGATAGCTCAGTCTATTCTCTGTATCTATGAGTCTGTTTCTATTTTTGTTAGCTTATTTTATTCACTCTTGATTTCCGGAGGGAATAATAATTTGCTGGCATCTTCCTAATGGAAAGACATTTTCTTGATTTTTGAGTTATCTTTGCTTGAAAATCCTGACAAACCAGGTATGACTTCTGGAAGGGGCTACTGGGAAAGAAGGAGAAAAACTTATTTTAGGGAGCAGTCTTACATTCTCTCACTAACAAGACCCTTGTGTCCTCTGCTGTGGTTACTCCACCTGCTCTAAAGCAGATACATAACTGCTAGGTCTTTCCTTACCCAGGGGCTTTGAAATGAATATGTGTACATGTTTATTGTAGGGCTTTTCTTCTTCTAGATTTCATAAAGAAATATCTCAGGTGGTATTGCTTATAATGATTCATACCAACTGATGGAGGGAGGGCAGGGCAGGGGATTCCTAGTCTTTTCCTCACCCAGAGGTCAACCTACATATTTTGAGATAGGGAAAAAAGTCACTTGTTAGGGAAATTTTCATATGAAAGTGACTGGATCCAACATGAAGTATTCTGATAACATGGTCTTTCTAAAATCCTTTTAGGTGTTGTTCTGGCTTAAGGTTTTTCACTTAATTGTTACTGTCTTTTTGATCTCTACTGACAATCTTGACAGAGAGAGGGTGATTATAAAAATTGGCTTTACACAGTAGTTATAGAAACCATGCAGTGTCATGTCTGCAAGCTGAAGAATCAGGAAAGCCAGTGCTGCAATTCAATCCCATTAATGAAGGCTTGAGAACTGAGGGTCTGAGCTAGAGGTCCTGCTCTGAATTCTAGAGCTTGGGAACTAGGAGCAAGTTCAAAGGCAGAGAAGCCGAGTGTCTTCAGCTCAATCAGAAAGAGAGAAAGAGCAAATTTGCTTTTCCTTTGCCTTTCCGTTCTACTGGTGGCCTCTCTCTATTGAATGATGCCCTTTCCAGCAGGGAGGGCAATCTTTGTTACTCAGTTTTCAGATTCAAATGTTAACCTCTTCCTGAGACACCCTCACAGATGTACCGAGCAATGTTTTATCGGCTATCTTGGCAGTTCTTAGCTCAGTCATAACAACACATAAAATGAACCATTGCACCCCCTAAATATCATGGTCCTAACAGCTTGCCTTTTACACCCAAGTGGTGATCCATTGGGTTCAAATTCATTCGCTGCTCCTTCAGCAGTTAGGTGCAACTGAAAAGATTTCTGTGCTCTCTCTGTTGGCTATGAAAGAACTGACGTCCCACCATCTTTTCCCCTTACACACAAACCATTTCTATTTGCTTCAAGCCTGATCCTGGGTCTTTTACTGATTAAACTTTTACATAGTTCTTTGGGGCTGTAGGCTCTTCTCAACGCCAACCTATTATAGTGCCCTTCTAAGTACTTTTTCTCTAGTGTTGTGGAGAACTGGGAGATGATCTTATTTAGCATTTATTAACTAGTAAATAGCTAATTACTCAAAGTAGCTATTTACATATTGAATTTATTTTTCTTGGCATCTTTAATGTCTTATTAACATTTTCTTCCTACAGCTGGAAGATACTTATCAGAATAAAACATTCCTTTATTTAATCTCAAGTGGAATATATGGTAAGTGTGATCATTTTAATTTGTGTCATTTATTAGCAGGAAAGAGATATTGTACAGGTGGGACACTTCATCACATGCCAATTAGCAGGTGGCTTAGAGGGCAAGAGGGAAAACTCGTTAACCAAGGGGATTATAGACATTATAGAAGTAGAAGTTCAGCTCTGGGAAAAATAGGGGAAAATGACATTGGAATGTCTAACTTTGGAGACTGGGGATAGAGCTTAAAGTAGTAATGACAACATTGTACAGATATCCTAAGAGAATATCCACAATAGAAAGTCTGGCATCCTCTATGTAAAAAGAATACTTTCTTTGTCTAACCATACAAGAACCATAGAAAGTTAGAGCTAAAGGAGATGTTATGATTTGATTAAAATGTATTACATGGATGGGGGAACTGATGCACGGAGAAGTCTTGCCTCAGTGCAGTTTAAGTTAGTTCCATGGACAGATATAAAATCCAAGCTGGCTAACTCCTACTCCTTTGAATTTTTAAGAAACATGTATATTAGCATTTATTGCCTACAACATATGTTCTTAGTGGGTCTTTTGATGGACCACAACAGGGTGTTTTACTATCCTGTACTTATGTCGGGGATAGGTCCACATAAGTGGAGTGTCTCTGTCTGAGAGACAGAGAGAGGGGGGTAGGGGGGAGAGAGAGAAAACAGAATAAGGTCCCAAAGCTGTTCACAGTTTCAGAGTTTGGAAATATCTTGATGGGAAAGTGAAGTTAAACTACAAAAAGAAGAAGGTATTAGTTTTATTAGGGAGCCATACTGCAATTCACTGTTAAACTTGTTGACATGTTTAGTTTTTTTGCTCCTTTTCATCTTTGGTTCCTGGTAGTCAGTTTTATATTTAAAAAGATTTAATTAGTATTAACTCAGAGTTTAGTTTCATGGCCATAACTGTTTATTTTCACCCCTAGCCCAAGTCAAAAACTAAAATATTGCAAAGCATTTGCTGATGTTGGTATATAGTAAGTGCACAATAACTATTTCTTGAATGAATTAATAAATGCAGAGCTTCCTTTTATGATTATGCAGGTAATGTCCTACACAAGAGGCCCAGCCAAGGGGCACAAATGGGAGTTGAAACCCACTTGTCTTCTAGTTACCAAGCCAGGTGCCCTGGCATGTGGCTACTTCCACCCTGGAAGACATGTAGTTTCCTAATTGGTCTACCTATTTTTCTTAATTTGCACAAATGCACTATACATACTAGCTGTGGCCTTCAGGGAACATATGACACCTGTGATGAAAGGAGCCAGGGCTACCTTGAAGTTCAAGTGCTGCCATTGTAGTAGTAGCACCTAGTAACTGATAAAAGATGAAAACACTTGTGTGGGGATTGTTGATGTTTTCTTTTTGTGCATGAATTGTCTCTCTTCTATGAACTCATGATATACTTAGAGTTACTAACACAGCATTTAATAATTAATAACATGGTTAGGGCACCATCCTAATATGCCAAGGTTGTGGGTTTGATCCCTGGTTAGGGCATATACAAGAAGCAACCAGTGAATGCATAAATAAATGAAACAACAAATTGATATTCCTCTCCTTTCCTTTAACTCTCTAAAATCAATCAATAAAAATAACAAACTCTCTTATATTATTCTTTACAATTAAAAAAAAAGATTTTATTAATTATTTTTAGAGAGAAGAGCAGGGAGGGAGGAAGAAAGGGAGAGAAGCATCAATATATGGTTGCCTTTCACCCGCCTTCAGCTAAGGACCTGGCTAGAGACCTGGCTTGCAACCTGGTTATGTGCCCTGACTGGGAATCAAACCAGTGACCTTTGGGTTTGCAGGCTGGTGCCTATCCACTGAGCCACCAGCCAGGGCCTACTCTCTTTAGTTTTCAAATGAATCTTTCACTTTGAAGGCATAGGTACAATATATCATTATCTTAATATATATTAGAAATTCAATAAATATTTGTTTAATCATATGAACAAACTGGATTGAAAGATCCTCAGAAGTAGGAACTATGTCAGTATCTTCAGTTTCCATCATTGAATACAGAATAAATTTTATGAACAATTTGAGAAAGTGTGTTGAACTTACTGACTCCAATATTGCTCATGAGGGTTTTGGAGACTTCAGCCTTTCATGAGTTGATGTATTTAGGGCTTCTTTTCTTTATTATGCTGCCTGTTTTCTAATGGGACTCAGGTACTTGAAGATGGATAGCATCAGCTGGATTCTCTGCCTTCACCCTCTATCCTTCTCCACCTGCTCTATGCAATGGGAGGTTGACTCATATGAATGGCACAAATAAGTTCCTTTGCCCTTTGGCTTCTGGTTGGGTTCAGTCAGTATGAGATCAGAGGCAGGACATGGTTATCTAGTTATTTATTTCTCTAGCTTCTTCCCTGAGAAGTTGCTTCAAGGTTATCCGTGTCCCTCAACTTGAGATCTCAGGGTTTCAAAGTAGCTTTCTAACTACTACTTCCTAAGTACCAATGACCACTCTCTCATGTCCCTCCATTGGGCTGCAGAGTAGGCTCTACTCTTATTTTAACAGGTTTGAGCTATCCCTTATGGTTTTCCTACACACTACCCACATCTTTGTAAGTAGTTCTGCTATTATGCCCTCTCCAAATTACCCTCATTTGAGTGTGCCAGCTGTCTCACCTTAGACCCAAGACCGAACTAATTAGCGCCATGCTAAAACATAAGTAAATAGTATGAAGCAGCTAGAATTCCTGCCCTGCATGTCTGTCCTGGTTTGTTACTCTCATTAACAACCCTGTAGCTTGGTTTTTTGACTCCTGTCACTTTTTGACCCTGTCTTCAGCCTTTGCTTCTTGTTTTACCAGATTTTTTCATGTTACCCTCAACTTCAAGGTCTGATGCAAAGTTATCTTCCTCATCTAGGTTGTTATGTTCAACATAATTTCACCTTCCTTCTATGTGTTCCTGGAGGACATTCCCAGAATTCTCAGAGTTCCAGGGGCTTGCTCCCTCCATGGGATCAGTCCCTAAAGATAGCTTTCTGACAAGTGACAAGTGAATGAAGAGTGAGCAACTCATAAGTTCCTTTTTTTCTTTTTTTTTTTTATACATAATTTAAAGATTTTATTTATTTTTAGAGAGGGGGGAAGGAAGGAGAAAGAGAGGGCTATAAAAATTAATGTGCAAGAGAAATATAGATTGATTGCCTCTTGCATGCCTCCAAACAGGGACCTGGCCTGCAACCCGCACATGTGCTGGGTATCGAACCAGGGACCTTTTGGTTCACGGGCTGGCACTCAATCCACTGAGCCACACAACCTGGGCAAGTTTCTTCTTTTTATTTACAATAGGAATGTTGTTGCAAGTGAGCCCATCCTCTTCCATTTTATAAAAATCATTCCCTCCTATATTGCGTCAGCTGAAATTTCAATCTGTACCCTGCCACTCAGGGCTGGTGTCTTGGCATATAATGTTTTATGAAGTTACTGGCCTTCAGTCTACCAGATAATTTCAATAGATAAATTCCTTGAGTTTGGGAATTGGATTATGCAAAATTAATTGAGTTCCCTGATGATATCAATTCTATAAATCCAACATTTTGTTTAATTTATATAAAGTGAAGTTTCATTAAATTTTATTTCTTTATTCTTTATCCTCAAAATGGTACTACAACTATTCTTTTCCTGAAATTCTTGATGATCCAAAATATATTACTTAAGGAGATCTCCTGACAGTGTTCTGAACTATAGAAATACTGTCCCTACTATAGATATTTTTTCCACAAAAATCTGGCTGCTACTGTTTGTAGACTTGTCTTGAAGTCTGTGCATGTAAATAATAAACAAAAAATGCTCAGACATATTGTATAAAAATGCTATGTCTTTCTGTCTGCATGTCAGGGGAGAAGACTTGCTTAGGAAATATTCACAAGAAAGTAAAAGGCTATTGATAAAACAGGGCTCATATGCTCCTTAAAAGTCACATTTGAATCAATATAATAACATTAAGACTTTATCCAGTAAGACTATAGAGTGTGAAAAGTAGTCATGGTGTGGTATAGCCATCTGAAGAGAAGGAATGGAGGTGTAATTGATGAAAACTTATTGGTAAAACATACAGGCAATTTTGAGTCCAATACTAATAATAGCTAAACATTTGAGAGTGGATCTTTGACAGACATCAAACTAGAGTATTAATATTTTCTAAGTAGCTTACTATAGCATATATGAATCACAACTGCCCTGTAAGAAGTTATATGATTCAGAAAGTTGCTTGAATACCTTGTTAGATTTCATTTTCCTCATTAGATTCTAAGCGTCATAAGGACTGAGACTACGAAAATCTTTTGCATCATTTGATCCCCAATGAAGAATATTCTTTCAAATAAGAAGGTATTGGTCCTGTGAACTGGTTTAATTATATTGATATTGAATCAATACTTTCTGGACAGACCTCATATGTAAGGACTGATAGATCAATCTCTTCTGCTTATATCTCCTCTGATTATATTTTGGATTCCTGAGATTGTACAGAATTATGCTATGATTTAAAATGAGGACACATCTGGCTTTCTTTGTTAGGCTTTTGGAAGGACAGGTGGAGAGAGAGAAAGGGAGGAAGTGGGTGTTAGGAACTTATGAAAGGTTTACCTTAATGGAAAAGATGTATTTTTAATAAATGCTCTTGGTAAATGAACTGTTACTAAACTAAATGAAGCTACTTAAAATCAATGGTCATTTGACAGATTTATGTAGTGTAATGATTTCAACCTAAGCCCAGGTGTGATTTTGCCTGTTTTCCCAATGTGTGAGAAGCACTTAGAATACTTACAGCTTGTCAAAAGACAAGGAATCACATGGTTTGGGAAAATGTTCAGATCTATAAGTTGCAGAGTCCTGATTCTTGAATGAAACAAAAAACCCTATATTCTCTGATTTGAAAATTTGGAACGTTGCAAAGATTTTCATGAGGGCCTTATTTATGACTTAGAAAACCCTTGTTGAATGAATTGATTGAGGTAAAAAAGTTGAAGATAAAATAGACACGAGCACCAAGCATGAACACACTAGCCTCTACGGGACTCCTAAAATCACCACAAAGAGCAGACGCTTAGATGGGCCACCCCCGTAATTCTCCCCAAATTTTTATTTGGCTCTGTGACACACGGTTTTCAAAAACAGTCTGTTGTGACTTCTTGTTATTCTCAGTGTGCCAGGACCTTACCCTTGGATTAAGGGGAATGGGTTTCCAAATAAAAAGGGATTGTAGCTTGACTCCTTAAATGGCTGGATCGTGCCTCCAGTTCAGAGGACCACTCTGTAAACCACGCAGAGCAGCCTTGTCCGCAGCGGGCACCCACAGCCTGCACCACAAGCTGCTCCGCGTTTGGTTGCCTTCTCAGCTTTCAAGAGAACAGGTTGCTGAAACCCACCTACCTGTCCTTCACTAACTGGTGTGTACACATGAGCTGGTGGGAGGAGAATAGAGTACCCCGAAAGGGAAATAAACTGGTGCTTTTTCCTTTGGGATGTTATGTAACTCTTACACTGAGAATGTTAGAAACATGTTTCCCAAACACATCTCACTTTGAAAATTACACCCTGGCCATGTTGAGGCACTTAAGGCTCTGGATTTCCTTGTTGACTTGTCATTCTTTTTTGGCCATTGCATAAAATGTGAATTTTGGAGCTTGCCTGTCTGAGACATGGGGGTAAAGAGAACTTTTGTCATCAGATGGGCTGAAAGCCAGCTCCTTTCCCCTCCTCTGCTGATATTCTGAACTTAACTGCCTGCTCCCATTTCCTGGGCCTGAGAGAGGGAGTAGTCCTCATCAAGGACCATGACTCTGGGACTCCTTTGCTTGACTGTCTGGCCACCCTTTGTACTTTTTCTCCCACAAGTAAGTTAAGTTCAAACAGTGCGAGGGGAAATTGAGAATTCTGTTCATATACAATTGAGGTGAATTGAACATAGTTTTCACATTACCCAATATTTTTAGTTTGGGTTTAAAGTGTTAAGTCTGTTCTTTCTATTTTCAGTTCTTTTATTTATAGACCATTTTCTCATTCCAGTACCTTTAGAGGAAGATCTGGTCAATTTAGTGTATTTTCTCTTTTTGTCCCCTCTCTAAGGCTGAGAAACCTTTAATCTGATTTTAGTTTCTGGAGACATAAAATAATTTCTAATTTGGGTACTACAGACTTGGAAAGTCTTTAAGGTCATCCTCAATTCTGACACCAGTTGCAAGTTAAGGAATAACTAGGAACACCCTCAGGTTTAATAGCTAGCTGAATGGACTCATAGAACATACTGAAACCACAGCAAGAGGATTCAGATTAAAATCAACAGAGGCAGGTCTCAGGAAAATTGTCGGCAAGGGATGTCCAGTTATTCTCTCAGTGGAGTTGTGTGAACCTTGCTTGTCACGGTAACAACGTGCAATGATAATACACAGAGTACTGACAGCCAGGAAAGCTTCCTCAGCCTTGATGTCCAGTGTTTAAATGGGGTTCAGTCATGAGGACATGGCTGACCACCAGTATGTCTGAGCCTGCCTTAGACTCTAGCACCTTCAAAGGTTGAACAGGTACTGTAAATCACATTTGTTAGCATAGACTATCTAGCATGCCCCAAGTTTGTAAATAGACACTCTACCCAGGCAGGACATTCCTAAGGCTTAGATATTACCTCCTAGGGGCCAAAGGCAAATGAAAGACCTACCTTTGGGCAAAGGTTGATCCTTTCTCATATAGGTACTGCTTCCAGTGAAAAATATTGTCTGGTTATCCAGCTGCTTCTCTAACTCAGCTGTTATCTGCCACTTACTTTGTTTCTCCTTTTTTCCATTCCTTTATTCTAACCTTGGTATGAAATGGTTTTGGTTTTTCCCAGCTTAAAAACTTCTCAATTCTTAAATATTTTTCTGATGAGCTCAATGATGATATTAACAAATGTGACTTTTTGATAGTGTGATAAAATATGTGAAGAAGTGGAAGATGTATATAACTCAGTAAACTAATATGTAAGTATCAATGTATATATAATGTCACAAAATTACGTGTGATAAAAAAAATAGTATGCAATGGATGTTAATGTAATAGATGATTTAAGATTCAACATTATAACTAAGTATTAAAAAAACTTCCATTTACTGAGTTTTGGCTTAGTTTCAAAAATAATAACCACGATTACCTGAAAAGGGCTGTTAAAATATTTTTCTCCTTTCCTTAACTATATATCTATGTGAGGTTAGATATTTTTCATATACTTCAGCAAAAGCCACCTCTGGACATATTGAATATGGACTCATGTTTGAAAATCCAGCTGTTTATTTTAAGCCAAACAATAAAGAGACTTTCAAAAAATATAAAACATTGTCCTTCTTCTGACAAAATATTTTTCTTTGGGAAATAAAATCATTTTTATAAGATATATCACTTCTTTAAAAATAATAGATGTATCATCATTCATTTTGAATTAATAAATACAAGAGGGGACAACCCAAAAATAGAATTATCTTTTGGAGGGTGGGACCCTTGTAATACAGGCTCTCCAGGTAGGTGAGTGTTCTAGGAGCCCATCTGTGTCAGTGCGCTAGCTGGCATTGTTGTGAGAAGTTGCATTCAGCTTCAGTGAATTTTTTGAAGACTCTTTCAATGGATTTGCCCATTTCATGATGGGTGAGTTATGAACACATCTGCCCACATTCAGTGGTCAGCAGTTTTTGACCCAAAACAACACAACTGTCATGCCCTACTCTCCCTACTTACCTGATAGTCCCCAGAACAACTTCATTTTGTTTTTCCAGATGGAGAAAGTCCTCAAAGAGATATGTTTCATCGATGTGAAAGAGGTGAAATGGAAAAAAAAAAAAAAAATGGCAGAAGCACTAACAGATAGCACAATGGTTCAAAAACTGTTTTGAACAGTGGGAAAAAAGGCTCAATAGGTGTATTGCATCAAATGGAGAGTACTTTGAAGACTCTCAAGTTCTTTCTATAAGGTGGTTATTATCCTAATTCCAAAACCAGGTAAAGACACACAAAGAAAGAAAATTACAGGCCAATACAGCACATGATTGGATATTTGTATACATTGCAGTGTGATCACCATAATAAGTCCAGTTAACATCCTCCACCACCCATAGTTAAATTATTTTTCTTGCAGTGAGAATTTTAAGATCTCTCTTAACCACTTTCAAATGTGCAAAAGTATTATAGACAATAGTCACCATGACGTACATTACAGCCCCACGACTTGCTTATTTCATAATTGGAAGTTAGTAGCTTTTGACCCTCTTCCCCCATCAGATTTGTTCTTGATTAGGTATATCCTTTAATAATTCTTTCAAACAGGTTTGACCATAGATAAAAAAACTCTATTAGTCTTTGTGTGCTTTGCAATTGAATGATAATTTAGTATATATTTTATTTTCACAGTTTTACTTATTTTGTTATCTTCCCTCTCTGTTTTTGCTGATGACAAATATAATAATAAATACTTCCTTGTAGTTAGTCTGTTTTCTTTCTGATCTAAAGGTAGGTAACCCAGGCACAGTCCAAGATAAAAAATAAATAAATAAAGACCATTTGGGTCAGGTGATGGTTTCAAATCTAAATGTTAATTTTACTTCTAAAGTAGGGTTACATCCCTTGCAATGTTCCCAACCTATATGAAAATTTTAATATCATTTTTTATCTCTATTGTTTTGTTTTACTGTATCTTTAGTAATGAATGAAAGAATGAATGATTCTTGTAAATTGTGTTGGCAATTATTGTAAAATTCAAGCCTATTGATAGGGAAGATGTTGCTGAAGGATGTTAAATTGAGAACCTATACTCTAAAGCTTTGTTGATCACAGAGATAAATTGAAATGTCAACCTGGGGGTTAGTACTGGTAGAAATCTCATGTCCCACTTCCTTTTGCAATAGGTCAGAGATTCTTGCTGAATTTTGCTTACTGACTGGGCAAGAGTGGGCTTCTGACCCAGAGCAGCCAAAAATGATGCAATTATAAGGGTCCCTGCACATCATGCCTAGAAGCCAAGTCCTCAGGAATATTTCAGGACTTAGAATCAAGGTTTGAATGAAAGGTAAGAAGTCAGGAACAGAAGAGATAAGAACTTCATCAGTCACTGAAGCACAAGTTGATGTGAGAGAAAAAGGTCTCAAACTTTTGGAGAAGAAATCATAACAAAAACATGGGCTCCTGACACCTGTTTCAACTATAATGTCAGATAGATATTTTGGTGGATGTACTGTGATACCATGATAATTTATTCTGTAAACTGTATTTACATTTAGAAAAATATTCTTAACATCATTTTTCTAAATATCATCTGTGTAGGTGGTCAACACCAGATGTTAATAAAACCCTATTATCTGACTCTGCTTGTTAGGATCACATCCTAATTTCAGTATCCTTCTCTGGGTATTTTGTCAGAAATATTTTTAGATCAGCAATAATGTTTAAAATACTTTTAGCCACTGTGGCAGATACATAGGCTGTTCTATCCACTATTTATATCACACAAACATGCACATATGCACACATACACATAGGTGAACTTAAGCAGATCCATACACATACATAAATACACTCAAACACACATAAATATTTAAGGAGAGATCTAGGAAGATGTATTGTCACATGTGGAAATTGAAAGCAAAGTCTTTGAGGTCAGTGAACTATAAAATATTGTCGGGCCACAAAGGAAAAAAATGTTTATTAAACTTAGAGCTTTTTAAAAGAATGTCCTCCTTCCTTTTGCTTTTAGTCCAGGTAACTGCTGAGGTGCATTGCTGTGTGTGATTGAATACTATACTCCTTGCCTGCATTGTTTGCCTCTGGGCTTCTCCCTATTTTCAAGCTTCTTCTCTTCACACCATCAATTCAAAGAGGTGGTGCCATTTTTTTTGTGGCATTTGTGTTTGTGATTGTCTTTGACACCACTCTCCTCCTCTTGAGTACTAGAGCCAGAGAGGTTTCCTGGCTTTGACCTTGTCTGAATGTGGCAAAGTAAATTTGCCTTTAAGTCCCTCACTGAGAAAGCCTTGGTTTCTCTTAGAAGCTGACTGACCCTGCTCCCATCTCGCACCTGCTTCCAGATGCCACGTTTCATGAGCCTGCTGTGCTAAAACACATTAAAGTGGCAGATGCTGATAATTGTATATGGTCCCAAAAGCCAGGGAAACTGCATCAAGAGAAGAGATACTCTGTGGAAATCAAACTGAAGAAAAGGTGAAAGATTTCAGCTCTTTATTGGGAGTTTTGAATCTTTGAGCTCTTCATCTCCATCTGTGAGTCTGAAGCAGAGTGTTAGGCAGTGTGTTATAAATATTTGTAGTTGAGATGAAATTTATAGGTAAAACTCAAAGGTGCAGAAGAGTAGCTGTATTTCTCCAAAATTGGATTCCACTGACTAAGCCTATTTAATCAGGGTATCTCCCTCTCCCAAATATCCTCTCCTTCTCTTCCTCAAGTTGGTGTGTGGATTGGGAGTGAGAAATTCCATGGCAACAAGGGGTGGATACCTGCTTTGCACACTGTCCCTGTTCCTATGTCCTTACTGGGTTTTGCTCAGATACTGCCTCTCTCAGGAGCTGTAATTAGAAGGCCATGCTCATACTCACTGAGCCATGACTGCTATGGGCTGCTGAAATAGCTGCTGACTAGGTCAAGTGGCCTACCTCAGGTCTTGTGCACTCTTTGGCATTATCTACCTGGCTTTTGGATTTCAGCTGTACTTCCGCATCTTCTGTTATGTGGTTCTCTGACCCCTTATTATGGCCTATGTCTGGCAATTGTATCCTAAATCCTTAGCTAATTCTTACCATGTTGGGTAAATGAGTGAAACAAGCAATGGGAACTTTTCCAAATTTTCTCCATGCCTTGCTGGCATTACAACAGACATAGAATAGGTGCATACATGGGTGGCTTCTTCAGGCCTTCTTTGTGGGCACCTGCCTTCTAGTCACCACCTAGGCTGCATTCCATACGCAGTGGTGACCATGATGAGTACTGTAGTCTGATGGAGACAAGTACTCCTCCTTGCTGAAGAGATCTTTATAACATGCTTTGTTAGGCTCCTTAGGAATTGGGAAACAACTACTCTGAAGGAGCATATGCTCTTTAATGACCCTAATCAGAGGAGCAAGAGTGCCTGAAACACCAAGTTCAAGATCCATGCATGTATTGTAGCTCTCATATTTTCTGTACTCTCTAGACCAATGTTACATGTTAAATTTAAGAATTCCAAGTTCCTAATAGCCTTGGTGGGCCATTGTAACCTCACATATTTAATTTTCCATTGCAATGTGTTTTAGTTGCCTATGATACGGTAACTTTAAGCTTGCTTGCTTGTATTAAGTCAGTTTCCACATGATGATTTATAAAAAATAGTTTATCTTGGCAGTGATATAGCAAAAAGAGATGCTTCAACTAACTATAGAAGAGGTTGGTAAGGAGATTGAGAATTTTTGGAAGTTAAGCATCTGCATGGTGTCCTCAAACCCTGCCAAGTATAGGGTTTTGTAATTGCACTCTGGCATCTCCTCTTGTCGGATACTGCAGTAAGCTGAGAAACAACTAGCTCTTTAGATTTAATAATGCTGGTCTCTTACCTTAACAATATTGAGAAAAGACGTATGGTGAATTGGGAGGAAATTAAAGTGCATACTGGTAGAACATCTTCAATAAACTTAAGTTATATGTGTGCACACATATGTTAGTTTTTATTAGAAATAAGATACTATGATTTCTTTCCTGGACAGGTGATAAAAAAATGGAGAATGTATTCTAAGCCATGAAGGTTTACAGTTGTGAGTTAAGCGGGACAGTCCCACATCTGTTAAGAAGGAACCTGCTCATTACAGTTAGAGAAGGAGCCACAAGGCAAGAGTCACTTCAGAACTAGCACTATGATTATAAGTAGCATTTATATCACAACATAGTTTACAAAATATTACTTCATTTGATTTCACAACAACCTTTTAGGGAAGAGTTATGTTTCTTCTAACTTACTAGTGAACACAGCTGTTAAGTTGCTTTCACAAAGTAAATCAGCTGGGGAATAAAACTGGAATTTGCATTTTATAGTTTTATTTAGACATTCAATAATAGATATATTAAATAATACAGATAGTATTAAATAATAGTAATTATAGATCAAGTGCTTTTATGTACTTTTTTACCTACTGTTTCAAATGTCACCTCTGTAATACAACTTAGTTGTTATCTCAGATTCATTTGCTTTAACTTTTATTTATTTATTTATTTAAGATTTTATTTCATTATTTCTAGAAAGAGGGGAAAGGAGAGAGGCATAGAGGGAGAGAGACATCAATGTATGGTTGCCTTTCACCTGACTCCAGCCACAGAGCTGACTGGAGACCTGGTTTACAACCTTGTTATGTGCCCTGTCTGGGGAATTGAACCTGCGACCTTTGGGTTCCCAGGCCAGCGCCTTACCCACTGTGCTACCAGCCAGGACTCCTGCTTTAACTTTTTATTAGGAAACTTTCAAATCTATAAGAGGGTAAGGAGACTAGCATAATAAACACTCATGTGTTCATTAGCTAAATTAATTTTTATACACAATAATGAACTATAAAAATGGGGGAGGAAGAAAACAGTTGAATTCACAATTGCATCAAAAAGAATAAAATAGGCCCTGGCTGGTGTGGCTCAGTGGATTGAATGCTGACCTGTGAACCAAAAGGTCACCAGTTCAATTTTCAGTCAGGGCACATGCCTGGGTTGTGGGCCAGGTCCCCATTTGGGGCTGTGCAAGAGCAACCACACATTGATGTTCCTCTCCCTCCTTTTCCCTCTCTGTGAAAATAAAGAAGTAGAATATGTTTTTTAAAGGAATAAAATTAACCAAAGATGTTAAAGACCTGTACTCAGGCCCTGGCTGGTGGCATAGTAGATAGGTGCCAGCCTGCAAACCCAAAGGTCGCTGGTTCGATTCCCAGCCAGGGCACATAATCAGGTTGCAAGCCAGGTCTCCAGCCAGCTCTGTAGCTGCAGGCAGGTGACAGGCAACCATACATTGCTGTTATCTCTTTCGCTCTGCCTCTGTCCCTTCCCCTCTCTCTAAACATAATAAATAAAATCTGAAAAAAAAAAAAAAAAAAAAAAAGAACTTTACTTAGAAAGTTATAAGATACTAAGGAAAGAAATAGAAGATACAAATAAGTAGAAGCATATACTGCTTTCATGGGTAGAAAGAATTTTCATCATTGAATTGTCCATACTACCCAAAGCAATCTACTGATTCAGTGCAATTCCTGTCAGAATATCAATGGTATACTTCACAGAACTAGAAAAAATATTTTAAAATTTGTATGGAACCCTGAATAGCAACAAAACTCTTAAGAAAGACTAACAAGGTTGGAAGAATCACACTATCTACTATCAAACTATACTGCAAGGCCACAGTAATCAAAACAGCATGGTACTGGTATAAAAACTAACAGATCAAAAAAAAGTTAAATTAATAATTGTGCACCTTTCACCATATTTGCTTTATACACTTTTTTCTGAAATATCTAAAATGTAGACTTTACAATATTTTATCCCTAAATACTTTAGAAGTCATTCTCCAAAAATAAAGACATTTTCCTATTTAACCATCTCTTTAACCATTATACTATCACCCCTAAGTCCTTAATATTAACTATTATTATATCCACATTAAATTCCCCCATTAGCCTTTAAATGCCTTTTAACGTTGGTATGTTCAAAGTAGAGTTCAGTTGAGGTCCACACATTATATCTGGCTGTTGCCTCTTAACAGCTTTTCACTGCAATCAATGCACCCCACCTTCTCCAGTTCCCTCACTTTCCCCCTATGCCATTCCCCCTATGCCATGCACCTGTTGAGTCGATCCAGCTGGTGATCCTGTGGAAAGTTCCACCATCTAGATTTCTCGGATTATTTCCTTGTTTAACTTGTTCCTCTCATGGCTGCTATTGCTGTTAACTGCTTAAGATATACCGTTTCAGTCAGGTTCATGTCAGAAATTTTTAGAAAGGCTGTTTCAAGGTGAGGCACAGGGTACAGGCCTGGCTGGCCCACCCTTAGTGACGTTGATTTTAATTACTAAATGAAGGTGATTCTAATTTACTTTTAAAGTATTGCATTTTTTGCAGTGGTTTTCATCATAATTCATTTCAATTAATTCCGGACTCTAACTGGTACACATATACTCATCAAATTTTTAAGTTATTTCTTTAGGGCATTGTTTAGATTTCATAGAATATCAAGTGCAGGTATTTAATCGACGTGAAAAGATAGATAATGCTTTGGAACATGTATTCAACATATCTTTGTAATTAAACTGAAATTATTAATATTTTTAATGAGTCATTGCTGATTAAAAAAGAAATAGCCACATCTAGTGTATTACTTTTCAGCTAAATTTTATCCCTCAGTGACCTATTTTTCTGTCTAACCATATTCCCTGAACAGCTGTGTGTGTGTATAGCCTACTTTACCAATGCTTTGGAGATCACAAGGGCAAATTCAAAGATTAAAGCTTTCTCTCTTCTTCATTAGTGTGTGTGTCTGTCCCTCTGCATTTTCAAGAGCTAATTTGAACCAAAAGTAAGTTTTACAGTTAAATATGTTTTAGAATCAAGGGAATATATGAGCAAATCTGTATTAATTAGGTCATTTAAGATGGATAAAGAAACATCTTTTTATTTTTTATTCTGTACACTCACATTCTCTTTCAATAGGGGTCTTGATGTGTTCATTTTTAAAGTAGTTTTGTTTTCACTGAGATTAGCACTTTTAAAACTCTGGTGGAGGGGCAAGTGGCCTGGCTTCACTGATCGGCAAACAGCTCCCCCTCTGAGTACTATTATCATCCAGAGGGGTTTTCTTACTGAGCAGTAATGAAGGTTTATCACCAAGTTATAAACAGGCAAAAAGAGCTTATGTTAATGAGGTCAACACTGTTTCTGTTATGACTTTGACTTATTAAATAACCCTCCAAAGGGAATACCTTTTCCAAATGGGCTAAACAGAGAGATAAACTTTTACCAGCTGAAGACTTAAACTGCAACTGTACTTAATAATGTGGAACTGTAGCTAAATCTACATGGAACCATGCAATGATAATTATGTCACTGGGACTACGTATTAATACTTATTTATGTATTTGTGCATACAGTCATTTTATAACTAGTTCTTTATCTCAGGCAACTTGGGCTGTCATAAGAAAATACCATACTGTGTGGCTTGAACAACATATTTATTTCCTCACAATTCTGATGGCTGTAAAGTTCAAGGTCAAGGTGCCAGCCAATTCAATTTCTGTTGTGAGCTCTCTTTTAAAGGATTTGCAGATGGCTGCCTTTTCATTGAGTCCTCATGTGGCAGGGAGAGAGAGAGCAAGCATGTTCTCTAGTGTATCTTCTTATAAGGGCACCAATCCCATCATGAGGACCCCACCCTCATGACCTCATCCAACCCTAATTATTTCCCAAAGATCCTACCTCCAATACTGTCACCTTGGAGATGATGGCTTCAACATATAGACTTGGGACGGGGTGGGGGTGGGCACAAACATTTAGTCCCTAACAATCTTCATGTAGGGAGTGAGTGAATAGGAAGAGAGAACTTTATATGTTAGATGGATAGGTTTACAAATCACCTCTGGAGATTTAGATTGTATGTGTCCTTTTCCCCAGCCACTGGGTTCTGTGTCAGACAAGTTGCTTCTGCAATGGTCTGGTGATATTTGATTGAATGAGAATGGCATATCACCACTGAGTTGGAGCAAAGGCAGACATGACAAAGAAGTTCAAATATTGAGTGTATGGTTGATAATCAATATAGATCAACTCATTCTAACACTATGAATCAGGGCATGCCGGTTGCAGTTTTGTTGTCAATGTTTCAGTGTTTTATCAATTTGCAATTATAGTCCTGGCCTAGGATTTGCACAGCCTTTGATCAGGAAGTCACCAGCTTGTAGTTAGGTGGGGTGATAACCAGACAGCTGCTCATGAATACCAATGAGCATTTTGTCAATGCAAATTTGAAGAGCCCTTTTAAAAATTTAGCCCTAAGTGCCTACTTTGAGCTTCGGTGTGATATGTGGCACGAGACCACTTAACCAGCAAGTTTACTTCTAATTTTAGCTTCACCTGAATTAAAGCTGGCGTGCTATTGCATATGGCTGCAGACATTAACAACTTTAAAGTGAGAAGGGAAAAACCTGAAATTAGATGCAGTACAAAGGAAGAATCACAGGAAAGTCACTGGTGGTTTTGTGTTGTTTTCAAAATTTCAGGAAATCTCTGATGAATATTAGGGTAAAAGAGATAATTTGCTTCTTCACAGGAACAAATTTTTAATGCCATTTATTTCCTACTTTGGCAGGTTAGTCAATCTGCCTACATACAACGGAAGCAAATCAAAACAAAACAAGCTGTTTGGGGAATTGATTCTCTGACAAATCCTTCTTGAATGAGCCAGGGTCCCTAGTAAAGAGAATGCTTTACAGCTCCTGCTCACTCCTCAGATATCTGACCATTGGGCTTCTGACATGTTGCATCTACCAAGACAGTTAAACAACCATTGTACTATTTTGTTTCAGATATGTGGCCATCCCAGCAATATATTTTTGTTTTTTGTGTGAGAGGAGAAAAAAGCAGAAGCTTCCTGTATTCTCTTCTAGATTATTGAAGTGGCTGCTTCATGCATTAGCTTAACTCACCTCCTGTGAGTAAAAATTTAGCTGCAGCCTCCAACAAAGTTGACACCTGAATGCCAGTAAAGTGGATTGAAACTACTTGTTCTCATTGATTGTTGCTGACACAGGATAAAGGCAGACAGAAAAGGGACAGTTACAATTAGTGCAAGAGTCACAGAGCAACAACATTGAAAAGAACTATAATTAGTGAGGGTTAGCTATGCTTGAATTTATTATTTCAATTAATTAAGCAAATATTTATTTTGTGCAAGAAGTATTATAAGATTTAAAGATCAAAAAATGTTAAGGTGTTGTCTTTACCTTCAAGGGATTGGCAGAGGGTCAGATTGATTTACAGAAAAATAAAAGGATTATGATAAAGTTTGTACCATTTGTAGGAGAGACTTTTAAGAATGAGTCAGGTCTCTTATTGGGGAGGTTAGAAAAGCTTCAAAGAAGAGGAAAATATTAGGGAATATATTACACACAAAATCATAAGGAAGTATTTAGTAAATAAAAATAATAAGAAACCAAACATCTATTTAATAGGACCTTAGAAGAGAAAATTAATTTTGGTTTGAAATAGAAAGGAAACATAACAAAAATGCAGGGACAAGCTAATGTGGGCCTTAGGTAATATTTGTAGTGTAAAGGTGAAAGAGTTGTTAAACCTGAACTGCACTAACATGACTTTAATTTCTTGCTCTAGGACACTTGGGCTAACAGAAAGCCATAACCTTCTTGATGTGTCTGGAGCCGGGAAAATAGGGCTGACTCAGCCCACAGTGGGCTTGTGATTGCCATTTGGTTTCCATTTTACACAATGTTTTATGTGTTTTTTTTTTTTTTTTAACAATAACACTTTGATAGAAATATGTATTGAACTAGCTTATTTTTTGCTACATTACAGCTCCCTATGAAATTTATATAGTAGGCAACAACATTATGGTACTGGAGAAGAAGAAATGTAAAGTTTATTTCCTTTAAACATAAATTAAGGGAAGAAACTGTAGTTTATATTTTGAATTTGATTCCATAGCTCTTAGGCTATTCCTAAGAAATCTTCGTGTAAATGTGCTCTGGATACCTGAATGAATTACTTCCCCTCTGAGTGGTAAGAGAGGTAGAATTCTTATCGCTCTGTAAAGAACGGACTCTTGGTTGAGCTATGTAATATTAATGATCACTGAGGTACGAGTCATTAGTTTACATGAGAGAGGAAACAGCTTGTCCAGCTGTCTTCAAAGATACCTGTATCCATTTGAGGAAATTCTTCACTTTTAGGCAACCAGCCACCGAGCATGCGAGCTCCAAATAGTGATGTCTGAATGTGTGTGTGTGTGTGTGTGTGTGTGTGTGTCTTCTGAATGTGTGTAGCATTCTGTGGAAACATACAAACACACAATCCCCCCCAATTTGATGTATTAGAGGCCTAAATTAATAGATGGCATTAGCTACATTTTTTATCAATGCATCCCCAGTCTTAGAATAATTCATGCACACTAGTGCCAGCATTGTAGGAAGGCTAAGTAGGGTGAAGGACTCCAATGTGCTAAACGTGTTTGGATAAAGCCCGGGTTCCTTACCAGTGCTTTGAGTTACCTCTAAAACCTCAGATCAGTCATTTCATTTTGGGACCTGTTTTCTTCCTTTCATGATAGAATGAGTTGAACTAGGGATCTATAGGAATCCTTCATGCTCCATATCCTATGGTTCTAGTTATTCTAAGAAGAAACCTGAGTGATTGTAGTTTCAGAAATGAGATTTTCAGAAATCTGTTGTTAGGAACATTTTATCCTTTGGTTCCCACAGAGCCTAATTCAAGTTGACTATCAGGACACAGCTCTCCATCATACCATTGTAAGATCAATATAGAGTTTGGCAGTATTGCCTGGATTTTGAAGCTGAATCATTAGAACACAGATGGAAGAAGATGATTTATATAAGGTCATATTTGTCATGTAGGTAACAAAACCTGTTCCAAGGGAAAGCCATCTTTTTTTGCAGCTCTTGGCTGCCTCAGAGGAATTTTGTCTCCACTAGTATTTTTTTTTTTAATCTAAATTTACCTTATGATGGCAGAAATATTAATAGGTAATTATGATCCTTTGGTAATTTGGGGTAGATTTGTTGTATAATGCTAGGGAGGCATGGTTGTCATGCTGAATCAGGACCTTTCATTTGGAATCTAGTGGGGAACCAGTTTTCAGCATTCTTCCCATTCGTATTTTATATGTATGTGTGTGTGTGAGAGAGAGAGATACACACATATATGTGTCTGATATATATATATATATATATATATATATATATATATATATATGCATCAGCTATATAAAAATATTTTACCCTAAAACATTGATTACATTGTTCTAGGCTCTCAACTTTATGGGAAATATAAAGATAGTCTTTTTGTAAAAAAAAAAAAAAAATCTAGTGAAGGAAATGCAGTTCATGGTAGGAATATAAAATTATTATTGAATAAAAACTTATTTTGTTTTTATAAAATAAGTGCTAAAATTATTATACCATTTACATGGCACACAGATAGAACTAAATCATGACAATATTTGGGTTTTTACTTATAAGTGATATTAAATCATGTGACAAGCAAAGACTAGTTATGCTCAGAAATCTAATTTAGTTCATGCCTGATGAATAGACTTCCAAGTGACTCATGAAAAATACCTGCATGTTAGAACTTCTTTTTCATTAGATAGAGAATGGTTCATTTAATTTTTCTAAGTTGAAATATGTAGGGCAAATTATAATAGACCATTTTACTTCTTAAGAAATTTTAATTATTTGGTTTTTATGATACCCTGTCATGTAAAATATTTTCACCCTACAGCATTTCTGTTGTCCTAGTCCAATTTTAATTCAGATTATAAGAGTACTGGTACTTTTGATATTGATATTCCAATTAAAGCTTAGAATGTGAATAATGATGGGAACTCCCAGGTATAATTTTTTTACTTGTAAATGTATTAATATTTGAACCTTATCCATTCATCAAAGACTATTTCAGAAGAGTAAAACTCCTTGTCCCATAAGCATGAAGGACATTATGTTTTCCAGGTAGCTAGGATGAAATAACAACTGTGGTTCCAGGGCTTTGATTCTTTTATTTTCTAAATTTAGTTAAACACAATGAAAATAACTTCTAGTGCCCCATTCTTACTGTAAGGGATATAAGAAACACATCTGCAAGTATGTAACGTGATGGACCTGATTAGCTAAAATGTTTGCAGTGGTAGAACAACCTCTTCTTAGAATGATTTATGCATTGAGGTTACAGTATTTAAAAATCTGATAACCTTTATTAGGTTCCAAGAAGTAACTCTTTATATTTAATGAGGTTCGGGACTCATGCAATCTTCACAGCTGTTTTTCTATAGATACATTTTTTTCCACAGGATAAGAGAAATATGATTTACATGCAATCCTCTCATTGCTATTTATTATTATTTTTGTTTGTTTAACAAAACACTGCTTTATCAAACCAACAGAAATGCTCTCAAATCTTTCCTTACTCTTTGAATTATATAAAGATAGAACATGGATAGAACAATATTCAGGAGAAACAAGTATCCTTCTTCAATAGTGACTCAGAAAACTTGAAGATGAACTTTCTCTCATTTGTAAATGTGCCCAGGTCGTCTGCTGGCTCCTGCAAGAGGTTGCCCTCTCAGCTTATAAGCGTTCATGGCTGTTGAAAAGCTCTTGATGGAGACCTGGCGTGCAAGGGGCGGCAGCTCTCCAGTTTGTCCCAGGAGTCACGTAGCAGTGGGAAAAAGAACTCCACAACCTTTCCATAAAACAAAATATTTTTCTGCAAAGATTTTTTATAAGAATAAAAAAGAATCTATGGTCCTGACCAGCTGCTCAGTTGGTTAGACCCTCATCCCTATACACCAAGGTTGCAGGTTGGATCCCCAGTCAGGGCACATACAAGAAGCAACCAATGAAGCATTAACAAGTGGAACAACAAATCTCTCTCTCTCTCTTTCACTCTCTCTTTCTCTTTTAATCAATACATTTAAAAAAGAATGAAAAGACTCTACAGATTAAAAATATTTACAAAAAATATTTACAAAATACTAGATTAAATAAAGTTGAAGGATGTATCTGTTAGATCGTCTTCTAGTTGTCAAAATGTTAATTCTCAGTATGAATATCCTGGTGGGGAATACTGAGGGCATGGTCTTCTAAGTGGATTGGAGCAAGAGCTCTCTTTCTGTTAAACATTTATTAAATGTTATAAAAGAGTAAAATGTTGAGGAGAAGAGTTTAGACAGTGCTGCCTTAGCAACCACCAAACATCCAGCCTTAGGTGTGGAGGCAGGTGTGGGAAGGGGGCCCCAGGAAGTTCTGATGGTTTGTCAGTGGACAAACCTCTCCTTTGTGGAGCCTGGAGTTGCCTCATCAACACCCTCTGCTGCCTCCCTTGGTCCCTGTTGGCACCAAAAGTACAATCTTCTTTTTCCCTTTCTGGGACATAAATTTGCTCAGAATACTAGCTTTCTGTCCTGCAGCTCCCTTCCATCCTCTCTGTGCGAGGAGGCCTCACACATCTGGCTTTTCCAGTGTCCCTGCCTGCTACAGCTGTTTTGTATTTCTGCTCTCATTTTCAACTTGGTCTCCAGAAATCATCTTGTCAAGACATTTCTAATGATTTTTTTTTTAAAGGAAAAGAAAAAAAGGAGGCATTTAAAACCCTTGTATGAATTCAGAAAAAAAGTGTTCTATACATATTTGTAAGATTTTGAAAATTTGTGATGAGCTATTTTTGAAAGTTTTCTCCCTTCTCTTTAATGCTAGTTAATGAAATACAGAGCAACACATAGGAGCCCATGCAAATCATGTTCCAGGTGGTCCTGCATGTATAGCAAACTAAAAACAAAAATATCTTCCTTTCCCTGTCCCACTTCTCTGAAGATTTGGGTTTAAAAAAAGGCCATGTCTGGTTTGGTTTAGGATTCTGCCCCTTACTAGGCCTGTAGCCTAGGTGAAAGTAATCTCTCTGAGTTTAGCTACTTCATCTGAAAAGTAGGGGTAGTTGTACTTACCTCCTGGGGTCATTGGGAGGATGAGTTGAGAAAAAACCTGAAAAGCACAGCTGAGGATGCCTGACACATAGCAAGTGGAGTCTTGGCCTCTCATTATTGTGCTGTCTCCATTTTTGATCTTGCAAATGTCTGGGTCCAGTGAACCCACGGGTGCTTAGCTTGAAAGGATTATGTAGGTTTCAAAGTTAGGAGATCAGTGTGGTTGGATCCTAGGAATAAAGCCAATTGACTTCTAAATGCATGTTCCAAGTTTTCTTTGTGGGTAAGGGCTTCTGTAGATGTGTAACATCCCTAGACAGAGCATAGCCCAAAGACACACCTGTGAGGGCCAATTGCAGCCCCCAGACTGTACTTGGAGTTGCTGGTATACTGACTGATATACAGACATGGGTCCATCCAGTCCCCTGCTGCCAGGCTTCTGCATATTAAAATGTTCTTGCTGGAAGGGAAGGTGATGGCCAAGTAGGTGGAAGCTGAGTCCACTTGCTCTTGCACCCAGCTCAGACACTTAACTGATCTTCCAAAAATTAAACTGAACATTCAACAGAATCTTAGCTGATAGGAAGTTTGGAAGCCGAGGAGCACTAAGACGCTTCAAAATGGGCGGCAAGGAGATTGTACAGGTGTGAGGGGAAGTGCCCCACGCATGGCGCCTGTAGCCCAGAAGAGCCTGGTCAAAGATTGCAGCTTTCTCCTAACCCTCCTAGGGAAGTGAACTCCCAGACCCAAGCTGGAGGGATACACAAAGGGGAGGCCCAGGCTGCATGCACACCCACACCCAAAGCTGCAGCAGCAAAGGCCAACGAGGAGAGAGAGAGCGAGAGGGCGAGAGAGAGCGAGAGAGAGCGAGAGAGTGAGTGAGAGAGAGAGAGAGAGAGAGAGAGAGAGAGAGAGAGAAAGAGGAATTCCTGCTGCACCTAGAGGAATTCCTGCTGTACCTGAGTGGGGTGGAGGAGGCTGGCCATGGCCAGCCCTGGCTTTGAAAGACTCTTGGCTTTTAAGAGAGGTGCTGTGTACAGAAAACTGGGCAGTGATTCAGTGCCACAGTGGGAGTTGTCAGAGAGACTTTTTAAAAGAGAAGCTGAGGCATGCTAATCGCACCCTGAGCGCAGCTGTCTTGCCAGCAAGGGGAGAGGATTGAGGACACGATTTGCTCCCACTCAGTGCAGCTGGGCAGATTGATCAGAAAGGTGCAAAGCGAAGGAATTTCTTGGCCCCAGCCTGGTGCAGCTGGCAGGGCAGAGGTTGTGCCGACTAGAGAATGCAGGACCCGATCTGCTGCAAGGGCCGTGGGCTGGGAACTGGAAGGGTAGGAGATGAGCACCTGAGATTATTAAATGCCAGGCACAGCTAGCTTCCCTGAAAGAGATCCAGAGATTGGAGATCAAACCTCCAGGAAGGAAAGGTTGCACCCAGCCCCCACCTCCTGCAAGATCAAGGAAAGTCTTCAGAACTGGCAGGTCAGGCTCAAGAGCCCCCTGCAGGGTACATTTCCACAAGAGAAGAGCAGCAAGAGGGCCAATTTTGAACTTCTCTCAAGGGAGACAAAATACACTGGTTCCCGTTGCTGGAAGGACAGCAAAGCGGGGAGATCAGAAATCAGTGCAGCAAGCGGGAATCAGGGCCTTGTCCAGCCTCAGCTCACTCACAGGGCTGCCATCAGCACCAAGCAGGAGACAGCTGACCCCCTTACACAGATTGGCTCCCCCAGACAGACAGCTAAGTCATCAGAAACTATATATATATATATATAGTTATATATATATAACATTATTGGAAATAAGTGGGGGCAGACGAAGACAGGTGGTGCAGGGTCAGTAGAAACACACCCACAATTTTCCCAGAAAACTGAGCAGTGCCTCTCAGGGGGATACCTAGGGGTCCCACCCTAGTAGTGACAACAGAGGCCACTCTGGAGGCCTGTGAAGGTAATACAGGTGGTGCTGCTAGAAGCTGGACAACCCCCTCTAAACCTAGAGCTGACAAAACATTAGTGGCAGATCCAGAAAGAGCAGTTAGAAGGTAAATGAACACCAGACTCCTGAGATGAATTTCACCTCACTCTTCTTCAGAATTTGCTTTTTTTTACTTTCACATCAACTTTTAATATTTCTTCTTTTGCTTCAATTGTCTTCCAACAAATTCACCATTATCTTTTATTTTTATTATTTTTGTTTAGATTTTAACTTTATTGTTATTTCAAATCTCACATTGCACCCTTCCTTTATCTTGCTCCATTTGCCTTCTTCCTGCCCTTTCTTATTTTCGTTGTAAACTTTATTTTCTCCCATGCTATGCCTTGTTTTTATTTCTTACTGTTGCTGTTTCTCCTCCCTCTATTCTCCCAAATCATTCTTCCTTCTTCTAGTCAGTTCACATTCTTTTCACCTCTTATAATATTCTTATTTCCTTTCCACCTTTATAAATTGTAGCTTGTTTTGGCATGAATATTAGGGCTATTGCTGTTCTGTTTCAATATTATTTCTAGTTGTTCATTATTTTTTGCAGTTTAAATCTCATAGGTTACTTGCTCTCTCTGTCTTACTCCATTTTGCCTCTCCCCTGCCCTTGCTTATTTGAGTTAGGAATTTTATTTATTTTTTCTTTTTTAGCCTATATCCTATTCCTTACTCTTATGTTTTTTCTGCCCATATCCTCTCAAAAGTATTCTTCTTTACTATATACATCTCATATTCTCTTTTCTCTTTTGTATAGTATTCTTATTCCTATGTTACCTTTATTAATCTTTGCTCAGCTGTCATTGTTATTGACTCTGTTGTGGTTTTTCTGTGATTTTATTCCTTTTGGTTCACTACATTTAAAATTTTATTTCAAAACATATAGTACACTCTTCCCATTTCTTACTCCATGTTGACACAGCCCTTTCTTGGTTTACTTGTGTTTTAAACTTTATTTTCTCCCTTTCTTCACCTTGCTTCTATTCCCTACTCTTATTATTTCTCCTCCCTTCCTACTCAAAATCACTTGTCTCTTCTTTCATCATCTCATATTCCCTTTTTCTTATCTCATAATATTCTTAATCTCTGTCCATTTTTATAAATATTTTCTTAATTGCTTTTGATGTTGATGTAGTAGGGACTATTTTTGCTGGTGTAAGTTTGGTTTCCTGGTTAGTATTGCTTTGTTAACCAGCATCAGTACACCACCCAAGACATGGTGGGAGTTGTGACTCCCAGTCAGTCAGCTAGAGGGAAGAACCCACCAACAAATGAACCATCAATAATCAAAGCCCAGGCACAACAAGAAACCCACATAAACTGAGTAAAGGAAAACCCTAGAGCAGAAAGACTAGGAGATAAAACAGGCTACACCACTGAGTCCCACAGAACTCCTACCACAGACATAGACCCCCATGAAAACAGGCAGGCAAAGCAGAGCAACCTAAGATACAGGAATAAATAAGAAGAGTCACCTAACATTGGAGGACAAAGAAATAACCCACAATCAGAAGGAATGGAGAAATCCCCAGAAAAAAGAGCTAGATGAAATTGAGGCAAGCAATCTGTCAGACATAGAATTAAAAATAATGGTTATAAGGATGCTCAAAGAACTCACTTAGCTCTGCAAAGAAATTTATGGGAGCTAAAAGGGACTTAGTGGGAACTATAACAGCATGAAAATGAACATAAAAATATGAATAAGAACTAGGAAGAAATGAAGAATACAATATCTGAAGTGAAGAATACACTAGAAGGAATTAAAAAATAGGCTTGATAAAGCAGAGGACTGAATCAGCAAGTTGGAAGACATGATAGAAATGCTGGAAGACATGATAGAAATAAATACCTAGTTAGAGCAACAAAATGAAAAAGGACTAAAAAAAAAAAAAAAAAAAAAAGAATGAGGATAGTTTAAGGAAGCTTCAGAACAACATGAAACATAACAACATTCTCATTATTGAAATATCAGAAGGAGAAGAAAAGGAACAAGGGATAGAAAACCTATTTGAAAAAAATGACAGTAAACTTCCCTAACTTGGTGAGGGAAAAAGTCAAGTTCAGGAAACAGTGTCCTAACCAAGATGAACCCAAAGAGGCCTACTCCAAGACACATCATAATTAAAAGGAGATACATTTTCAAGACAAAGAGAAAATCTTAAAGGCAGCAAGAGGGTAACAGCTAGTAATATACAAGTGAGCTCCAATAAGGCTATCAGCTGAAATACTACAAACCGGAAGGGATTCACATGAAATATTCCAAGTAATGAAAACCAAAGGCCTACAATCAAGAATACTCTATCTAGCAAGGCTCTCATTTAAAATTGAACGTGAAATAAAGAGCTTCCCAGACAAAAGAATGCTAAAAGAGCACATCTCCACCAAGCCAGCACTGTAAGAGATGCTAAAGGGACTGCTATAAAAAGGAAATGAGAGGGAGAGAGAGAAATTCCATTTACTATACCAACTAGAAAAAGAAAGTACCTGGGAATAAACTTAATCAAAGATGTAAAAGACCTGTACTTAGAAAACTATAGAACATTGAAGAAAGAAATTAAGGAAGATACAAATAAGGGGAAACTTATACCATGTTCATGGGTTGGAAGAATTAACATCATTAAAATGGCCATACTACACAAAACAATCTATAGATTCATGCATGTAATTCTTATTAAAATATCAATGGCATATTTCACAGACCACATTTCAAAAATTTATATGGAAGCAAAAATAACCCTGAATAGCCTCAGCAATCTTGAGAAAGAAAAACAAGGTAGGAAGGATTACAATAATTGGTATGAAACTATACTATAAGGCCACTGTAATCAAAACAATCTGGTACTGGAATAAGAACAGACACAGAGATCAGTGGAAGAGAATAGAGAACCCAGAAATAAACCCACATCTTTACAATTAATTAATATTTGAAAAGGGGACATGAGCATACAATGGAGTAAAGATAGTCTCTTCAATAGATGGTGTTGGGAGAAATGGACTGGTATATGCAAAGAAATGAAACTAGAAAAATGAAACCAACATATATCATGCACCAGAATAAATTCAAAGTGGATAAAAGACTTAAATATAAGTCATGACATCATAGAAGTCCTAGAGGGAAACAGAAAGATTTCAGATATTCCATGCAGCAATATTTTTGCTGATATATCTCCTAGGGCAAGGGAAGTAAAGGAACAAATAAACAAATGGAACTGCATCAAACTAAAAAACTTTTACACAGATAAAGAAAGCATCATGAAAGTAAAAAAGGAACCCAACTGTAGAGGAAAACATATTTGCCAATGATACATTGGACAAGAATTTGATCTCCAAAATATATAAAGAACTCATATGACTCAACACCAGGATGACAAACAATCCAATTAAAATTGGGCAAAGGATCTGAATACTTCACTGAAGAGAACATACAGATGACCCATAGACATATGAGAAAATGCTCTATATCACCAGTCATCAGAAAGATGCAAATTAAAACCACAGTGAGATACACCTCACACCTGTCAGAATGGTCATTAGTAAATGAACAAACAAGTGCTGACAAATATGTGGAGAAAAGGGAACCTTAGTGCAATGTTGGTAGGAGTGCAAACTGGTACAGCCACTGTGTGAAACAGTATGGAGTTTCCTTAAGAAAACAACAAGGGAAACTGCTTTTTGACAGTGATTCCGCTGCTGGGAATATACACTAATAATTCCAAATCACCAATTCAAAACAATTTATGAACTCCTATGTTCATAGCAGCACTATTCACAATAGCCAAGTGCTGGAAACAGTCTAAATGCCCATCAGTCAATAAGTGGATCAAAAACATTGGTACATTTATACAACGAAATACGACACAGAAGAAAGAAAGGAAGAACTACCCTTCACTATAGAATATTATGCTAAGTGAAATAAGACAATTGGTGAAAAGACAAATACCAGATATCTTACCTCTAAAAGGACTCTAATAAACAAAATAAACTAATGAACAAAATAGAACCACAGGCATGAAGACATTCAACAGATAGAAAGTGATCAGAGGGGTGTGGTGACAAGTATAATGGTGAAAAGAAGGGGAAGGGATTAGACAAAGAACATGTATGAATGACCCATGGACATGGATGAGTCTGTGGAAACTACCCATGGGGGTGGGGGAGTGGGATGGGCCAAGGGGAGCAAAGGGGGGGAAGTTGTAATAGAATAACAATAACAAAAGTGAAAAAAAAAAGAAAAGATCTGAATATAAAGTCATCTTACAAAAACAATGTTTCTTGTACTGAAAAGGCTTACAGTAGTTGCTTACACATAAAGGCTTAGATCAGGCAAATCCAAGACTAGCCAGGGGGCCTAAAGTTTTCCATCCCAACATGCTTGAAGGAAGATTATTTGTCACTTTCATAAGTAGGACTTCTCAACATTTCTAAGATAATGGAAGGTGATAGCCTGCTAAATAGATTTCTTTCCTCCCTGGTTCCTCCATTGCCTCCTTCCCTTCCTTCCTTCCTTTGTTGCTCCGTGTCCCTCTTTATGTTTTTATTTATTTATTTATTTATATTAGACAGGTTTCTACCTTTCTTTATCTCTGTCTTTCTTTTCCCTTCTTCATTCTTTCTTGCATATAAAGATGCCACTTAAAAGGGACCTTCTCTCAAACAACATAAGAAAGGAATACTTTTTTACCTATAGTTGTTATTTATTAAATATCATTAAGACAAGCAGTACTTTTGTACTGTGCCTTAGCAACAGCCTAGAACATGGTTGGTGACTTTGACTTTTCTTTGTCTTTTCTTAGGTAACAGGTCTGATCTCAGTTAACAACCTTCTTACTCCAAACAACAAGCTCTCTCCACATTAAACTATAATCTTTAGTACAGAGCAGTTGGTTGAGCAGCACAGTTTGAATAGATGAGAGAGAGGGATTCCTATATGGTTATTTCTCTATTTCCCTGTGTCTGCTGTCAGAGATCATTGCTCTGTGGAAATAGAGAGTGAAAGCCCTAGGGAATGGCTATTTGGTAGGATGGAGAAAATGCACTCTTCAGCTTTTCATTTGTTTGTAAACTTTAAATTCCAGGACTCATCTGTAGAAAGGAGTAGCTTTTTGTTCTATTCACTTTCTCCCCTCTATGCATTTATCTTAGGTGAACTGGCATGCAGAAAACACAATAAGCTACCTGCTCGGCAGAGCCGTGAATCTGAGGCACACCTGGGGATATGAGATCCGCGCACAAATGCACAACAAGCGGTGGCGCAGAAGAGTGAGCGCCAAGTGGTCATTTTTGTTGGAATGCTTCACAGAACAGATGGGCTTTTATGAGTTTCCGAAGTTTGTTATTATCAATCTCAGCTGTTCTGAGGATTCTTTCCTTCTATATACACTTTAATATCTCCATGTGTATTTGGTGCTTATGACATGCAAGGACAGTTAGCACTTAAAACTGGGCGTCCCAGGGCAGTGTGAATGTCCCTCACTGGGCTCTCCAGAAATCCTCACTCTACCTATTCAAACTGTTTGATTGGGGGAACAGATTTGGCAGGAATCTGTGACCACACTTGAGGTATTGTTCAGGGAAGGTCATGCAGCAAAAGCAAATGAACTGCCAGATCTCACAATACACCCAAGTTTTATTTCTTGCTCACACATTCTAATGCAGGTGGCAGAGGTGCAGGCTGAAGGGAGGGCAGACACATTCTCCTCCACATGGTCACTCGGCATCCAGGCTGACAGAGGCACCAACAGTGCCACATGAGGCCTAGAAAAGAAAACACTGAAGAACCACAAAGGGAATTTCCATTACCACAGCTCAGAAATGACATCTTTTATTACTACAAAATTTCATGGCTCAGAACTGGTTACATAGCCTTGCCTACCTGCAAAGGGACAGGGAAGTAGAGTATCCCATAAGCCAAGAAGATGGGATAGAAAATAAAATTTGCTGTACACAGAGCTTTTCCCCAGCTTTACCAGATGTTTGCAGAGGTAACGAATTCACCATTGGTGGGAATTTTTATCATGAGTATTTGGTTTGCAGCTTCCTCCTTTATTCAAGGAGAACAGAAATACATGTAATAAGAACAATCATATAATAAAAAATATTTATATTTGCCTCAATTAAAATACAGATTATATATATATATATGTATGTGTGTGTGTATATATATATATATATATATATATATAAAATTTCTGCATGACAGTCACATTTTAATGGGCATATTCTCAAACAAAACAAAAATTGCATTTTCTAAGCACACATTAATATTAAATCAGGAAATACTCTAAATTTTCTGGGTGGTCAGAACAGGCCAAGGTGGCATGAATCGGACATGTCTTTGTTATTAGGACTCCAGACATTAAAAAGTAGAATATAATAAAATTTGAAACAGGAACTTTGGAGACTTATTTTGTTGCTTCAGACTGAGAAGGGAACTTCTTAATAGTTGTTTTTAATGTATATTTTCATAGGCTTTAAATATAGAAAAATAAGAGCAAAATCAAAATATTTGAAGGTGAAAGGAAATCACTTTTCTCATGCATTCTGGTACCAATATAAATTAATACAATCCTTTGGAAAAACAATCCAGTGAAACATATCAAAAACTTTGCAAGTGCAGAGCCCAGGCTGGTAGCACAGTGGGTAAGGCGCCGGCCTGTGAACCCAAAGGTCGCAGGTTCGATTCCCCAGCCAGGGCACATAACCAGGTTGCAAGCCAGGTCTCCAGTTAGGTCCGTAGCTGGAGGCAGGTGAAAAGCAACCATACATTGATGTCTCCCTCTCTGCCTCTCCCCCTTCCCCTCTTTCTAAAAATAATGAAATAAAATCTTTAAAAAAAAAAAAGAAAAAAAAAAAGCAAAAAACTTTGCAAGTGCAGTATTGCTACCAATATTCCAAGAGTCATAAAAAAGGCTTAAAACCTCACTAATTCCAACTCTGGGAACCAAACGTGTAGAAACACAGCAATCCCTTATCAACCACCTCAGATAATATTCTTGAAAGGCAATGTAGTTGGCTGTTTATCCCCAAAACTACTTCGATAAGGTCATGATTTGGTTAAAATTAATATAGTAGGGCTAAAGAAAATATGGCATGGTATACATTGTTCTTACAATTATATAAATAAGTATTCTATAAAGCATCTAGTTACCTTAAACTAGGTTATTTGACATAAAATCCTGTTTCTCCATTTTTCTGCAAGATCACTGTCGACTTTATGAACACCTCTGGCAGATTCATGAGCAGTTTCTGTTCTACAAACTATTTCTCTCCCTTTTCCAAAATAACCACTTAGTGCCTAAAAGTCTAATATCTTTGTTCGCTTGCATTCTTGGGTGTTTTATATCTTAAGTGTTAGCAAATTGCTTATATAACCAAGTGGCCTTAAAAATACACTCCATATTTGCACATATTTCTAGATCTGGTCTGCCATAATCTACAACATAAAGAGCAGAAATGATCTATTTGTCCGTTATTATTTTTTTTTAGGGGACTAGTTTGAATGGTCTATTTTTAGGAAAAATACCAGCTTCATATTTTTTATTTACCCTTAAACAATAGTTTCTAAAAGTTACTATTCATAATTTGGGTTTAAGAGGCTATTTGCCTGAAGGTCATTAGATATATTTCAGCATGATTTATTCCAAAGAAAATTAAAGTACCACCATATATTAAAAAAGGAATAAACTTTAAAAGCCAAATAATAAATGACCCACTACATGAAATAATATGCAACTTAAATATTAGTTAGAAAGGGTACGAATCACCTCATTATAATGTAATTATTAAAGAATAAAAATAATAGCCTCTTTTTATTGCCACTACTCTGTACCAGCAATGCTCTCTCTACCCCCACCTTGACCCTAATGTCAAACATGTACCCTTATATTCACCATTTAGCGGACAGAGGGGTTCAAGGTGAATGTAGCTAGGTTTGGGGCTGCACCTCTCCATCCCTCTTGCGCTTTGAGAGCCACTCCTTATGGATGTCTTTCTTGATTTCATAAAGCTCAAGTACACAGTGGATGTGGTGCAAGAGAGTTTAAGTTCTACTTTTACCCTTTTCATGGCCCCAACTCCAACTTTAACCCTGAGGCCACATCACTAAGAGACCTTACTGAATCCATAGTGGTTGGCTCAACGGATTTCTATAGGGAATATAAGACTCAGTCTGTATGTTTTTATTTGAGGGAAGAACTAAGGTTAGACAGAAGGTGCATTAGTGAAAGATAGTTGCAATAGAAAAGCTAGAGGGCTAACCCAAACATTTTTTTTGGTGGGGGTTCTTTTTGGCTTCTCTTAAGCTATCGATTTTTTTTCAGCTTTATGAAGGTATGCTTTACAAATAAAAAGTGTATATATTTCAATATAATCTTTAAGGTACATAACCTGATAACTATATGTGAAATTAACATAATCAAGATAATTAATACATTCATCATTTCCCACAGTTATCATTTGTGTGTTATGTGTTGAAAACACTTAAAATCTACTCCCAGCAAATTTCAAATAGACAGTGCCTTATTATTAATATAATCATCATGTTGTACATTAGATTTCAACAACATATTCATTTTATAACTAAAAGTTTGTAACCTTTGACCAACATCTCCCTGTTTCCCCTAATGCCCAACTCCTGGCAAACCACTGTCCTATTCTCTGGTTTTTTTAATTTAACTTTTTTAGATTCTACACATGAGTGAGATCATACAGTATTTGCCTTTCTGTGTCTTAAGCCAAACTTTTGAATGATCCATGATTTTGACACAATACCAAAATTCAATTTTCCGACCCCAAAATGGATAATAAGCTAGCTAATTGCAAATATACATAAAAATATCTGAATATTTTCTTCTGTAAATATCTACAGGTCTCCTTAGTTTCTTGGGTTGTAGTAGCTTAAGAGATTTTATGAAGTTTCTGTGTAAAATTTTGCATATATGTGCTTCTTTCAGCAAATTCACGTGTGATGAAAACTTTTTACCAGTGTTCAAGGGCTGTGCTTTATAATGTTGTAACCCTTAAGCAAGGTTCACTTCTCTTAATGAAAACCTACGTAGATACCAGTTTCTAGCTGATCCCATTTTTTAAAAAAATTTTATTGTTGTTGTATTACATCCATCCCCTTTTTTGCTCCCCTCTCTCCCCCTCCCCACTGATCCCATTTTTAATGAAGATTTAAACCTGAGTCACCTCAGGGCAGCTAAGGATTTTTAACTTGAGAGCTAAAATGAAGGTTCAGACTTAGTATTTTATTTAAGCCCAGTCATTCTGATGGGTTCTTTTAATAATGAGAAGGTCACTGAGCCTTAACACATGCTACAGATTCACATAGTTCTTTCTAAATTCATGTGGCTAAAGAATTTAATTCAGATGTTTATGTTTATTATGACATATTAAAATATAGACAATGTTTTTGACAGCTTCCCCAGGAAGAAAATATCTGTCTCCCGCAAATTCTATTTTGACTCCAAAACAAACTACATCAAGAATGTCTCATTTAAATTGTTTACTTGGAATTTTGTTTTTTTCTATGAAGCAGGCCCCTTGTTATCCTATCTTCCCATATTTACATATCCTTAAAACCTCTGGTCTGCAAAGGTGTAGATTGCTACAGGGGCCTTAGTGCTCCTAGAAAGCTGAAGAAAGAAAATCTGTTCAATTATATTTCTGTTAGTAAACAGAGAGGGACAAACATTGCTTTCAGCTGAAAAGTCACAAAACCACTAGAATAATTTGAAAGTAGTATAAAAGAGTTGGGTGTATATATAACATAAGACATAGATTCTCAAGGGAAGTATCATATCTTATTTATTTTTGTGTCTAAATGAGTACCAGACACCTAGAAAAGCATTCAATGCCTGTTGCTTGAACAAATGAATGTTTGCCCCCAAGAGTCATATGCGTGGTATTGATGACGGAGACATTGGTAGCCAGACACAAGCAACTAGTTATAATTTGTGAAGGTATATTTATATTCTTTTAGATCCTTATCATTTTATGCCATAGAAATAAATAATTTACAGATACATCTAAACAAATACTAAATAGTAATTTTTTTTTTAAAGATTTTATTTCATTATTTTCAGAAAAAAGGGAAGGGAGAGAGGCAGAGAGGGAGAGAGACATCAATGTATGGTTGCTTTTTACCTGCCTCCAGCCACAGACCTGACTGGAGACCTGGTTTGCAACCTGGTTACGTGCTCTGTCTGGGGAATCGAACCTGCGACCTTTGGTTTCGCAGGCCGTCGCCTTATCCACTGTGCTACCAGCCAGGGTTAAATAGTAATTTTTAATGGGTCAAAAAGCACATACATAATACAGTGAAAAGTCCTCATTTCTTTTCAATGAGTCAAATGAAGAAGGAAGACACAAAAACTAACCATGTGTGTGTTTTTAGATGTGTTTGTGCATGTATGCACTCTCTTTCAAACACTCTGTTGGGTGTTCTACCTACATTAACTCCTTAAGTTCTCTCCACAATACTACAAGGTAGTCACTATCCTTATTTCTATTTTACAGCTTTTAATAGAAAACTGTAATTTAGATTGTTTAAGTAACTTACACAAAATCATATAATTTGTTTGCAGTAGAGCTGAATTTAAAATCAAATAGTCTGACCCATACTTTTAGCCACTATCCTACACTACACTATATGCTCTTTGTATTAGGAAAATAACACTTTCATGGGCTCTTGGTTAGAAGATTACAACTTTCATGCTGTATGGGATGGTTGGAAATGAAAAAAAAAAAAAAAGTGAAAATGTAAAAATGAATTTCACTGCTGCTCATTGAACCTAGAAATTGTTTCCTACAAACATAACAACTAGCATATATTTTCCAGAAATAAATACTAATCTTTTTCTGTTTTTCTTTTTAAAATCCTTAAAAAGTCTATTTCATTGTGTTCTCTGAATGTTCTAGTATCTCTGTGCTTTAATTAGCAGCTGCTTCCAAGTGTGATAGGTGATTCATGCTAGTCTTAATATTGTATATAATTGGATCTCTAAGGCAAATTTATCTGTCAGAGTAAAATTGATCTACAAGTAGTTCCCTCTAGCTAATACCTAAATTAGTTTCATCTGGACTCTGCCCTCCAATTCCTTCTGAATTGCACCCAAGAAAGACAAGCTAGCAGCTGGTATAGGAAGCAGAAATTTTATTTGAAAGATTATAAGGTGAGTCCATGTTGGTGATGAAAGGAACAAGAAAACTAAACATATTTGCAGGCCAGCTTTGGGAAAATCAAGCTTATAACCCATTATCTTTTAGAATAGTTAGAATGCACTATTCAAACTATTTGAATAGCACCAGTACTTCAAAGCAGTACTGGTCAAGATTCTCAATTCAGGGAGTAACAGAAAACTCTGATAAGTAGGGGATTTTGGAATCCACTGTATATATTTTTTATTGTGCAAACATAGATTCTGTATATGTATATTTCCTTAATTTTCCCTCTTTATTTAAAATAACCCCATAGGAATATCTAAACCTACATACTCTCTATGGGCCGAGTAAGTAGTACATATATGGTTAATATAGTCTCGGTTGAAGAAGTCTTTCTATTCTCAAGTTATGTTCTCATGAGTCTCCCATTTCCATAGGATAGTGCCTCACAATACTGTGGAAGATATTTTATATACACTGTGTCTTATCCCCCTCCATCCCCTTTAAGACATCACCATAATAGTCATCTTTCTTTCTGTGTTATAACACTTATCACATTGTACTTATTACTTACATCTTGCCCCATTAGGCCTTGAATCCTGTTAAATTCTCCTTTTCATATCTAATCTCAAGAACAAATGGCCTCCAAAAGAGAATCTACCTTTATTTTTCAATGGAAAAAAATGCTTGGTAGAAGATTGGAGGACTTAGTTCTAGTACCAATAAGATAAAGGTTTTCATTGGGTCTCTCAGATCACCATTTTCTCCATTTGTTAAATGTAGGTAATGGGCCTTAGTAGGCTTGTCCAAATATGTGTTGATGAACACTGATTCTCTGAGATTCTTTGCAAATAAAATGATTCTTTTCAAAAATTTGGGAAATACTCTATCAATGGTATATGAGAAAGGCTTTCAGAAAATTAGGAGTAAAAAATAATTCCAACAATAATTAGCTTTTCTTTGTATAATATTTCCCCACAATTTTAGACTATGGGACCCTCTTTTAAGAAAATGTTTGTGTATATGTGTGTGTGTGTGTGTGTGTGTGTGTGTGTGTATATATATATATATATATTATTGTTGTTGTTATATTACATTCATCTCATTTTTCCCCTCTGCCCTCCCCTTCCCTATCCTCCTGATCTCCTCCCTCACAGTCAATCCTATGTTTTGTTCGTGTCCATGGGTCATCCATGCTAGTTCCTTGACTAAACTGTTCCCCTTCCTTGCCTCCTTCTCCCTCTCCTCACCTCCCCTCTACACAATTGAACATGTGTTCCCTGTATTTGTGTCTCTGGCTCTGTTTTGTTGTTTGTTTGTTCATTAGTCTCCTGTATTAAGTGAGAACATGTGGTATTTAATTTTTGCTGCCTGGCTTATCTCACTAAGCATGATATTCTCCAGTTCCATCCATACTATCGCAAATGGTAGGAGTTCTTTCTTTCTTTCTGCTGCATAGAGCTCCATTGTGTAAATGTACCAAAGTTTTTGATCCATTCATCCATTGAAAGGCACTTAGGTTGTTTTCAGCACTTGCTATTGCAAATAGCACTGCTATGAACATAAGGGTACATAGGTTCTTCTGATTTGGTGTTTCAGGTTCTTTGGGTATAATCCTAGCAGTGAAATTACTGGGTTATAAGGCAGTTCTATTCTTAGTTTTTTGAGGAAATTCCATACTGTCTTCCATAATGACTGCATCAGCCTGCATTCCCACCAGCAATGCACCAGGGCTCCCTTTTCTCCACATCCTTACCAGCACTTGTTGTTTGTTGATTTGTTAATGATGGCCATTCTGATAGGTGTGAGGTGGTATCTTGTAGTTTTAATTTGCATCTTTCTGATGACTAGTGATGTTGAGCATTCTTTCATATGCCTGTGGGCCCTTTGTATGTCTTTCTTGGAGGAGTGTCTGTTCAGGTCCTTTGCCCATTTGTTAATTGGATTGTTTGTCTCCCTGGTGTTGAGTCGTATTAGCTCTTTATATATTTTGGAGATCAAACCCTTGTCTGAGGTGTCATTGGCAAATATGTTTTCCCATATGGTTGGTTCCCTTTTTATTTTCTCAATGTTTTCATTAGCTGAGCAGAAGCTTTCTAGTTTGATATAGTCCCATTTGTACATTTGTTCCTTTATTTCCCTTGTCTTGGGAGATATTTCGGTGAAAATTTTGCTGCGTGGGATATCTGCAACATTTTTTTTGCCTATATTTTCCTCTAGGGCTTTTATGTTGGCACTGCTTATGTTTAAGTCTTTTATCCATCTTGAGTTTACTCTAGCGTATGGTGTAAGTTCATAGTCTAGTTTAATTTTTATGCATGTGCCTGTCCAGTTCTCCCAACATCACGTGTTGAAGAGGCTATTTGCACTCCACTTTATGTTCCTTCCTCCTTTGTCGAATATTAGTTGCCCATAAAGTCCTGGGTTCATTTCTGGGCTTTCTATTCAGTTCCATTCATTTGTTTGTCCGGTTTGTAGTAACCAAACCAGACTGTTTTGGTTACTATGGCTTTGTAATATAGTTTGATGTGGTATTGTGATTCCTCCTACTTTGCTCTTCTTTCTCAGGATTGCTGTAGCTGTTCAGGGTCATTTTTGACTCCATATGAATTTTTTAAGTGTCTGTTCTAATTCTGTGAAATATGATGTTGGTATTTTAATAGGGATTGCATTGAATCTATAGATAGGTTTGGGTAGTATGGACATTTTAATGATATTAATTCTTTCCGACCATGAACATGGTATGTGCTTCCATTTATTTGTATCTTCCTCAATTTCTTTCTTTGGTGTTCCATAGTCTTTTGAGTATAAGTCCTTTACTTCCTTGGTTAAGTTTATTCCTAAGTACTTTATTTTTCTTGTTGGTATAGTACATGGGATTCATTTTCTAGCTTCTATCTCTGATGTTTCATTGTTGGTGTATAAAAATGCCTTTGATTTCTGGATATTGACTTTGTATCCAGCTATTTTGCCCAATTCAGTTACTAGGTGGATTAGTTTTTTAGTGGACTTTATACAGTTTTCTATGTACACTATCATGTCATCTGCAAATAATGACAGCTTTACTTCCTCCTTTCCAATTTGGATACCTTTGACTCCTTTTTATTATCTGATTGTTGTGGCTAGAACTTCCAAAACTATGTTGAATGGAGTGGAGAGAGTGGGCACCCTTGCCTTGTTCCTAATCTTAAGGGAAAGGCTTTCAGTTTTTGCCCATTGAGTATGATATTAGCTTCAGGTTTCTCATATATGGCCTTTATTATGTTGAGGTATGCTCCCTCTATTCCCATCTTGCTGAGTGTTTTATCAGAAAAGGGTGTTGTACTTTTGCGAATGCTTTTTCTGCATCTATTGGTATGATCATATGGCTTTTGTCTTTCAGTTTAGTTATGTGGTGTATTACATTTATTGATTTGTGAATATTGAACCATCTTTGTATCTCTGGGATGAATCCCACTTGGTGTATAATTTTTAAAATATATTGCTGGATCCGGTTGAGAATTTTTGCATCTAAGTTTGTTAGAGATATTGACCTGTAGTTTTCTTTCTTTGTTGTGTCTTGACCTGATTTTGGGATTAGAATAACACTGACCTCATAAAAAGAGTTTGGGAGTCCTCCCTCTTGGATTTTTTTTTTTTTTTTTTTTGGAATAGTTTGAGGAGGATAGGAGTTAGTTTTTCCCTAAATATTTGGTAAAATTCACCTGTGTAGCCATCTGGATGAGGGCTCTTGTGCACTGGGAGATTTTTGATTACTTTAATTTTACTAGTTGTTATTGGTCAATTCAGGCTTTCTGCTTTTTCTTGTTTGAGTTTTGGTCTGTTATACATTTCCAGAAATTTGTCCTTTTCACCCAGGTTGTCAAGTTTCTTGTCATATAGTTGTGTGTAGTAATTTCTTACAATTCTTTGTATTTCTGTGGTAGTGATTGTGACTTCTCCTCTGTTGTTTCTGATTTTGTTTATTTGTTTCCTCTCTGTTTTTTTCTTGATGAGTCTTATTAATGGTTTGTCAATTTTGTTTATCTTTTCAAAGAACCAGCTCCTGGATTTGTTGATCCTTTGAATTGAGCTTTTAGTCTCTATGTTGTTTAATTCTGCTCTAGTCTTAATGATTTCCTTCCTTCTACTCACTCTGGGCTTTGTTTGTTGTTGCTATTCTAGTTCTTGAAGCTTTATGGTTAGATTGTTTGTATGAGTTTCTTCTAGCCTTTTTAGGTTGGCCTGTATTGCTATGAATTTCCCTCTGAGCACTGCCTTTGCTGTGTCCCATGGGGTTTGGGGTGTTGTGAATTCATTTTCATTTGCTCCCAGGTACTTTGTGATTTCTTCTTTGATCTCATTATTAATCCATTCCTTACTTAATAGCATGTTATTTAGTCTCATAAATTGTATTGTTTTTGGATTTTTTTCTTGAGATTGGTTTCTAGTTTCAAGCCATTGTGATCTGAGAAGATGCTTGGTATGATTTCAATTTTCTTGAATTTGTGGAGGCTTGTTTTGTGTCCTGCCATGTGGTCTATCTTTGAGGATGTTCCATGTGCATTAGAGAAGAATGTGTATTTTGCTTCTTTGGGGTGAAAAATTCTGTATATGTCAGTTAAGTCCATTTCATCTAGAATGTTTTTCAATGCTATAATATCCTTGGTATTTTTTTGCTTGAAAGATCTGTCCATTGTTGATAATGGGGTATTGAAATACCCTACTATTAGGTGTTGCTGTCTATATACTTCTTGAAGTCCTCCAAGATTTTCCTTTTATATTTGGGTGCTTCTATGTTGGGTGCATATATATTTATGAGGGTTATGTTTTCTTGGTGGATTGTTCCCTTAAGTATTATGAAATGTCCTTCTTTGTCTCTTTTTATGTCCTCACAGTGAACTCTAATTTGTCTGATACAAGTATTGCTAACCCAGCCTTTATTTTTTCATGTCCATTTGCTTGAAATATATTTTTTCATCCCTTCAATTTCAGTCTATGTCAGTCTTTTGTTCTGAGGTGGGTCTCTTGCAGACAGCATATATGTGGATTGTGTTGTTTGTTTTTTTTTCCCATTCAACTACCCTATGTCTTTTTTTTTTAATTTTTAAAATTTTTTAAAAATATTTTATTCATCACTTTTAGAGGGAGACAAAGGGATAGAGGCAGAGAGAAAGAGACATCAATGTATGGTTGCCTTTCACCTGCCTCCAACTGGAGGCAGGAGCCCTATGTCTTTTTATTGGTGCATTTAATCTATTTACATTTAAAGTTATTATTGAGAGGTACTTCTTCACTGACATTTTCCCCCCTTTGTTCCTATATTCCTCTCTGTCTCTCTTTGTTTCTTCATCTTTTTAATGTAGGCCTTTTAGCGTGTCTTGCAGTGCTGATTTGGTGGAGGTGTGTTCTTTTAGCCTTATTTTGTCCTTATTTCACCTTCCACTTTGAGTGAGAGCCTCACTGGGTAAAGTATTCGGTTGCAGACCTTTGTTTTTCATTACTTTGAGTGTTTCTTGCCATTCCCTTCTGGCTTGTACTGTTTCTGTTGCAAAATTACTTGATAATCTATCGGAACTTCCTTATAATGTTATTTGCTATTTCTCCCTTGATGCTTTTAGTATTCTCTCCTTGTCTTTGAAGTTTGCCATTTTAATTATGATGTGTCTTAAAGTAGGCCTGTTTGGGTTCATCTTCATTGGGACTCTTTGTGCTCCCAAAACTTGAGGGACCCTTTCACTCATCATTTTAGGGAAGTTTTCTGTCATTACTCTTTCAAACAGGTTTTCTATTCCTTGCTTCTCTTCTCCTTCTGGTATCCCTATGATATGGATATTGTTGTGTTTCATGTTGTCCTGTATCTCTCTCTCTTGTTTTTGTTTTTAAAGTTATTATTTTTAGAGAGTTGGGAAGGGAGAGAGGCAGAGAGGGAGAGAGACATCAATGTATGGTTGCCTTTTTCAGCTGTCTCCAGCTACGGACCTGGCTGGAGACCTGGCTTGCAACCTCATTATGTACCCTGGCTGGGGAATCGAACCTGTGACCTTTGGGTTTGCAGGCCAGCACCTTATCCACTGAGCCACCAGCCAGGGCCTATCTTGTATCTCTCTTAAAACCTATTCATTCTTTTTCAGTCTTTTTTTGTTTTGTTACAATGTCTGATTATTTTTTTCCCTGTTGTCCTCCAATTCACTGATCCTATCCTCTGCTTCATCTAACCTGCTTTGAATTCCTTCTATTGTGTTCTTCAGTTCTGAGATTGTGTTCTTCATTTCCTCCTAGTTCTTTCTGATGGCTTATATGTTTTTTTTTTTTTTTTAATGCTGGTATAATTTGTCATAAGTTCCTTGTAGTTGTCCTGGAGTTCTTTGTAGTTTTCTTTGAGTTCTGCTAATTTGTGGAACTTTCTTATAATGATTTCTTTGAATTTCATGTCTGATAGCTTGCCAGTTTCTATTTCAGTTCTCAGTCTGAAGGACTGAGTCTGAATCTGAAGGAAAGGTGATTCCACCTTTCCTTTTGGTGATGGACTGATTCTTTTTTCCCCCATTTTGGGTGTCTGTTATTGCTTGTTTTGTCTTGGATTAATCTGATTTGACTCCTTGCCTTCATGGAGTGCCTTCTGTGTTAGGAGATTTGTGGGGTTCAATGTTGCAGTCTCCTAGGTTTCCTCAACTTGTTGCTTTTGGGGTGGCCTTTATGTCATTAACTTGGGCTGTCTGGTTATATTTTGGATTTTTTGTATGTGTTGCTCCTTTCTATCCAGTTGGCTGATTGAGAAATACTCCTTCTATCAGGTCTTATACACTGTTTTTGAGCTGCTCCTAAAAACAGAACCACCAGTCCAAGCAAAAAAAAAAAAAAAAAAAAAAAAACACACACACACTTTCAAAGATTCTTTCTTTTTTCATTCCCTTTTTGACTATATATGAACCTAGCTAAATACCCATACCCTTCAAGGTAACCCCCACCCTTAATCACACCCTTAGCTGCAACGGAGCCAGTCTTAATAGGGATATAGATATCATAATACTGTTAATAGAGGGGGGAAATGATTAATTTGACTAAAGTATAGATAATTTTGAACGGTGCAAAGGGTTAGCAAAGATAGTGGGGATGGGAGAGAGAAAGCAAACTTTATCTCTTATATAGAAATGGGGAAGGGAAAAATCAGAATGCCTCAAGTACGAGTGAACAGTACTTCACTCGCATCTTCCTCCCTTTCCACACTCAATGAGCACTGATTGGTCAAGGTGGAGCCAGAACCCGTGTATTTTCAGCAGAAAAAAAATATGTAGGCCCTAGTAGTGCACCCACAAGAAAAAAAAAAAGTTTTAAGAGGCTGAAGAGGGGAGGAATACTTAGATTGAGGACTGGGAATGAGTTGTAGCAGGAGAGTGAGTAGACTTTAAAACAAGAGTAGGAGGAGGATCTTGGGTAGTTAGATGAATTGAGAGAAGGGAGGAGTGAAAATATGGGAATTGGGATACAGCATGATATAAACACTACTTAAAATGCAGTAATTGTGTGGGTTGGAAGTAACTTTTGAAAAGCATATGTTAGGGATTAATGGTTCATGTAGCTCTTGGTGTAACTCAGGTGCTTGAGATCAGCAGCAATCCATTTTCTGGGTCTGCCTCTTTTTCTTGATCAAGTCTCTGCAGTCTACAGTCTAGCTGTGTGATCTTGGAGTGGCAGGGCCTATGGATGTCAGTCAGTCAGGGCTGATTCCAAATGCCAGCACCCAAGGTAGGCTGAGCCTCCAGTAGCCTAGCTGAGTTTCTGCACTGCTGGTGTTTTAGGGTCCACCCTTCTCTCGCTGGTTCTGTGTGAAAACCTGCAGGGTGCTTTTATGGTGTGATGGCTACTCCTCCCCATCCAGCTCCTCGAGGAGGTTGCCGCCTGTGTCCTGCACCTGGCTCCAAGGGAGGGTGGCCTGCAACTTCGTTTGCTCTTGTGATGACTAGCTCTCCCCCTCCAGCTCTTTGATGAGTTTTTTGCAGCCCTTGTCTGCAAAGAGCACCTGACTACCTGGGAGGCCACAGCATTGTTTGTGGACGGTGGATGACTAGCTCTCCCTCTCCAGCTCCTTGTGGAGGTTTTTGCTGCCTTGATGGGTCCCTGGTTCGGTGGGGAGCCCCATAGCAACAGCACAGGTGATGGCTACTCCTCCCACTCCCGATCTCCGAGGAGGTTTTTGTTGCCTGCAATGGGCATGTCAGTTGCACCAGCAGCAAATTTCTGGTGCACAGTTTTGAGTTTCCATGGGAGCCTGCACACCAGTGTTGGTGCGTGGGGTTGGGCCTTCCCCCTCCCCTAGGGCTCCAAACGGCCCTCTTCCTGGATGGCGCAGCAGACCCTCTCACCACCCCAGCCAGTGCACTTTCCCGCTCCTCAGCTCTTGTTCCCTGTGGTCTTCTCCTCCTCTGTCTCTGGCCCCGGGAGGTGCTTCCTCTCTCTCAGCCTCCTGGGTATGGTTCTCACACAGTCCCTCCCCTGCAGGAGTTTAATTCCTCAGTCCCTCCAGAGTTTGCACTCACTGCCCACATTTCACTGCTCAGATTTCTAGTCACCAGGGAGCCTGGAGCTGTCTTCAGTTAGAGACGCCCCTCTGGGCAGAGCTGCCATGGCCCAGAGCCAGATGGCCAGTTTAGAACTGTCTCACCTGCTCTCCTGTAGGTCTCTGCAGCCTCTGAGCTGAAAATGTTAGTATTTTATAACACTAGAATACCAAGGGGAAAAGTTCAGAACAATAAATCTGAAATCCTTTATAATCCAAAACCTTCCATGAGTATTATTATGTATAATGTCCATCCATATATCACCATTAAAATAAAAAGATACCTTTTGAGGTAACATATTAATCTGATGACAACTGTCAGACTTGCATTTTTATTCCCATGTGAAGGCAGTTGTTCAGTATATATTATACTAGGACATATAGATACATTGATGAAGTTAGTAATATTTTACCAAAGGAGTTTCTGGTATGGAAGGAGGAGACCAAAATATAAAAAAAAAGAACAATATTCTCATAGAGTCATATAAGAAGTACAATGGAGGTACAGGGATGCTTGACCAAGTCTGGGAAGGGTGTGGGGACATAAGCTGTGACTAGCCTTGTTATATGAAGATGTTCCTTCCAATGAATGAGTGTTTAGAGAGAGCCAGATATACTAAGGAAGAACATTTCAAATAGCAAGAGCAGAATGATCAAAGACCCAGAATTCTGAGACATTAGACAATCCAGCTTATCCAGAGGTCACTGGCAACTCTTGTCAGAACACTTTTAGTGGAGTTGAGGGAATGGAGGCTTGATTAGATTGTAATGATACACAAGTAGGGTGATGAGAGGATTGTGTACGTAAAGAGTGCAAGAGATTGATTGGCAACTACAAAGCAGGACCTTCCTGGGAATGTGTTTACCAGAATGCAATCTTCCCCAGCAGTGAGACAGAGCAAGAAGCAGTGGTAATGCATCAGAAAATTGCTGATGGAAGGGGAAAACATTTGAAGACATTGCCAGAAAGTGATATGTGAGGGTGAGGTGTGCATATCCCTTTAAATTAGGAAACTTAAAAGAGAGTTGATAAAGTGCTGAAGACACAGACATGCTTCCCACTAAAACTTGGCAGTGATAAAAAACCAAACCTGTGTAACAAATTATGGTTTCTCACTTTAAATATCCAGAAGGCTCACTTTAGGTGATTTAGTAAAAAGATGACATTTCGTTGAGTTAGTTCATAAAAATAGAAAATTAACTCTTCTTTTTGTCTATGCTTATGCATATATACTTACATTGAGATTATCCAAAGTGTTTCATAGCAGGCTGTATACCTCTTTGAGCTACATAAATCCAAAGATGGAGCAAAACATAACCAGCACAGAGGTCTGGTTAAATTTTAAGAACTATTTCCTATGGAAAGAAAATGTAATTCATAACATGCATTTCTGGAGAGGTAGCATTCTCAGCAAAGAGAAATAGTATTGTAAATATCAAATGATCCCAGCCTTGTACATTCTTCTTACAATTTATCTGCCTCAAGTTGATAATAATAATAATATGTTCACTTCCACAATATCTCAAATCTAAGAATTTCCAAGTGCTTTGTAAATGTAAATCAAATCTGAAGATACCCCTGAGAGACAGGTGAATATTGTAACTAGTATATTATAAAGAAAGTATTAGATGAGGGATTTCTCAGGTTCACAGAGTCATTTGCTTGTTGGTACCTGAAATTCTGGGCAGAAGGTATGCATGTGTGTGCACATGCACGCGCGTACACACACACACACACACACTCACACACACACACAGTGGGTCCTGACTCCTCTGAGGCCACCAAATAGAAAGAGGTGTGTGTGTGTGTGTGTGTGTGTGTGTGTGTATGTGTATGTAACAATCATTGTGATAAAACAGAAAATATGTACAGGATGCAGTCCTGATTCAAGGGTGGCAATGATCTCCTTTACCTGGGGAAACCAGGCAAAGCTTCCAAGTGCACAAGACACTTACAACCATGGAGGATAATAAGGTATTTATAAGACATAGAAGTGAAAGAGGCAGAAGGTGTATTACCTATAAAGCCTTGAAGATAAGAAGCTACATGATATATAAAGAACTGAAAGGAGTCCTATTGGTTAGAGCAGGTGCTACCTACTCAAATGACTACCAGGTCAGGCACATAGTATAAATGAAGTGGTACATGGAAATTCTGGTGGTTTGTAAATCATTTGTATGCCATAGATGGCATTGATTTGTTGTGTTTTTAGTGTTGTGTTATATAAGTTCTTTATAATTTTGGGGTATTTTAAACCCTTATCAGATGTATCATTGATGAATATGTTCTGCCATTCAGTGGGTTGTCTTTTCATTTTGTTGATGGTTTCCTTTGCTGTGCAAACACCTTTTAGTTTGATGTAGTCACATTTGTTTATTATTTTTCTTTGATTTCTCTTGCTCCATGAGATATATCAGAAAAAATATTGCTACAAAAATGTATGAGATCCTACAGCTATGTTTTTCCTAGGATTTTTATAGTTTCATGTCTTACATATAAGTCTTTAATCCATTTTGAGTTTATTCTTATGTAGTGTATATGAAGGTGGTCTAGTTTCTTTCTTTCTTTTTTTTTTTTTTGCACATATCTGTTCAATTTTCTCAGCACTATTTATTGAATAGACTGTCTTTATCTCATTGTATGGTTTTGTTTCTTTTGTCTAAGATTATTTGACAATTGACCATAAAGGTGCAGGTTTATTTCTGGGATCTCTATTTTCTTCCATTGATCTATATGTCTGTTTTTTGACCAGCACTATGTTTTTTGGTTACTATGGCCTTGTATTATAGTTTGATATTAGGCATCATGATTCCTTCAACTTTGTTCTTTGTCAAAATTGCGGTGGCTATTTGGGGTCTTTTGTAGTTTCTTATAAATTTTTGGAATGTTTATTTTTGTTCTGTGAAATATGTCACTATTTGTATCTTGATAAGAATTGCATTAAATCTGTAGATTGCTTTGGGTAGTATGGACATTTTAATGATGTTGATTCTTTTTTTTTTTTTTTTTTTCCTTTAAAGAGGAGGGAAAAAAAAAATGTGTAGTTGTCTCTCTCTTGCCCCCTAACTGGGGACCTAGCCTGCAACCCACGTATATGCCCTGACTGGGAATTGAACCAGTGACCATGTGGTTCGCAGGCCAGCACTCAATCCACTGAGCCACACCAGCCAGGGCTAATGATATTAATTCTTCTAGTCTATGACCACACTCTATGATTCCACTTATTTGCATGTTTCTCAATTTCTTTCTTCAATATCTTGTAACTTTCTGAGTATAGGTTTTTACCTTCTTGGTTAAATTTATTCCTAGGCACCTTAGTTTTGTTGTTGTTATTGTAATAGTAAATGGAACTACTTTCTTAGTTTCTCTTTCTGATAGTTCATTATTGTTATATATGAATAAAAATGCCAATTATTTCTGAATATTAATTTTGTAACCTGCTACTTTGCCAAATTCATTCATTAGATCTAATATTTTTTTTAGTGGACTCTTTAGGGTGTCTATGTACAGTATCATGTCATCTGTGAATAATAACAGTTTGACTTCCTCCTTCCAATTTGGGTGCCTTTTATTTCTATTCCTTGTCTGATTGCTATGGCTAGGACTTACAGCATTTTGTTGAACAAGAGTGGTGAAAGCAGACATTTCTGTCTTGTTCCTGATCTTAAAGAAAATGCTTTTAGTGTTTGCCCTTAAGTATGATGTTGGCTGTGGATCATATATGTCATATATGATCTTTAGCATTTTGAGGTATGTTTCCTCTAGTCCCACTTTATTGTGAGTTTTTATCATAGATAGATGATGGATCTTATCAAATGCTTTTTCTAAATTTATTGACATGATTACGTGATTTTTTTTAAAAAAGATTTTATTATTTTTTGAGGGAAGGGAAGGGAGAAAGGCAGAGAGGGAGAGAATCAATGTATGGTTGCCTTTCACCTGCCTCCATCCACAGACCTGGCTGGAGACCTGACTTGCAACCTTGTTATGTGCTCTGATTGGGGAATCAAACCAGCTACCTTTGGGTTCGTAGGCCGGCGCCTTAACCACTGTGCCACCAGCCAGGGAGGACATCACGTGATTTTTATCCTTCATTCTGTTTATGTGGCATATCATGTTTATTAGTTTACAGATATTGTACAAACCTTGCATCCCTGGAATAAATCTCCTTTAATCGTGGTGTGTGATCTTTTTACTGTATTGCTGGGTCTATTTTACTAACATTTTGTTGAGGATTTTAGCATTATTTTCAATACAGATATTGTCCTATAATTTTTTTCTTTGTGGTGTCTTTATCTGGTTTTGAAATTAGGATAATGCTAGGCTTATAAAATGAACTTGGGAGCCTTCCCTCCTCTTAATTTTTTTTGGTATAGCTTAAGAAAGGTAAGTGTTTGTTCTTCTTTAAATATTTGATAAAATTCATCTGTGAAACCATCCAGTTTAGGACTTTTGTTTGTTGGAAGTTGTTTAATTACTTATTTGATTTCATTAGTTTTACTCTGTCTATTAAGATTTTCTTATTCTTTCTGATTCAGTTTGAAAGTTTGCATGTTTCCAAGAATTTATCCATTTCATCCAGGTTGTCCAATTTGTTGGCATATAGTTAGTTGTGCATATTTTCTAACAATCTTTTGTATTTCGGGGGTCTATTGTGCCTTTTCCTCCTTCATTTCTGATTCTATTTATTTGGGTCCTTCTTCTTCTTCTTCTTCTTCTTCTTCTTCTTCTTCTTCTTCTTCTTCTTCTTCTTCTTCTTCTTTTTGATGGGTCTGGTTAAAGATCTGTCAATCTTGTTTATCTTTTTTTAAGGAAAGAACTCTTGGTTTTACTGAATTTTATATTATGTTTTTAGGTCTATTTGTGTATTTCTGCTGTGATATTTATTATTTCTTTCTTCTGCTCACATTGGGTTTTGTTTGTTGTTCTTCAGTAGCACATTTAAGTGTAAAGTCAGATTTTTTACTTGACACTTTTTTGTTTGTTTTTTTGAGGCAGTCCTGTAATGTTATGAACTTACCTCTTAAGGATTGCTTTTGCTTTGTCCCATAGATTTTGAGCTGTTGTGTTCTTATTTTAATTTGTTTCAAGGTAGCTTTTGATTACTTCGTTGGTCTTATTATTATTATTTTTTAAAGATTTTATTTATTATTTCCAGAGAGAAGGAGAGGAAGGGATAGAGGCAGAGATGGAGAGAGACATCAATGTATGGTTGCCTTCACCTGCCTCCAGCCATAGACGTGGCCGGAGACCTGGCTTGCAATCTGGTTACATGCCCTAGCTGGGAATCAAACCAGAGACCTTTGGGTTTGCAGGCTGGCACCTTATCCACTGTGCCACCAGCCAGGGCTCTTCCTTGATCTTATTATTAACCCAGTCATTGTTAAGTAACATGTTTAATGTCCATATCTTTGTGTGTTTTTCAGCTTTTTAAATTTGTGATTGATTCTTAGTTTCATATGATTATGGTCAGAGATGATACTTGATATAATTCAATCTCCTTACATTTATTGAGACTTGTTTTGTGTCTTAACATGTACTCTATCCTAGAAAATGTTCCATGTGCAGAATGTATATTCTGTTGATTTGGGGTGAAATGCTCTGAAGATATCAAATTCATCTGATGTTGTGTGTCACATAATGCCTCTGTGAAACCCAGAATTCTTTATTCAGCAAAAATATTCTTTAAGAACCTAGTATAAAGGAACCATGGACATGGACAACAGGTGGGATTGACTTTGGGGGGAATGGGTGGGTGGGTGGGTGGGACAGAGGGGAGCAAAAAGGGGATGGATGTAATACAACAACAATAAAATTTTTTAAAAATCAAAAAGAAAAAAAAAGGAAAAAAAATTAAGTATCCAACTAAATAGCAAAAAAAAAAAAAAAAAAAGAATGAAGGCAAAGTAAAGGCACTTTTAGATATAAGAAAACTAAGAGCATTTATCACAATCGACATGTATTATAAGTAATGCTAAAGGGGTTTCTCAAAGGCTGAAGCAAAATGATATCTCAATATCTCAACATGCATAATATTAACAAATTTCAGTATTCCATGTTTAAAATTTTGATACAAAATGTACAGTAAAAGAAATGCACAAATACTAAGTGCATTTTACATTATACATTTTAATATTAGGTTCCCATAATTTATTGTTAGTTGTGTATTTTAAAGTTGGTGTAAAACCATATTTCTTGATTTTGAAATAAAATCTACTTATGAGAAAATAGAATTTAAAGATTGTGCTTGGAAATGGTTTTCTGTGTTTCAAAAAGAATATGTGCTTGTTCTTTTATAAACATTAATAGCAGCAAAAGCAACATGTTGCACTTATCTATTTTTAGTAGTACATATAATTATTTATAGACCCATTGAGTTCCACTGTAGTTTATTAGTCCTCCAAGAAGAATGCACAGAAAAGTATCTGAAGGCAACAGAAAAGGTGGGAATAGGAGTAAATTTGGATAGATAGGTAATAAATTAAGCATATTTAGATACTGGTGACAGGATAGGTGATGACATTTGGAAGTTCACTCTAAAATGGCTATTGGAATATTTTCTGAATGAAGTGTCAAAATCATTTTCATATCAGGTGGGAAGCCATTTGATTTTCTGTTACTCTGGATCTATTATCTTCTATTTATCATTTAACCTATTCCAAATAGGTATCTGTTCCACTTACTCCTTGGAAATGTGTCTTGGCTATGAATGGCCTCTCTGTTTTGAATCCATTAGGTACTACTTAGGTTCCATGTCCCTTGAATCTTAAGCTTTATTCCACATGGCTGACTGTTTGCTCTTTTTTAAAACGTTCTTTATGGTAGTTTTAAAACTACCATAGCACAACATTTTTAGTCTTTCAATTTTCCTTGGTGGCTTTTTTCCCTTATCCAACTCCTAAATGTAAGAGTGTCCAATATCATTGTTTTATTTCTCCTCTTTAACTATAGCTTCTTCTTGAGATATGAAATAATTTAGTCCAAGGCTTTTTAGATATAACAAATGTATTGGTAACTAGCACATTTATATCTCTATTCCAAAAGAGCTCCAGCTATTTATTTTGTAAATCCACATGGCTACTTAATACTGATGTTGGGATGCTATTGGTCTGGCCAATGCAAAAAAAGGGGCAGCAGGGCCTTTGCTAGTAATAAAAGAGATAGAGGAAGTACATGAGCCTAAGAAAGTTGGAAGTGAAAGTGGAGATTGCATAAAGTAATCCAGAGTCCCAAAAAGGCAGACCTAAACAGAAGAAGAAATTATGAAAGAAAGCAAGATATTGTCCAGTTGCAAGTTGAATTAGAGATACCTTTTCATAATACCCTTAATACCCTTTATAATGCTTTGAATAATTTTATGCAAGTTGAGAATATTCACTGAGAACAGAGAGAAATAACAGTGTAGTCAAATTTAAAAGCATGAGCAGCATGAGCATTCAATAATACTCTTAAATTGATTAAGACAAAGTTCTAAGGCTATATCAAAGGAACTAACATAGATTTTAAGACCCCCTCACACCATTAATAGTTGTGGAATTTAGGACAATTCAGAATGTTATTTGTTCTGGGAGGGCTGGCTCACTGTCAAAATTGGAGCTACATACTGAGTGCTTTTTCCTTCTTATAGAAGTACCTGCAACTGCATTGAGCTGGGGCCCACTGACATCTAAATGGAGGTTAGATGGAGGTTGACTACCAAGTCTGGAAATTGGTAGTCAAGGAGAGAATCAGGAAAAGCATCACCCTGAGAAGCAACTGTGAGTAAGATTCAGTCTCTAAGGCATAGGACTGCCAAGACTGGTAGCAGGTATCACTCACAGGCCTCAGAGCAAATGGGCTGTCCTGCAACTTTCTTAGAGCTGAAAAGAAACAATTGCTAACTTTCAGACTTGTAAAGAGATTCCACTCTATTGGGACTATTGTTAATGGATTCCTACAAGGAGGAGGAGAAATTGTGGCTAGAATTGTGAACTTTTATCCCCATAAATCAACATAACCTCTCTTTCTTGCTCTGAAGCTGTTAACTTCCTTTTCTGAATCAGAATAGGAACTGGAGGGTTCTACAACTGGATATTACTGACTTTCATTAATCTCAGTCCAGGACTGAGATGGAAAGAAAGCTCAACTGTAACTCAGTGTCTGCTGATCAGTAAGTCTCAGACTTTTTCCACTGCCTTTTAATGGTCCTGCATTTACCATGTTTCTAATAAAAACAAAAAATAAGCAGATCTAGGTAATCTCAGGTATAAAGTTGGGGCTAGAGGAAATGGATTTGCTTCCATAGAATTTACATGTAAGTCTCACACACCTTATAGGGGTTGTGATCCTTGTTTGAAAAATATTTTTTTAGGTTAGTGATTTTATTTCTTAATTAGTAAAAAAAATGTAAACACATAGAATTCTCTTCAATAGTAGAAAACTGGATTTTAAATAAAACCCCAAAATTTAGCATGACTTCTTCCATATATTGAAACATATAATGAGAATGTTCTTCTAGTTTACTGAGATATTTAATACATTGTTCTGCTTAAAATGAGGACTCAGTATTACCAAGGAAAATCAAATGTTTAGAAAGAATAAAAAATGTGTGATGTGTTTCAGAAAATTTTATCTAAAACTACTAAAATAGATATTTGACTTTTGAATTATAAGAAATATTCCAAAGTAGAAAAATAAGATATCCTCATGCACCTATCACCCAGCTTCAACAATTTTCAATGTATTCAATCTTGTTTCAACTATAGATCTTCCCTCTATATCCCTATGCCTCACTATTTAGTATGAAATACTAGTTTGATGCGAAACCCAGAAATTATATCATTACATCAGTAAGCATATCTAAAAAATAGGGACTTAATATTTATTTATTTATTTTTCAGAGAGTGAAGAAGGGAGGGAGAAAGAAACATTAGTGTGTGGTTTCCTCTTGAGAGCCACCAACTGGGGACCTAGACTACAACCCAGGCATGTGCCCTGTCTGGGAATCAAACCAGTGACCCTTTGGTTTGCAGGCCAGCAGTCAGTCCACTGAGCAACACCAGCAGGGCAGGACTTTTTTTTTTTTTTTTTTAAACATTATAAGCTTCTACTTCTGACTACGAAAATACAAGATAGCATGTTAAAGGATGTCACAAGGATATAATAAAACAAATTTTAGAATGTTGGAAACTCTATAAGATAAAACTCAGTTTCTCAGACAAGTACATTGCAAAGGGTAAAATAGAATTAGGGATAACTTATAAATGAAAAGAGACTAAGATACATGTTGATTCTAATCAATGATTATAGATGCTGATAATGGTTTTATAATTATGAGAAGAAAAAAATTTAATACTTTTCTGTAAAAAAAAGGAAGTAAATCTATATCCATCTGGAAAACTTGATAACCCAAAATGACTCATGGCTCAAAAGTTCTATGTAACTCCCTTCCTTCTCTGTTGTTTTTATTTTTATTTTTTGAGTAAAAAAGGATAAAATATTACAAAAATGAGATAAAGTAAGCAAATTCTGAGTTTTAAGGTAAACCTGCCAACTTCAGAGTCCTTCTGTTTTAAGAAGCCAAGAGTGCCTGTCTTTGTAGGAGTTAAATTACAGAGCAGGGCACACTTTATTGTCTAGGTGTGTTTTTAAAAACCAATATATTTAGAAAACCACCCTGAGTTTGACAGTACTTCTCAGTGTTTTTGATTTTTGCCTTGTTAATAGCAGACAGACCCATTATTTTATGAATCCAGTTCAACTCCCTGTCTTGCAGAGTTAATGTAGAAAAGTCAGGGAAGATTCTTTGGCCTTTTTTTCAGGCTTTTTGCATCACACCATATATATAAGTAACAGGCTCAGAAGGGGAGTGATGAGTCTCTCAAGGAAACAAATATGGCACATTCATTAGAAAGCTCGTTAAGAATAAAGTGCAGGAAGGGGCCTCTAAGAACAGATTCTTCTTCTGATATTTATTGGGACAAAGCAGTCTTTTAAATGGGGCACCTGAAAAGCTCTCTGCTGCAATTATTATTAGGCATTAGTGCTTTCACTAACTTCCTGGGATCAGCTTTGCCCTTTTCCCTGCCTTGGCAAACAGTTGACTACTGCACTTGTGTGTCTCAGGTTCCTGTAGAGAATTTGTTCTCACTTTTCCTGTCTTTGCTTGGGAGTCTTGTGCTTCCAGCCTGAGATGACATTTGAAAATTGGACATCCCTGTGAATTTAAGGACATAACTACACTTTATTGCTTGTCTTCTCTCCTGAATCTTTCTTCCCTTTCATTATTTCATGTTCAACTCTTCTGCTCTCTCTCTTCCCCCTAGTGCAGGGGTTGTAAACATTCTTTAAAGTGTCAGCTAGTACAGATAGTAAATATTTGAGGCTTTGCAGTCATCGGGTCTCCCTTGCAACCCTGCTGTTGTAGTGTAAAGAACAGCTATGTATTATAAATGAGTGATTGGGTGTGGCTTTGTTCCAATAAAATGTTATTTATAAAAACAGGTGGTGGGCCAGATTTCATCCATAGGCTGGAGTTCACAGACATCTGTTCTAGGGACCTAAAAGGAAAGTTCCCACTGCACTTATAAAGTAAAACTAAGTGTGTAGTATTTCCAAACATTTTTACCTTTATTCATTTGATTTCTCAAATTGCAAAACCTGCTAAGCTTTTATTACCTACTATGTGTCACGGTTATATAAAAGCATGAAAACACAAGTTGCTCAGTCTGGTGAGTGACTACTTGGACAGGTACTCACTCACCAGACAGGCAAACAACTGCCATATGATATATTTAGTGCTATAATGGACATATGAGCACGTATGACCATAGGTTAAGAGGATGTCAGATTGCCTGACACTCAAAGTATTAAGAAAATGTTATCAGGCAGAGGGCAATTGGATAGCAAGCAGCTAAGAAAATATATGAAAGGTCCAAGGAAATACACAGTATTTGAGTTTTGGAGTGTTACTGCAGCACCAGAGTAGGCAGCAGTCTTCTGGTAGGGAGGTGTCAGGTCCTGGAGCTTTGAGAGCTTTCAGACCAGTAGATTCTGATGGTGGGTAGGCCTCTGGTCTGGTGATAAACATGGACTTAGGCAAAGCTTTCAGGAGATTTGAGATCTTTATTGCAATGGCTGTAGGCTAATGACCGAAAGGCCCAGCAGCTCTCAAGGGTGTCAGCATTCTGTGTGCATGGTTTGTCCACCTGTACAACAGTGGTAAACATAGCATACAGCAAAAGGCAGGCTGATATACCCATTAGAACAAAGGAGGCTGTATGTCCCTTAGAACAAAGAGGCAATATACCCAAAGGCAGCACTTGCCATCACTGCTATGTTGGTTGACCCTGGGCTCAGTGTTCCAGGGATCTGAGACAAGATGAGCTTCAAGGCTAGCTAGTTGGCAGACTCCAGTGGAAGGGCCAGTCATATACAGAGAAGAATGGGGCACTGGCTCCCACATCCTGACAGGAGGCAGCAGGGAGAGGGGAAGAGTTGGTTTGAGGAAAAGCAGATGGGGCAGGTCTTAAAGTCTTGTGCTCCATGGCAGTGTTAGGATTTTATCTTGTGGGGCCTGGGAGGCATTGAACAATTTATAGCACAGGAATGCCATGGTCAGATTTACCTGCTGACTTGTGGGGAGCAAGATGGGAGATACAATGCCATCAGTCCTTGAAGGCTTTGATATTTTTTTAACTATCAAAAATAAGCAAATGTTCATAGAACCAGGACCTGTAAAACCAGGAGGGCATATACAATAGTCTGAATATTCTTTCTATTCACTTTTTATTTGCGTTCCCTGGGCCAACTACGTAGGCAGTGACTGCACTGTGTTTACTTGCTGCAGAAAGAAATGAAGCTGTCTTAGCTCGTGAGCTTAGTGAGGATTTTAAAGAGTGGGAGAAAGCCAGAATCCCCCACTCTGAAGCTTAGGGATGAGTGGAGGGTGAGGCTAGGTGGACTAGCCTTTGTCCTTTTCACGCTAAGAAAATAGGAGAAGACTTACCAGAGGATAGTGACAAAAAGGCTTACAGTACTACGCAAAATTATGAACTAAGAGACAGGAAAGAACTCACCTGGTTTGGTCGGTGAGGAGGGTAGAAGAGAAGGGAGACATGCAGCTTGCACAGAGATATGGAATTACATGTGATATAAGAGTTAGGGAGTGTGCACCAAGATACTCCTCTAATTGGGTATAGCAGCTGCTGGGAACTTTGAATTATAACTGGAATGCTAAGCTGTGAACTATTTAGTGGAAAATGGTACCACTAAATATACAGTCCTAATCGGGCAGGAAAGTATACTTTGGGTTTTTTAAGGGAAAGGGATTTAATGGCATAATTGCACCTTTAATATAAATTTATATAACCTTCAAATAAATAAAATATCTTTCCTTTTCACCAAACTCTGTTATTAAGAATCATCCCTGGTGGTGAGAAAATAGGGTCCATTAAAACTGAGGACTCCCCTACCCCCAAGGGTTCTGTAATAAGGGCAGCAGGAGAATCACTAAGGATAATAATTCTGAGTTTTGGTGAGCAGCTTCTCAGTATAATCTGAGGGCTTCTTGAATTTTTTTTGCCTTGAAATACCACACTCATCCACCTTCTGTAGGATCTAAAATTACACAACTGGAGATTCTATTCCTTAGGTTGAACATTGCCCTCTCTAGGCAATGTTTTTAAAAATACAGATTCTCACAGGAAGAGAGATACACTCTGTCAGTCATAACCTGGTGTGAATGATAGGCATCTGATAGGAACTCCAGAGAACAGAGGCCCCTGGGAAGGGGAGCAGATGAGGTCATCAAAATAAGGGAGAGACCACAGACCGGAACATGGCGAGAGCAAAGGATAAATTTGCCTACTTCTCCATGTTGCCTTGTGTAGCGTGGAGCTTAATAAGGTGGATGACAATGAGGCATAAAATAACAACTGATTAATAAACATGGTCAGGAAAAGGGTGTCTTTTTTAGAATCAATAGAAGTTTTAGTACCTAACAATTCCAGAGCCAATTTGCAAAGCTGTTGGGGAGTGTTCAGTGTGTGAGGGGCAGGCACCATGAGAGGAGGAGATAATCAGCAATTAGGAAACTTAAGATGCTTCAGACAAGGGATGGGCTGCAAGTGACACCAGAATGGCTGCCCACACTCCTTACTTCTGGAAGCTCTTATTCTTCTTCCAATAAGCTGCTTCATCTTCTGGATGTAAAACTGAAACACTTGGGTGAATGAACAACAGTTCTCTTTATCAAGGGGAGTCAGTGCCCAGTCTCTTTGGTCTTAGTGTACATTCCCGTGCAATGCCCATTGATTTGAAGCTGATGAGAGATATGAGGGCACAGTGCCCAGCTGATGACAAAGCAGCAGCCCTAGGAATATAGGCTGACACTCCACAGGAGGTGTCCTCCTACCTCTGTCATTGTCATGGAAACTGAAGAACGACACTTCTGAAACTAAATTCTGCCTGGATAAAGGAAAAGCAACCTTCAGCTTTTCTTGATTATTCATTCATACATTAAATATTTAACCACCTGTATTGCAGACCTATTCTGTGTGAAGGTCCGGCTTAGAGGCCAAGGACATTCAAAGGCATATGCATGAATAATTATAATACCAGATAGGCTCATGGCTGTAACAGAGAAGTTATTAGAATAGAAATGAGAGAAATATAATGGCCTACATTCCTCAACTGCAGAAGTAGCCCAAAAGACTGCAAAAGTTTGGAAGGGTTTATGCAATAACAAAATGTGTCCATTGTGATGATTTGAGGATCATTTGAACAAACCCTGATTGGAATGTGAGGTAATAAAGGTATTTGAAACTAGGGCCAGCTACATAACTGGTTTATACTGGTTGGCTTCCAGTGTAGAATGAACATGCAGGACTTATTTAAAAAGTGAGAAAAAAATTCCCTCCAAGGTACTAACATGAGAAATATGCTTCTTTCTTCCATGGTGTGTCAGGTTTGTGGGGCACAGGGATATCTGCTGGGGGAGTACAGCCCTTCACAGATACCCAGGACCTTAACCCGTGACTCAGTTCATAAGAACGTGTGGCCCACAGGTTGCTGGGTTTCCTCATCCCATCACCCAAACAACCACCTGATGCACATGGCACCTACCATGTCTTGCTCTGAAGCTGCCACTGTGCAGAAGGCCCTGCTGGCTGGAGAGCAACAGCTGTTGCTGGGTGAGGGGCAGGAAGAAAAGGCTTAGCAGGGCTTTGAGTGCCAGAAAACAGGGAGAAGTAGTGGTCACTGGGCAGAAGCACCAAGGGGGAGGCCAGGTGAGACCCTGGGCACCAGAAGGAGGCGATTGGACAGGTGGCAGGAAATCTATTCTCTGGAGGTGACATGAGGAGGGTCTGTTAATGAACTGTGAGGCTCTAAGCCCATCATTTCACAGAACTTCACTTGCAAAACACAAATTGAAAGAAAATATCATTAAGCATTTCAAGATGATGGCTGCAAAACATTAAATGCATGTGTGGACACTTTTGAGTTTGGAGCCCTGCCTAACTGCCCCCTCATGAAGCTGAGCCTGGTTGGAACCTACTCAATTGTACTGTATTCAGCCTTGGAAGCACCTTGGTCTCCTGACATGTATGGGTACAAGTGGCTACCATGCACATAATATAGCCCAAATGCTCTATAAATCCCAGAAAAGGAGCTATGGCTGCAGCTGGTTCTTTTAAGATAAGCAGAATTATCTGAAACATGTAAAATTGCTATACAGCAAGATCCCAATGAACAAAGGTAAATTTAATTAAACAAATATTTATTCAATACCTACTATGTCCTGTGCTCTGTTCTAGAAGCGTGGTACCTATCAGTGAACAAAACAAAGGTCTTTAAGTGAGTATTGCAACCTTCTTGTGAGCATTGTTTGCAGCCAAGGGAGCTGTTTTGCCCAGATATGCCTGGAAGGTTTGTATTCCTTTACTTTGGGGTGGGGGCTTGGCCTGCAGTGAACATTGATTGATCTTGAGTGTATTAATGTGCACAGGATGGAACAACTCTGTGGTATCATTCATACTCTAAACTAGACCTCCCAGGGAAACTTTGAGAAACTGAGGAAAGTGAATGACAAAGGGAATGGACTAGGACATATAATGTGCTTGCCTGGTTGCATGGGTATTGACTTGAAGTTCATGATCATGAATTTACACTGAGACCAGTCAATGTGGTCAGGCACAAGAATGCAGGTGTGGACTAGTCAAAAAGTGTAATTTTTCCAAGTGAGCATAATGAAGTGACTGAGAATAAGGGAGTCAAGAAATGCAAGTGTAAGAAGTGACAATTACATCTGGCAAGGGAATATAAGTGGACTAAGGAAGAAAGTGAAGATACAAGGGAGAGTGGATAAACAAGATAGGAGAATCAAATGATTAAAAAATAGGACTGGCAGAACTATAGAGACGGTAAAAAGATCAGTGGTTCTAGGGATTTGGGGTCAGAAAAGCAAGGGTGAAAAGGATGAATACAGGGGATTTTTAGAACAGTGACTATTCTGTATATCATGGTGATGGGTTTTGATTAATAATAATGCATAATATTGTTTCATCAGTTATAACAAATGAACTATAATAATACATGTTACTAATAAAGAAAAGTGAGGGGGTGGGCTGTGTGTGAGGGGGTATATAGGAACTCTCTGTAATATTTGCTTAATTTTTTCTATAAACCTAAAACTTCTCTAAAAGGCCATATTTAAAAATGTAGGACTGGGCATAACTCTTCATAAGACTGTATATTTTTAAAACTTTTTTCATTTACTGCAGAAATAAGACAGTGCTAGGTGTCTATTAGCTGACCGACATAAGTTAAATACTGTATGTTAAATCCAAAGTCACTTTCTCTAGACCAAAAAGTGAACAGTGTCATAGTGTAGAAAATGAATAGTAAAATGTTAAAAAATTTTATTTTGGGGCTAGGGTAGCCATACCCTTCTTGGTACCCAAATTGGAAAAAATAATATTATTTTATTTTTTTAAAGATTTTATTTACTATTTTTAGAGAGAGGGAAAGAGACATCAATGTATGGTTGCTTTCCACTTACCTCCACCTACAGACCTGGCTGGAGACCTGGCTTGCAACCCGGTTATGGGCCCTGGCTGGGGAATAGAACCAGCAACCTTTGGGTTCACAGGCTGGCACCTTATCCATTGTGACACCAGCCAGGTCCTGGAAAAACAATATAATTTTAATATTTTGTGACAAGAATAGAAGGGAGGCAGTAAGCTTGTAAGACGAGAAAGTACCCGAATCTTGCTCTACCTAGGCAAGGGGAAAAACACTTTGACACCTCCTCCACAGTCTCTCTTATGATCTATGAGATAAAGACATGGATCATAACAAAAGTCTGAGAGAAAAAGGCCTACTTGAGGTTATATGATTGTCACACTCTACAGTCCTTAGAGAAAAACATGTACTGCAATACTGCCTGTGACTCTTCCTTTTTGAGAATTTAAAGGTGAGAGTTTTATTTGCATGGTGATGCTGGTTTAAGTGTCTTCAATAATAAAGGCTCTCAATACTAAATTCTGTGAAAGTCTTACCTGGCACAAAATGAAAAAGAAAAGGCATAGTTGCAATGGTAAATGGACCAATACTTTATATAAATAGGGCCATTGTAAATTCAGTCCTTAAGTGAGCAAAGTATGTTACAAGGCTTATGGTATATTGAATATTTGCTTTAACTGGTTAAATAGTTTTAGGTACAATTAACTTGCTCTCTCATAAAATTGTTATAAGATAACTTCTCAAGTGGTTGGCCATTGATTCAGCAATCATTGCAATTTGAAAATTAAATGGAGATGATAAATAAATTAATAGTGACATTAGATGCATATTAAGTTATCTCTGCTGTCCACACATGCAGGCACATTAGCACAGACTCATCATTCAATTAATTGCCTTTTGCTGCAGTGAACCTCTAATCTCAGACACACAACAATCGTACACACAGAAGACCAGATAGGCTACTTGGGCCACATTTTAGAAATAAATCAGGCTTTCACTGCTGATGCACCTGGGATATCTCTCTGAGGGACCAGAAGATGGGCTTTGTACTAAACTCTTTCAACTGTTACCATATATTCTAAAGGAATATAGCAGTGGAGCCAAGAAAGAAAATTATCCACTTACTGGGGAGAATGTTATTCCTTGTTTGTTTCTATTAGATTAAAAACCCATCAGGATGAAAGAGGAGAATAGAGATCACCAATTCAGTCTTGCTAAGAATTGGTCTGGCTTTAAAAACAGTTTAGAATGGGAACTTGCCCAGTTTCCTTTATGATAGGATATTTCAGAAGATACTTAACAGTCTAATAACCCTTACTTATGTCTCATCTAATTTCCTCATGCTAATGCTTCATCCCTCCTTTTCTTTTCTTTTCTTTTTAAAAGATTTTTTACTTATTATTTCCAGAGAAAGAGGAAGGAAGAGAGGCAGAGAGGGAGAGAAACATCAGTGTATGGTTGCCTTTCACCTGCCTCCAGCCACAGACATGGCTGGAGACCTGGTTTGCAATCTGGTTATGTTCCCTGGCTGGGGAATCAAACCAGTGACCTTTGGATTTGCAGGCCAGCACCTAATTCACTGTGTTACCAGCCAGGGCTCCTCTATTCTTTTCTGATTGTTGGAGGTGGAGAATAGGTTTGTACCAGGCTCTAAGAGAGGGTCAAGAGATACATGATGATTTGTTATTAATCCCCTATGCACTTTGTTTATTCTGGTCCTATAACCTTTGTTCATCATTGAGTTTGAAAAATTTAATCATCATTATGACTTGCCTTGTGTTGGCTCTCAAAGCTTCCTATGTCTTTCTATACTGTGGCTTTCAAAATGAGTCTTTAGTGGAATGGTAAAATCTGGTTACAGTATACTATAGATATTTTTAAACACGTGTTTAGAATAGAGATAATTCTAATGACTTCAAAAGCCTTTGCCTGAAGGAGTGATATTTTAAAATCACTTATCCTTCCCCATTTTTCATTTTTTTGTCTTCTTCTTTTATGTGTATTTATTCCATAAATTACTGGAAGAAACTCAGCACCATTGCTTTTGGACAATCATGTAAAATGCAAATAACCCCCCATCTATAATGTGAAGTAGACTAGATTACCTCATTATTTCAATATTAGACCTTTGCAGAACTTATAAAAATGAGTCCAAGAACTTTACTCATCATGGTACCTTTACATTCCATTTGGAAGCAATTATAGAAATGCAGGTGCACTTCTTATCCTTTTTGTTTTATTCATTCAGTTAACAAAAAGTTTTCATGTACTTCTTATGTACCAGGCAGAGATCAGGACTGACATTGCCTTTGCCATTATCATATAGCTTCCTAAGAAGTGTACTGGAATATAATATTTATTTATTTAGAAAGATTTAACTCATTATTTTCAGAGAGAAGGGCAGGGAGGAAGCAAGAAAGGAACAGAAGCATCAGCGTATGGTTGTCTTTCATCTGCCTCCAGTTAAGGACCTGGCTGGAGACCTGGTTGCAACTTGGTTGTATGCCCTGACTGGGGAATCGAACCAGTGACCTTTGGGTTTTCAGGCCAGCACCAATCCACTGAGCCATACCAGCCAGGGCTTGGAATATACTATTTTTATCATTTGGGTGCAATACCATATATAGAAGATCACAAAGTAAGAAGCTTGGTTATTCTTTCTGATAAAGGGGAAACTCCCTTGTTAAAGTGACATGTATGAACTAGTTTTGTAAACGAGTCATGTTTTTCCAATGACAGAGTAAGCACAGGGTGTTAACATGCAATATGGTAGTTTTCTTTCTCAGATTCCAGCTGTCTTCCAGGCACAGAGTTGGTCTTAGTTACACACACTGTAGCTTGGAGGGTAACAGATGCTAATGTTGTACATGTGAGACTGTAGTGGAAGTTACAGGTTCTCATTTCAGAAAAAAATGATGCACAGAACATTTCAGAAGCTCCTGTACTCCTTGAAACCTATTTATGGACTCTAGTTTAAGAATTGCTGACAGCTCAAGGTCTTTATACTTAACTCATGTTTACAACATGTCAGTGGACAGTAGACTCTCTGATCTGGGTCATATTCCAAAATGAGGAGTCAAAGACTAATGTGGGATTTCTGTAATAAGGGGAGAGGTATAATGTTACAGAAATAAACAAAACCCCCTTGATCTACCTTCATCCATCAAATGTTAAGATGGAAGAAGTGATGAGGACCAGAATGGAGGCTGGGAATGCATTGCACAGCTGAATGTTCAAATTTGTTTCTAATCTAAGTTTAGAGCAAGAGGGAAATAAGTGGCCTTTGAGGCTCATACATTATTCCAACTGGCTAAAGTAGTATCAATGAAAATTTGGAGCCAACTCCCAAGCCTTTCATTCATTAACCAAAGATTCATTGGCTAGCTGCAGTGTGCCATGCACTTGGGAAGACTAGGGTCTAGTCTCATAGAGCTCCTTTATCCACCCTTGCTCTCTGGTGGGGTGGTTGAATAAAGCTACTTGGTGACACCAGAGTGCCTGCTCTTGGACAACTTTGGCACAACCAGTGTAAAGGCTCCATAAATATCAGTTGGCTGATTAGTTTATCACTTTCCCTGATGAGTTAGCTTTGTTGCAAATCAGAGAACAGCTGGGGTTAATAAAAGAAAAGTTTCGTTTTGAGAGGGGCACAAAGCTACACGTACTAATTATAATAAAATATTAAAAATCTACTTAGGGTACATAGTTATGAACATGAAGTGCATACTAATTGAGATTCATTTTGATGTAAAGCATTTTCCAAATCAGCTATCTATCCTCAGAGTGGCCAAAATAGCAGTCCAGAGGCAGGCAAGGAGCATTTCCCATTCAGCAGTATGCTCCCTTATTGGCCCAGGGATGGCAATAACACCAGCAGCAGCTGGTAAGAATCTGGGTCTGTTCTGACGAGATCATGCTGCTTGAGAGTCTAATATTGCTTCAAAAATGGTCTAATTTTGCTCACAGTGGAAAAAGTTGTATATTCCTTTAGTGTCAACAGACCAGATTGCATCTCCAGTTTGCTTGATGGGAGAACTTGGTTCTGTTCCCAGATACGGCTCTCCTTCATGGATCATTGAGTTACGCTAAGTGTTTTGAACAAAGTCCGTTTCAAACATACTGTTTTTCTCCCAAACCTTGGAATTCCACTTCACACCAAAGTTCAGAGAGCTTATGTTTATAGGAAGAAAATATCCTGCAAATAAAAGCCACTTCAGTTCTAGTCATCAGTTTCTTCATTTCTGAAGAGGTAAACCCCAACGACTTTTCAGGATTTAGTATTCTAGGATTTTTACGGTGTTTTAGATGCTTTTAATATTCTGAAACTTATGCAAAGATATGTGTATGATAGATCTAAAATCTTGTGGATTAAAAGATATTAGTTACTGTCAAAAAAATATTGAAGGTTTGGATTTTATGTTTTGGCTTTCAGTGAGGGAATCTCTGATACTTCATTTCCCTCACATTTCTTTGGGGAGTAGAAATATATGCAAAAGTCTATTACTTGACATTTTTTTTTCCTCATAGCATTTCTAACTGAAGACTCATTACCTATTTCTAATTCACTTATTCCAAACTTTGTGGCCCAGAGTCATGAACCATTGGCCCCAGAAGGACTTTCAGCCTCACGGAGGCCCAGGGCCTCTCTGGATGAGGAGGAGTCCTTTGTTCCCAGCATGTGCTCCTCTAGGCAGCTGCCTGTGGCAGTGACAAATCCAGGAACCTTGCTCTATGCAAACCCTGTTCCACCGAAAACTTGACTTCCTGCAAAATGAACCTGGAAAACTTGTCAGCTGATGCACCCTTCCCTATAATTCAGACAAGCCCCAGGAGTATGAGGCTGGGGAAAGGGGATAGAGAGGACTGATAAGAGCTCTATTCACATTCTGTGGGTGGGCTAATCTCTCACACCCACCCGCTGGTGACCTGATCTTCTAGACACACAAGGGGATCCTGGTGTTGGCTTCAGTGCTAAGGTATCCAAATCAACTCCAACTTCAGTCTAGCTGGAATGTGTAGGTGGACTACCTGGATTCTCAGGAAGAACCAGCTGCCAATTGATCTTGTGGTGAGGGTGGGGAGAGGACAGTAGGAAAGGGATGATAATTCTGACACAAAGTCCAATGGGAGAATTTTTGGAAGAGCATTCCTCTTTCCTTTTCTGACATTTTTGCTTATAATCCATCTGGCCCCCAGGTTTCTGGTCCTTTGCTTTTCTCTCTAATTTTTAAGAGTTCAAAAAAAAAATATGGCACTTAGCTTTATAGTGTAATAAGTAAAGTTAAAAACAATGAGCTGCTCGCTTTGTTTCGTGCCATTCAAAATGAATGGTTCTTTTTATGTAATATTTGGGGGTAGGATTGTGCTCCATTCTGTTTCTGAAATCCATTGAATGTTTTTAGCTCCTCTTCAGAATTTTTGCTTGGACAGGGCACAACCTGGGGAACAAGCCTGCTGCCTTCATGCTCATGGAAAGGCTTTGGCCTGTGATAGAAAGCCTACCTCATCATGTACATTTTGCTGTGCTGGCTTTCCCCTGATGACTCCTTTGGATTGAATAAAGCCAGCTCTTGAAGCGGGTGAAGCTATCCCTCACACTGACATTTAATTTACCTAGGAGTACAATAATCTGAGAAAGAATCAAATACTCGAAAATGTTGCTTCAGTGAGCAAAACCTAAGCATTTGTACCATATTGAAAAGTGATACTTTCCTTTGGAATTTAAAGTAAAAAAAAGGGTGACAAGTTCACTGACTAAAAACCAAAGCAAACAACAAAACTTTGATATATTCACAATTAAGAAATTGTAAAAAAACAAAAACTCTGGAAATTTGCACACTGTGATAATATTTTATCAGCTATGATTTGATAGAACAAGCTCAATGGGGCCTAGGAAAAGGATGTGGTGGCAACGCCTAAAAAGGGAAGGACATCTTTAAGTGTGTTACAGAGAAGGAAGCAGCTGGACTTAATAACTAACAATATGTGGGAGGTGAAAATATGTTGAATCTTGTACAGAAGTTTGATGATCAGAGAAAGGGCGGGTAGCATTGCTGTCCTATTCAAAATAACCCTCTAAAATTAGTTCCACCTGTGCTAAAAATGTATGCTCAAATCTGTTCCCAGTTGGTTAAAATTTATAACCATGCAATATGTTATGTGCATAATGGTCACTATTGAACCAAAATCAATATGCAGTTCTCTACTGGCAAATTTGGGTTTATATTTTATCCATGTTTTTGCTCTCAGTAACTAACATGATGTTTGACATCTAGTCAATGTTCCAAATGCTGAATAAATGGATGAAATGGCAAACGTGTTGCCTGCTTAAGTTCTCTGATTTTCTTTTAAAACTCATCTGGCTAGGTTCAATTATTTGTTTGCTTTAATGAGTTGAGTGATTATTTTGGTTTGTTGAAATCTGGCACTTAATGTCCTATTTTTGCAATGCATTAAAAATCAGACATTTGTAATAGAAATTAATGTCTGCTTCAGATCTAGCCTACAGATAGTTTGGGTGATATGACCATATAGCCAGTATGCTAAAGCAGAAATCAAAGCCAGTACTTTTCTAGCTTTCTATATGACGACCACACGATTATTTAGGATCATGTTCCCAGGAGATCTGAACAAGCATTCCAGCCACTACTCCATTGCATGTCCCTCTTCCTCCTGTTACAAGTCTTCATAGTTCCTGAATCTCTGGAGGTGGTTAAAGATGGCACACCAGCCTGTGTCATGATCTCCCCCAACTTTCCCAAGGTTAAGCAACTTGACTTTTTATAACAGCCTAGGATATTTCTGATATAGCCAATGTCTATGCGAGATACAAATAGACCAATGGTATAACTGCCCTTCAGAATGGAATATTAGCTCCTTTATGTGTGAGATAAATATACATACTTCAATAGCCATAACTTTTTGTCTAGTAGCTAACTCAATTTCTGGGTAAAAAATTAATTGTCCAAAAATGTGAGACAATGAAAAAAATACCTGAAACTAGCCTAACACAAGGTTTCAAGGAATTCAGTCCCAATATACTGAAGCAATGTAACAAAGAGGTTAAGAGCAAAGATTATGAAGTCAGACAAAGCAGGATCGGTCTTCAACTTTGTTTATATTTCAGTTTCTTCATATGTAAAGTAGTAATAATAATAGTATCAACTTAATAGTATTGTTGTAAGGATTAAATGGCATAATGCTTATAAAGTACTTAGCAGATGTTGGAGTCAACTTGGGTCTCCAACAGCTTCCTTCCCAGATGCCAAAAGAAGATACTCACTGGGCAGAACCTCTTGTGGAGGGAGGCATAATAATAAGGGCACTTAATTAATGACCATGTTGCTGCTAGCATATTCCTGGCACTTTGGCGTAATTCATAAAACAACACAGAAGAACTCTTCCAAATGCAAAAGAGCCTCATTTGGACATTATCTGTGAACTTAACCAAAGAAGCAACCATATGATCAGTTTTTAAAATTGGCAACTTGCTTCAACAGCTAAAATAAAATAAATTTATAAACATAACTTAAGCCACCAACTATTTATTGTGTCCATATTAATTTTAGTTACAGAAATCTGTTGACAATAATAATCTGTTGATTACAATTCTGGAAGATAAGAGAAGAAAAGAAACCTCAAGAAAGCCTTAGAAATGAAAAATACCTTAAAAATGAGACTGTTCTGAAAATGCTTTACTCAACGTCTGAAAATGTTTTACTCAATGTCTTTATGCAAACTGCATAATTGAACTCATACAAACATGGATATTTTTGTAAAGCATAAGCCCAAGTGCCATTTTATGACCATGTAATTTACAAGTCTTCAAATTACATTAAAATCACCACATACAGTGTTTACAGTTTAATTACATGGTTGTTTACCAGTCTCAATCAAGTGTCATTCATTTAGTACTTCTTTGCCGGATCTTACCTAAGAAAGAAAACACTTTTATGCTGGATTTGAGTGGTAAACATTCAAACATGCCAATACTTGAAGGCAACAAAGATGTGATTTAGAGTAAACAAACTCCACTGACAGAGAGATTTCAGAGAACTTCCAGGAGGAAAGAGACTGGAAAGAGATCAACATTTTACTACATAGTATTTTTTGGTTGTTTCAATTATACTGAAATAAGGAAACCTATCCCTATTCATTGCTCACTTTTTCATATAAGGCCAACTGAGCCTATTCTTAATTTGTATTATAATGATATAGATTTTTAGTCAAGAAATATTTATTAAGAACCATATGTGATCCAGATCCTGTGATAGTAAGTGTAAAAAATAAATAAAACATGGCCCATTGATGAACTCACAGACATTTCAATATGGAGAATATATGTACTTCTGGTCTTTTGTCATTTAGCAATACGGTCCTAAAATTAGAAAATCCTGATACCGTCATGAAATGTTGTCTTCAGGAAATTTTATAACCTTTCTGAGCCTTAGTCTTTTCATCTGCAAAATATGGAGATGGCGAATATAAGAATAATGTTAATTTTCCCTCAATGATAATATGATAAAACAAGTAAAACTGAAAATGTTACTGAACAAAGGGGAACTTGTTCACATAGCACCTTGGTGTATGACCCAACAATTAGTGTTGAGAAAAACAGGTCTTTATTTAAAATATTCCAACCTGGAGGGTGGGACTGGGAGCACTCCTGCTCAGAACTCTCTTCTCCCATGAGACCCAGCACTTCCTTGGCTCCCCAAAAGGCTATAAACCAAAACCAAACCCAACAATTCCCCATTCCTTATCTGTCAGCTCTCTCCTTCAGGATCTGGAGTACTATGTCATCAGCCGCTGTACAATAGTCCAGAAAAGCATGTGCTTTCTTACACTGGATCCTGGAGAAGTCCTAAGAGAATGTCTTCTTCGCATAATCCAAGTTCCAAGAGTCCAGAGAGAGTCCAGGTCTGCAAGGCAGAGCATGCTTCTTCCACTGTGCTTCTCCTCATAGCAGATGGGGGTCTTCTTCACCAGACTTCGTGGTGCACAGGTAGGGTCCCTCTGCAGTCTTTCAAACCCCATGGCCCAGTGTGCCAAATAGCTGCTGCTTTCTTTACATTTAAATCCTAACTGTGGCCTGTGACACAGTGGGTAGGGTGACCAATTGTGACTACCTGCAGGAATCTCATACAGGCCCCCTGAGCTCTTCCTGTCACTCTATGGTCAAAGTTCCTCCAGATTCCCTGAAGCCAGGCAGTGCCCACAACTCTGCATAACTAAGAAACTAGCTTCCAGCCATAGATATGTAAAGTACCTTAAAAGCTGTACTATTTCCTTCCCCCACCCCAAAAACCATGGGCTGCAGGGACTTGTGAACCTCACTCTGTAACAGGAACACATTACAGATTACTTCTTCAGGATCCGCTTTTGCAGTTATTTCTCAAACTGAGTGAAACTGAATCCTTATTTGCTTACCTATGTTGCCTAGCAACTCATGATACCACATATCCCTGTTATAATACTAGACAGTTATTAGGAAACAATTATTTGATGAATTAATTAGGGTATCCCTTAATTCTTAAGATACAACTTTGAATTCTGTCCTTTGGGAACTCACATTTGAATGAAAGTGGTCCTCACTGTGAAGTCCTTGGGCCACCTGCCCAGAATTACCAGAAGGGCTTCTGAAATATCCTCATATTCCTGTGTCCCCTCCAGATATAATGAATCAGAATCTTCAGTAGTGGAACAAAAGTAACAGGTTTTTAGTAAGTTTCTCTGACAACTTTAAGCACTTTAAAATCCAAGACCCAATCTATTCTATTTAGTAAGATTGTTTGCAAATATTTCAGTTCTCTTCTTTTGCTCACGCAGTAGGATTGAACTTCTCTGCCCACTTGGAATAAATGTGCATGTATCACTTGGTTTGGCCAATGAAATAAAAGAGGAAGTGACATACAAGTCTTATGAAATTGAATTAAAATAGCTTATTTGGGATTACTTTATATTTCTCATGATTTTAAAATTTTATTTCCCTTCTCCCGTAATTAAAAACAAGTCATGACTGGCTTTCCCAAACATAATTTAATAGTGGTGGCAAAAAGCATTAATAAATTTCAGATTATAAATTAAGCCACCTCAATCATTACAGCATCATTTTTGATGAAGAAAAAACATTTTAATAACAGGGTTATTAACAAGCTCTTTTTTATTCTCTTCAGATATGGAATATTGAAGACACAATAACATTAGCATAGAAAAATTTTATATGATGTTTCTATTTGGACATGCTAATTTACCTAAATTAGTCAGAGTCTACACTAGGAAATAAAAGTGGAAATAAATTGTATGGATGTATATATCCATCCATATAATAGATTGAGCTCCTACCATATACAATTCACTCTGCTAAATACATTTACATTTAATCCCATTTAACAATAGTCCTAGAGACATTTTCTTTTACTTTATAACGTGAACAAATAGTTACACTGGTTAGATAATTTAAAAAAATTTTTACCAAATTAAAAATGGAAATTCAAACTGACATCTGCATGTTTTCCCAGGCAATAATCTTTCCACTACATCATGTCACCTTTGGAAAAATCAGTCTTTCAACATGTTGATGATCAACCTAATTTCCCAATTAATTGCTCAATTTGCATGAGGCCTCAGCATCTTCATGAATGTTAATAAAATAATAGCTTTTATTCTAAACATTAAATTCCCAAAATCTATAGACCATTCTCATCATGTGTGTAATGTGTACCTGTATAGCCACATGCATTTTCAGTTAGAAAAACTGGGATGGCCGCGGCTGGTGGCACAGTGGATAAAATACCTGACTGAGAACCCAAAGGTTGATCATTTGATTCCCAGCCAGGGCACATAACCAGTTTGCAAGCCAGGTCTCCAGCCATGTCCCAAGCTGTGCCAGGTGAAAGGCATCCATGCATTGAAGTTTCTCTCCCTCTCTGCCTCTCTCCCTTCCCTTTTCTCTAAAAATAATAAATAAAATCATTAAAAAAATAAAATAGAAAGAATGACACATGTAAAATGATATTTAAGCTCCTCATTACCAATTCTGCAAAGCAACACCTCCTTCTCTCTGCAATAGATACAGGTGAAATGGATCAAACTAAACCAGGTGATCACTTTTGGAAATTGTTGGCTATATACCTTATAGATATTTAAATGACTTTCAATCTGGAAAATATGTTAAATATGTGATGTGTAAATCTAAAAGTTGTCTAAAAGCAATGTAAAATATGATATTTCAGATATGGTTTTGGTGAAACTTCAAAAATATACACATAGAGGAATGTAAGCCATATTGTAAAGTGAGTTTTGATAAGTGAGGCAAGAATATAGTTACAAATTCTACTCTATCTCTGTTACTGTATGTTTGGTTCTAAATTAGAGAAACAAAGCATAAAGTGAGATGATAGGACTTAAAGTTTGGCAGAAAACTGGGGGAAATAGGCATAATACTTGCATATTTTGTGGATTAAGTGAGTATTTTCTTTGGACTTTGGCTGTGGAATGTGATACATCCATTTGGAGTTACTTAGTTAGTAATTCTTTAAATGGTACATATACTATAAAGTATATGTGCATCAGACATACATATGGCAGCTTCAATACAAACTAGTAACTATTAATATTAACCAACCAAAAATAAGTAATAAGGAAAACTTCTTAATGGTGTAATTTGAGTAATTTTTTCTAAATTTATGTTATGTAATTGAATTTATGGATAAGCTATTGTACAAGTTGATTTAAACACCTTATCGTTAGGAGTACTTTGTATTTTATCTGAGTGAAGAAAAATTGGAATTATATTTTGGGAGCCAAAACACCTTAGCAATGATCTTTTCCAACTCTTCGATTTCACAAGTGAAGAAACATATTCAGAAAATTAAATAATTTGTTTAATATCACTTAGCTAATAGATGGAAGAGACAGGGCTTAAATGATCTTTCCTGAACAGCAGTATTACAAGTCCATGTTTACCATTAAAAAAGTAAATAAAAGTAAAAAATAAGCTTTTTTATGAAATCATTTTTTATTGTTATTCTATTACAGTTGTCCCAATTTTCCCCCAAAAGAAGCAATTGCACATGAAACGGTCATATTTACACCTGTTATATTAACTACTCCCATGTTTATGTTGATTATTACACTAGGGTTACTACACTATTACAGTTGAAAAACAGAAATTTCATTTATTTATTTAAAATGTTTTATTTATTATTTTTAAAGAAAGAGGAAAAGAAAGAGGCAGAGAGATAGTGAGACATCAATGTGTGGTTGTCTTCCACCTGCCTCCAGCTAGGGACCTGGCTGGAGACCTGGCTTGCAACCTGGTTATGTACCCTGGCTGAGAATCGAACCAGCGACCTTTGGGTTCGCAGGCTGGTGTCTTATCCACTGTGCCACCAGCCAGGGCCTCAAAATATTTTAAAAGCAAAAATATATATGAGAATTATCATTCCATATATAAAAATGAAGTTTTGAAAATTACTTATTCTAAGGATCAGAGACAAGGTAAACAACCTCAGAATAAAGGTTTAGGCCAGCCTATTGAAATTTTGATTCAATTAAATAAAGGATAAAATTTGATGAATATTTGTCAGGTGTCAAACATGCGTCAGGCAATTTCAATACATTATCCCCTTACTCCTCACAATCTTGGAGCAAACTGTCTACCTGTATTTTACAGGTTAGAAAACTGAAGCTAAACAAGCTTAACTAATGACAAAAAGGAATGGCTAGGACTGCCACGTCTGGTTGTATAGTTTGTGTGCTGAACAGCAGCATCTGGGGGCAGGAAGGGGTAACTCGAGGCTTATATCTATGTATTCTCCTTCCCTACTGATGCACCCTAATGAAGGGGTTATGTCAGCTCCAAGGTTTATCCAAAAGCCACCAGCCTCACTAAATTGCAAGATTAAAATTTGCATTTGTGTATGTCAGGGGCAAAGACAAGGCTCTTCCCACTATATCTTGAAGCCTCCTCCACTTGAAAGACAAATTAAGAATAAGTTACAGCTAGTACCTATCTCATAATAAAAGGGCTAGATTATCTGAGTTTCAAAAGTAAGGATAATGAAGTAAATAAATTAGTGAAAGTCTTCTCATGACTTTTCTCTTTTAGATAGAACATTATCTGATCTTGAGATTTGGGTATGGATAGAGGGGAAGAAAATAAATATTTTTTATTTGTCTGTTTCATTTGTATAATTTCTAAAATATTATAGTCTCTGTATACGAAATCCTTCTGGTTTAACAAATAAATCTATACCAATCATCAGCACCATGCCTGGCGTGTAGTAGACAATCAGTTCATATAGTAATTACCAAATTGCACCAAATTAGTTCTGAGTTTTTTATCAGCAAGGAAAGTGAGGATAGCACTGTAAATGGATGTATATTATTGTTTATGTGAGCAATTTCAGTGACTAAAATCAAATGCAGTATGAAAGCTACTGTCTCTGCATAAGGAAACAAAGCCTATGAGAAGGGCTGGCGGTTTTGCTTTTCCTGGCCCAGGAACCTTGGCTTTTCCTGTCTCCTACAGTAAACTCCTTTGGGGGTAAAGCCAACGGATAATCTATCTTCAGCACTTTACACATAATAAGTGCTCTGTTCATAATATATGCTTAGTGAATGCTGTTGAAGAAATAACCATTTCTTTTTCCTCCCTCTCTCAATACTCATGATCATAACGTTGCCCTCTAGACACTAGGGCCTGTTATTCTCTCTTATTGAAAAAATAGAAAGGAGGTACAAAGAAAGCCTATTGAGAGAACAAAATATTAAAGAGCAATGGAAAACAAATTGTGGTTATATTCTCTAATGAATGATCCAGAAATAGCAAAAACTCAGAGAGTAGAGGTATTATCAAGAGCTGAAGCTACTAGAAGAAGCCCAATTAAAAATTTAAACTAGAGATGATGGGAACAAATTGTGCAGGAGGGGAGAATATCATGAGTGTAGAGAGGGGAGTTCAGAAGAACAATTGTTCAAGGAAGGACAGTGAGAGGCTATTGGCTTGTAGTAGAAAATCTCATTGGAGGTATTGAAGAGAAAAGTTGTAACCTGAAGGTTAAGCCATGGAGCCCTAAATCTGACCTTCAGCTATAGTGAGTGGACTGGAGTAGGGTTAGGGGTGGACCACAGAAGGAATGGAAGACAGTTAAACATTTTTTTTAAATTTAAGTATATTTGGTATACAGTTATATTAATTATATTAGTTTTGGATGCATGATATAGTGATTCATTGTTCTTATGCCTTACTTTTGATCATCTCACTAATCCTAGTAATCATGTTACCATGTAAACGTATCATTGTTAACTGTATCCCCCTTCTCCTTCCTTTTCACTCATCTTCTCATCCCCTCCATTCTAGTAACCATCTCTTTGGTCACTGTGTCTGTGAGTCTGTTTTTGCTTTGTTTGTTTTATTTTTAGATTTCACAGATTAAAATGAAACCATAGAGTATTGGTTATGATCTGTCTCACTTATTTTATATAGCATAATAGATTGTAGATTCATCCATGTTGTAGCAAATGGCAAGATTTCATTTTTTATTGCTGTGTAATATTTCATTGTGGATATACACATATATGTAAATATATATATGGTCTGCCCAGAAGGTATCTAGCCATGTAATATGAAAAATGAAGACATTTATTGAAGAAGATACAAGATACAAGAAACATTGTATAAGGTGGACAATGACACCTCAGTCTCTTCCAAGATAGGCAACTCGGGACCATTGTACGTTCCTGAATCTTATTGATGGTCTGAAATCTCTTCCCTTTCAAAGATGACTTTAATTTTTGGAAAAGCCAGAAGTCACAGGGCACCAAGTCTGGGTTGAAGTGGGGCTGAATCACCTGGGTGATTTGATGTTAGACCAAAAAACTCTGCATGAGACATGAAGGATGAGCAGGAGCATTGCCATGATGAAGCTGCCAATCACAGACTGCCCATAGTTATAGCCTTCTGAATCATCCAATAGTTTCTGCAGAGGAATGTGCAAGCTTAATGCAAAATTTAATGCAGATTTGTTGCTTTACTTGCTCATTTTGAATGCTACCACCAAACAATACACCATGCTCACTCAATGGTGTTCTACCAACCCAACTGACTAACACAGTGAAGTCATCGTTGTTCATGCATGTGCATTCCAGTCCACTCTCCTTGGCTGCCAGGTTACACTGATGTTGCAAAGATCATTCTCCTAGTACTAACAATGGCTGGACATTTTCTAGATGCATCTGTTTCATCAATTCATCTATCTATGGACATCTAGATTGATTCCATATATTGACTACTATAAATAATGTTGCAGTGAATGTAGAAGTGCATATATTTTTCCAAATTAGGTCCTAAAATTTATATGGTACCTCAAAAGAACCCTCATAGCAATAACTTTCATGAGAAAGAAGAATAAAGTTGGTGGTATTACAAGTCCTGATCTCAAATGATACTGCAAAGCTACAATAATTAAATAGTATGGTACCAGCACAAAAATAGACACAAAGATCAATGTAACAAAATAGAGATCCCAGAAGTAAACTCTCACTTATATGGCCAGCTAATTTATCACAAAGGAGGTAAAAATATACACTGGAGTAACAACAGTCTCTTCAACAAGTGGAATTAGGAAAACTGGACAGATAACTGCAAAAATAAAATAAAACTGGACCACTCTCTTCACTATATACAAAAATAAACTCATCATTGGTTAAATAAAAATGTAAGGCCTGAAACTATAAACTCCTAGAAGAAAACATAGGAAGTAAACTTCCTGATATTACCCTGAATAATATCTTTTTGGATGCATCCCTTCAAGCAAGGAAAACAAACAAACAAATGAACAACAACAAAACAAATGGAACTACATCAAACTAAAAAGCTTTTCCATAGCAAAGGAAACCTTCAACAATATTAAAAGGTAACCTACTGACTGGGACAAGATATTCATCAATGGTATATTTAATAAGGGTTACTGTCTAAAATATATAAGAAAGCCTTAAAACTCAATAAAAAATAACCCAATCAAAAATGGGCAGAGAACATAAAAAGACTTTCTCCAAAAAAGACATACAGATGGCTGACAGGCATATGAAAAGGTGTTCAACATCACTAATTATCAGGGAAATGCAAATCAAAACCACAATAAGATACCATCTCACCCTGTCAGAATGGCTATTATCAAAATGTTAACAAATAACAAGTCTTAATGAGGATGTGGAGAAAAGGGAACCCTAGTGAACCATTGGTGGGACTACAAACTGGTGCAGTCACTATGGAAAACAATATGAAAAATTCCTCAAAAAACTAAAAATAAATATTCCATTCCTGGGCATTTATTCAAACAAAACCATATGGTTTAATTTTATTATTTAAGACAAGTTTCTAGAAAGACAACAACATCATTTACTTAATTTTGCTTTACTTCACCTAGATTAAATATGTGTATTTTAACAATGGCTTTTTTAGGAGATAGTGCCTCATCCCAAAGCTAAACTGGTAATCTTGGGAGGGCAAGATATTCTTGAGTATTTGGGCTTTTGGGTGACTCTGAAATCGCATCTTGGAAAAGAAAGTCTACCTGCATGGATGTGTGCAACCTGCTGTAAATTTTCTTATATGGAATGATAAAGCATTGCCCCCCCCCACCCCCCATATCAGAGGTAGACTGTGTACAGAAATGAGGCAGCATGTTTGTATTGCCACCATAGGTCATAGCAGTGGCTAAAATATCACAGCTGTCTGTTCAAAACTTTCATTCCAGACATCCAGTCTTTGCCTTCCTGCTTTCTAGTTAACAGAAGGCTAAAATGGTTCTCACTTTTATAAATTGGTTTAAAAAATATGAGTAAGTATGTCTCTGATCAGCAGTCATTATCAAAGAAAGTGGCTCTATGGGCCTACTAGAAAAATACGTTGATTTAAAGCCAGATGTAGTAAAATAAATACTAGCTTGGAAGGGTGGTAACCTAGTCGGCTTTATCCTACTTCTGTCACAGGCCCATTATGTGTTGGTAATGGGAATTAGAGTTGCCCATATAGCAAAGTATAATGCCTTTCCATGATAATGTTGATGACAGATTTGAAATCCCAGTATGTTAGAAGAAATGTAGGTATGGAGCATTGCCACTAGGCATTGGTTCACCGTAAAACTTTCCAGGGTCCCAGGAAGAATGTGGCAGTTGGTACATATTCTACACATGTAGCGATGGCTGATTTGGCATAAACTGCCCCTTGATTTTGTGTTTAGCTGATGATTCACCTTCCTTTCAGAAAGGGAGGGAAGCACAAGCTGTAAACTTTGGTAGGCAAAATGATAAAATACATTTCTGTGCTGTGTATCTCTCAATTGGATGTATGGAAAATATCAACCTTTAGAATTGTTTAGGATAATTTTAGGAACTAAAAGTCTTCTAGAGAAAAGACCTGTTTGCTTTGTGGGTGGAGAAGATTAGTTTCTTTTAGGACATAATTAAAAGGAGATAATAAGTAAGCTTTGTGCTTAAAGGCCCACACTAGATTCTTGTTCAGGTCTTGCATTGTCTCTGATGCCCTGGCCAGTCTACTTTGTCTTGGTTGTTTCATTCTTAAATTGGCATGAGGTGGGGTTGGGTGGGAGTTGAAAACACTGGGCTAGGTGATGTAGTTTTAAGACTTTCTGCTTTGGAGTTGCTTTGTCTTTGAATGGGAAAGAAACAGATCCCGATAGAGAAATTTTAACAGAATTACAGCTTTTCTTAAAATGTGGTCCATTATCATCTTACATGCTACCTGCTGACTCTGAACCCACAAAATTTCTCAATATGAATAGCACTACTGTTCTTATTTATAATACCCAATAGTAAATTTCCTTGGCTGTCATGGCCCAAATGTTCTGAATAGTCAGTGTTGTTATAAAATCATTATCCTGCATGGCCTTTGCTATCCAGCCCAGCTTCAAAGATTTTCAAAGTGGACTGTGGTATGTGCCCTACCTTTCTTAATGCAGGTCTTACACAAAACCCCTTAAACACTTTTTGGTCACTTTGTGCTAGTCTTTCCTCAGCCATTTAACATGTCAAAGGAATTCTGTAATAAAGTGGTTTGTCCAAGTTGCTGTTTCCTAATGCTTGATTGTCTTTCTACAGCACATTCCAGTATGCTTGGTTCTACAGTCAACACAGTACATAGCCGGTTGGGTCCTATTTTTATTGGAGGAAAGACAGATGACTGCATTCTTTGTCTTGGTTTGGTTATTATTGTTTTTTTTAACCTACTATTTTATCAACTGATTTGCTGCAATTGGCGTGTCTACAGATTTTACTTTCCAACAGAACTCATTGAATGCCCTTCCAGTACGTGGTGAGATCATCACCTAC